>CM077153.1:149595141-149736932 GCA_039583875.1 Platanthera guangdongensis | reverse complement strand
CTAATGCCACAACGGCAAGTGCCACTGCCTTTAGGTCTCTTTAAACCGAACGACATAGAACGAGTACGGTTCCATCTAACCCGTGCTCACATCGCAACGGCAATTTAAGCCATTTGCGCGGGTCAAACTTCCACCGAGTCCCATTTCCATCACAAGTCACATAACCCCGTTATGTTCAAGTTGGCTCTCAAGCCACCAAGTTGGCAAGATCTCGTATCCGCCCAGTTTTCCGGGTGCACCTTTGGGTTAGTCCCCAAGGCTCCCTGCTGCAATCTACCGCGTAGAAAACCCGAAAAACAACCAATAGCACGGAGTCTTCTTCGGCCTTATGCAATGCAACATCACCGATCCAGACTAACATGTCCGGGTAGGCTTCACACATCATGCTTATGTCCGTTCTCTCATACGGACTCTAAACATCGGGGACTTCACATATCTACCCGAAGGAACGCCTCCAACTCTCCGCAAACTCGCGAGAGCGGGCTTCCTATGCTAGGAAAGAGAGCTATTCGTGCTCAAGATGAGGATCGTTACCCTTGAGTTCCTCTTTGGCGCCATCAAAAAGTAATCGGATAGAAATCACCGCACTAGCGTTGCCTCCGTGGATCCGGAGTCGGCTTGCGATTCGGAGCTCCGAAGCTCCTCCAATGGCGGATCTAGCTCCTTCTTCTTCCCTTAGCTCTCTTCTCTCTCCAAGGACTTAGAAAGAGAACAAGTGAAGAAAAATGATGGATTTCTAAGTCAACCCACGGGTATATCCCTTCAGGAACATCCCCCAACCGTTGGATCTCAAAACAAGGAAACGAACGGCTTTGATTCGGGGCTGAAATGCCCAATCTGGACCGAACACGGCCTGACACACGCCCGTGTCCAGGGCCGTGTGCCGCATTCGCCGTCAAAATCGAATCTCCTGGAACCTCACACGGGTATCGAACACGCCCGTGTTCGAGCTGACACGCCCGTGTTCCACTTCACACGGCCGTGTAGCCGGCCGTGTACCCCATGATTTTTCCCCATTTTCAACCCGAGCACTGCACGGGTTCTAGGACACGCCCGTGTCCCTACCCGTGTCACATTGACATGCCTGGGATCCAAGCCATGTACACGGGACATTTCGTCGAGGGAAGATCGACGACTTGATGACACGGCCTTGGACACGCCCGTGTCCTAGGCCGTGTGCCTTATCTCGACGATCGTCGAGTGAATCTCGACGACTCCCCGGGACGATCGTCGACACGGGTCGACACGCCCTGCGACACGCCCGTGTCGCAGGCCGTGTGCCCATTCTCGACGAATCATCGAGTAAAACTCGACGACTCACGGCTAAGTGTCGACACGGGTCGACACGCCCTGCGACACGCCCGTGTCGCAGGCCGTGTGCCTACTCTCGACGAATCATCGAGTAAATCTCGATGTCTTCGCGGCTAAGTGTCGACACACTCTTGACATGCCCTGGGACACGCCCGTGTCCCAGGCCGTGTGCCTGCTGCCAGAACCCAAACTGGCCCAAAACGTCCCCCTTTGCTCCTTAGAGTTTCGGGGCGTTACAACTGGCCTGATATCTGCCCTCTAGTCCGAATCAACCATAATGTATGTAGAGGATTGAGCTCTTGGTGGATCCTCAGGAGCATCTTTCCTTTTTTTGACATTGAAGAGTGTATATTAAGAATATCATCCTGCACTGGGATATCAGATTGACTCTCCCTCTCAATGTATGCCACGCACTAATTGGCATGCAGCACAACATCATCAGTAGTAACACCATCTTTGATACCATAAATTTATTTTGGAGGATTCTAGAACTGCTCCGCCTCAGCGATTGCATCCTGCATTGCCTGTTCCAGGAGTTGCTCCCCCTCAGAATCTGTAGAGTCCATAGCTTGATCCTGCCCTAACTCCCCCTCACTCTATGGACTGTCTCCAACCAGAGAATCTTGGGGTAGTGTAGTTGCATGATCAGCCTCATCTGGGGTCTTGGAGGTATGCCCCTCAACTTCAACAGTAATCTTGGAAACAATATCCTCTGCCTTTTTCTCAGTTAATGAAAAATTTACTTCAGATGTATCCTTAAAGATGGAGACCTGGGCACTCGTGTGCCTCCTGGACTCATCGGTTGAGTCAGTTAAGTTGCGATCATGAGGCTCTTCTTCAGGGTGTTCTAATGAATTGCTGGTGGTGCTCTCTTCTGGTATAAGAATTTGTTTTTCTTTGTTCTTGGTACTGGACTTGCCATGGGGCTGAAGGACGCGGTCCCACCTATTCAACATCTTGATATCCATTCTTCTCATATGGTGGATATTAGTTTCTAACCTCATATTGAGAATCCCTTGAACTCTCTGTAGAAGAAATAATGACAGTATCCTACCCATGTTGGGTTCATGAACACACTCTATAATTCTTTCAAACAGGATCCTACCCTAGTCAATTTCTTGGTCAGTATGATCCTTGTCATCATTTCAAACATGTTCTTGTAGATTTTATCATGGGAGCCAATTTTGCATAGTAGGGCCTTCCCAATGATGTCATCCAGGAACTTCCCTCTTAGGTTAAGTTCCTTTCTTAGGATGGATCCAGTGGTGTGCTTGGATAGTCCACACCATATCATTACAGACTTGACATCAGTCTGCACCAGGTCATCTTCATCATCAGTTTCTGAGAACTTAGTCAACTAGAGAGCCTTGCTCAACCTCCTTGGTGTGATCTTAATCTTCAATCCACTAATCAGTGACTTTATTTTGCCGGCAGATGCATTGGCCTTTTCATTGGAGAACAATTCTAGTACTTCCCGCTTCCACAGCAAGCAGGGTTCCATCAGCACGAACTCTAGGTGAGATACCTGGAGTAAGTGAAGGACATACTACACCTCTTCTGGTGCATCTTTGAATCCGTTTCAAACTAATTTTGAGCCTTCAAAGAGGAAATCCAGTCCTTTGGGAGCCATCACTTTCTCAACTCTCTGAAGATTATCGAAACGGGTTCATCGTTTTGCCGGGATCAGAAATGAGAGGTCAAGGAACAATGTGACTTGTATCGTGCACATTACCTTCTATTTATTGTTTTAGTTTACTTTTTGGAAGGAGAAAAGGCACGTACCTGTTTAAATCACCTATTTGATCTAGGGCTATGTTGGATCCCTAGTTGATTTGCACTAGATTCACTAACTTAGGATGATTTGACCCAACATGTATAGTCAGGGTCATAATTGTGTCCTAGAGTCTAGGCCAAGAGTCAACATCACATGGATCTGCCTACAACAGCTTATCGGAGACTCAAGCAGTTGTGTCGACACCCATAAGAATTGTGTCGACACATAGAAAGGTTGTGTCGACACCCAGAGGATTTGTGTCGACACAACAGACTATCAGTCGACACAGATAATATTAGTCGACACTAGCTCAGTCGACATAAGAAGGATTTGTGTCAACACAGTTCACATAAGTTGTTTCAGAAGGATAAGTCAAATTCTCAGGTCGACGATTGATGTCCTCAGCTCGACGATCTTGAGATATTTCTCTGAGCTGAGCTCGACGATCTTCGTTCTCTGGTCGACGAAATCTGGGATATTTCTTCAACTATCTAAAGTCAGGATAACTCCAAATTATTCTAAGTACAACTTCAGACTTTGTTCGATGAACTGTATCCTGAGCACTATGAACTTGGACCTCAACTTCACAATAACCTTCAGTTAGAAGTTCTTAGGTCGACAAACTTTGTTCATTGGTCGACGAATTCTGGATCCTTTACTTCAATAACTATATTCATGAATTAGTCTAAGTCCAGAATAGTTGCTGAACTCTAGTCGACGAAGTTACAAACTCAGCTCGACGAACTTCAGACAGAAAAGGCAAAGGTTCTGAAGCATGCAGTTCTGTTATCAGCTCGATGATCTTGGAACTCAGCTCGACAAACAGAAGCCCTCTGGTCAACGAATACAATATATCAGCTCGACGAACTGGTAATTCAGTTCGACGGATTCTGCCAACTGTTCGACGATTCCAGACTTAGCCATTTCCGACATTCTGTCCTCACTCAAATGCGATAATTCCTGAAAAATTAATGCTCTAACATTCTCTGAATGTATCCGTTAGAGGGAGCATTAATTACGGTCTTCCTCAGGATTATTACTTGCCGATTTTCCACAAGACAGTTGGGGAAATTAATCAATGCTGATTATTCTCAAGGCCGTCAGCATTAATGACTGAGGCTTTCAAAATTTTGAAAGATAGAGAAGAAGAAACACACGCATACAGATATACAAAAAAATGAAGAGACAGAATAAAAAAAATCAGCAGCTTACAGTGACAAGCAGAGATCATTATTCAGTAGAAGAAGAACAATCATACTATAACAAGAATCTTCTTCTTCCTTATATTTTCCAGGACTTCCAAGGACATCTATCAAATCAGTCAAGAAGTTTCTGCATCTCTGCTAGTCAAGAACTCGGCTTGAATGCCGATCATCCTGCAACAAAGCTCCAGATCTTCCCTGAACCATTCTACATCTCAAGGGGAGCTGTTTGCTAACATCAGTCCACATAAGTATTCTCTCTGATTGTTGACAGAGAACCTCTGTAAAGGGTTGTCATCTCCCTTCAAAAGTGATTCCTGGTTGCAAGTCTCCTGATCAAAAGACTTGAGTTGGTTTTTGGAGACCTGATCAAAACACATTGGTGTCAGGCACCTGATCAACAACCTGAGTGGATTCCTACCAGGGTGGTAGAAGAGGGGACTACCCAGATTTGGGGAACCACTATAAATTTCTTGTGTCGTCTGGTTGCCTATTTTTCTTTTTGTTCTTGGTGTGCTTGTGAATTAGGTTTACTATCTGCTAGCATTCCATCATTTCCTGCACTAGGACTTAATATTTTTTTAAGTACACTCTATTCACCCCCCCCTATAGAGTATTCTAGATCTAACTCTAACTTTCAATTGGTATCAGAGGAGGTTCCTTTGGTTGGACAAGTTAACCCTTGAACTAAAGATCCTTTGTTAGATCTACACATCACTTTATTCACATTTAACTTAGAAACACAGTCATGGCACAAAACAAAGATTATGCAAGCACCAGACCTCCAATTTGCAACCTTAACAGGTTTGCCATCCGGAAGGAAAGAATCAAGCTGTATATGAATTCTATTGATGAAGATATTTTTGCTTCTATCTTAACAAGAATACCTCCACCACCTACTGTTCCTCCAAGCACTTCTACAAATATGACTACAGTACCTCCTCCAGACTACAATGATGTATACAAGAAAGCAAAGATGGCTGATGTAAAAGCCATGAACATACTGGCACAAACCATGTCAGATGATATATTTCAGAAAGTTGCTGAGTGCACCTCAACAAAAGCCATTTGGGATTCCCTAAACCAAATGGTGGATGGATCAGCAGATGAGAGAATGGATAGGAGACCAAAATCTCATATCCCAATATGAAAACTTTAAGAAGCAGGAAGCTGAGAGAGTTTCAGAGATGTACAATAAGTTAAGCTCAATTATCAATGAGCTCAAGACCTTGGACAAGAACATCACTCTTATAGAAGTGAATGACAAGATTCTGATGTGCTTTACAAGCTCATGGGATACAAGAATCTGGCCCATCAAGGAAGCCAGATGCCTGAATGAGATTTCAACTGAATTTCTATTAGGCAAACTGAAGTCTTATGAGCAGCTGATAAAGACCAGGGAGGCAGCTGAACAAAGAAAACCTCCTGCAGCCAGAAGAGAACAGAATATAGCCTTCAAAGCCTCAGAAGAATCAGAAACTTCAACAACAAATGAAGAGCTTATGAGTCTCTTTGCTAAGAGATTCTTCAAGATGGCTAGAAAGGACTTCAGGAGAAAGTCAGCAAGAACAAATGACAAACCAAAGTATGATAAGACACCAACTAAAGAAGTTGTGTGCTATGGATGCAGAAAGCCTGGGCACTTCCTCTCTGAGTGTCCAGAGAATCGGAAGAAGGATAAGAGAAAGGAAAAGGACTCTAGAAGACAGTACATCAACAAACCTTCTTCCAGCAAACACAAGAGAAAGGAAAAGGGGTTTGTGGCTGAGACCTGGAGTGAGACAGAAGATGAGTCAACATCTTCAAGCTCCAGTGGAGATGAGGAAGAAGAAAGAGCAAAAGAGGTTTGCCTCATGATAATTGATTCCTCAAGAAGTCATTCAGAAGATGAAGATTCAGACAATGAGGAAGCTTCTGAATCAAAAGCTGATCAGGTATTATCATCTTTTGATTATAACTCTAACTCTTTTAAATCAGATTTCAAAATTATGTGTTTAGACTTGATATATTCTGAAAAGGAAATTAAAACTCTTAGGGAGAAACTAGGAACTTTAGAAAATGTTCACTCTGAGAACATTAGGTTAAAAGATGAACTAAACTTAGCAAATGAAAAAATAATTTCACTAAAAACTGAGATTTGTGAGGCCAAACAACTTGAGGAAACTTTCAACGGGAGAAGCCTCAAGCTGATGGATATCACAAGCACTATTAATGCCAGACTTCATAGCAAGCAGGGCTTGGGTGCTCCATCAGGTTTGGTCCCCATTCTCAGGAAGAACATTTTATCAACCCCAATAAAATTTGTGTCTGCTAAAGGGAAAGAAACTGTAAATAATGAACTACCAGTAGAAAAGATCCCTAAGACAGTAGGATAGAAAACCAAGAACCAGAAAACACCTAATAAAAACAAAGTTCAGCAAGTTTCGTCGAACTCAGATCGACGAAATGTGGCCAGTTCGTCGAACCCAAATCGATGAACTCTGAACGCAAACTATAATTATATTTATTCATCTAACTGCGATTGACGAACTTTGCATGGTTCGTCGAACAGAGGTCGACGAACATGGGGCACAGAGAATGAAATGTTCATTCTCCGGGCAGAGATCGACGATCTCAACCCAACTCGTCGAACTCTGGTCGACGAACTTACATAAATTCGTCGAACCCAGGAAGACTTTACCAAAACTATAATTCCAACAGAAACTTAAATACTTCTAAGAAACCGTTTAATCCCCTAGCTGACTGGATCATACCACCTAGGAAATATCACCCCCTGGGATACAAATCTCAACCTGAATTTTCTGTTATCTCTAGTTTTTCTTATCCGCCATACAAAGGGCCCAAGGTAACCTGGGCCAAAAATAATTAACTGTTTGTATTGCAGGTGAAAAATTGTCCAGGGGTAAATCAAACTTGGTACCTGTACAGTGGCTGCTCCAAATATATGACTGGTAACAAGGACATCTTATTCAAATACAAGTCCAAACTAGGGCCAAAGGTTATCTTTGGTGACTCCAAATATGGTCAATCAGAAGGATTTGGAGAAGTAAGAATATGAGCTGTCACATTCAAAAAGGTGACATATGTAAGTGGAATCAAGCATAACCTCATCTCTATAAGTCAATTATGTGATGATGGTTATCAGGTATACTTTAATCCATCCACTTGTTCTATTATTGATAAAAATAACCAAACTGTTTTAACTGGAAGTAGACAAGGCAACATTTACTTAGTAAACTTTCTTTCTACCAAAACTGATATCTGTTTGCTAAATTTAACTAGTACTCAGAATGATTTATGGCACAAAAGACTAGGACATGTAAATATGAAAAATATTGCTAGGTTATCTAAGCACAATCTTGTTAGAGGTCTACCTTCTGGTCCCTACAAGAAGGAAGGTCTCTACAAGGCTTGTCAATTAGGCAAGCAAACTTATACTAGTTTTAAATCAGTTAATAAGAGTAATTCACCTAGGATTTTGTACTTGCTACACTTGGATCTCTTTGGACCCATTGCTGTACAAAAGCCTAGGAGGGAAATCCTACACTTTAGTTATAGTGGATGACTTCTCCAGGTTCAGTTGGGTATTCATTCTGAGATCAAAGTCAGATATATTCAAGGTTCTTACAGATTTTCTCAGGACCATACAGATTGAGTTCTCTACTCATGTTGCATTGATCAGAAGTGATCATGACACAGAGTTTGAGTCTCTTCTTATGCATGAGTTTTGTGAGAAGGAAGGTATCAGGCATTGCTTCTCAGCTCCTAGAACTCCCCAACAAAATGGGGTAGCTGAAAGGAAAAATAGGACACTCATTGAAGCTGCAGGTACATTGCTTGCAGATGCTTACATGCCCCTCACCTTTTGGGCAGAGGCTGTAGGCACAGAAAATTATGTCCTGAACATGAGCCTTATTCACAAATTAAAGAACAGGACTCCCTATGAATTACTCAAGGGGAATAAACCTAAAATAAACTATTTTAAAGTATTTGGTTGTACTTGTTACATACACAATAACAATAAAAAATACATTAGAAAGTTTGAGGCTAAGGCTGAAGAGGGAGTTTTTCTAGGATACTCCCAAGTAAGCAAGGCATATAGGGTGTTTAATAAATCAACATTAAAAATTGAAGAATCTATTCATGTTTCCTTTGATGAGACTAATATGTATTGCAAGGAGAAGGAAACTTCTACCAATAGCATCTTGCAGGTACCCCACTTGTATGAGACCTTGGATGGACTAAACCTCACCCAAGAGGTTCCAACTCATCCCTCTCCACAAGCCATTGAAGAAAGTGAAGAGGAAGAAGGTGATGCAAATGAATCTCTACCAACAGCAAATGCAATTCCACAAGAGGAATCAATACCAAATGCTGTTGAACAACCAACTCCACTCACTGAATTTGTCACACTTAGGGATCACCCTAGATCTCAAGTAATTGGAGACATATCAGTAGGTGTACAGACAAGGCATCAACTCAACCATGATGTGATGCATGCCTGCTTTCTCTCCCAAATTAAGCCTTAATCCATAACTGATGCTGAGCAATATCCCCATTAGATTCTTGCAATGCTAGAGGAACTAAATCAATTTGAGAGATGTAGAGTTTGAGACTTGGTTCGAGGCCTAAAAGCTATCCAGTGACTGGAACTAAGTCAATTTTCAGGAATAAGCTTGATGCCCAAGGTGTGATTGTGAGGAACAAGGCTAGGATTGTTTCTCAGGGATATAGACAATAAGAAGGGATTGATTATGATCAAATATTTGCACCTGTGGCAAGGTTGGAAGCCATAAGAATATTCCTTGCCTATGCAACATTCAAGAGATTCAAGGTTTTCCAAATGGATGTAAAGAGTGCTTTCCTAAATGGAGTACTACAAGAAGAGGTTTATGTAGAACAACCTCCAGGTTTTATTTCTTCAACTTATCCCTCTCATGTTTTTAAACTGCATAAGGCTCTTTATGGTCTAAAGCAAGCTCCAAGAGCTTGGTATGAGACCTTAGCTAGCTTTCTATTAGAGTATAAATTTACAAGAGGAACTGTAGATAAAACTTTTTTCACTAGACATCATAAGGACCAAATCTTATTAGTGCAAATATATGTAGATGACATTATATTTGGCTCTACAGATTCAAAACTATGCAAGAGGTTTTCTGACCTCATGCATTCCAAATTTGAAATGAGTAGCATGGGAGAGCTTTCCTACTTCCTTGGACTCCATGTGAAGCAGCTCCCTGATGGCATGTTCATCTCTCAAGCAAAATATGCTAAAGAACTTCTAAAGAAATTTGGGATGACTGATGCCTCAGCTAAGAAAACTCCCATGGCTACCAATGCTGTTGTGGACTCTGATGCACCAGGGAAATCTGTGGATCAGAAACTTTATAGGGGCATTGTTGGGTCCCTATTATACCTCAAAACAAGTAGGCCAGATATTATGTTTGCCACATGTCTTTGTACTAGGTTCCAGGTGAACCCTAAAGAATCTCATCTAATTTTATTAAAAAGGATTTTCAGATATATAAAGAGTTGTCCTAATCTAGGTCTATGGTATCCTGCTGAATCAGAATTTGAGTTAACTGGATACTCTAATGCTGATTTTGCTGGATGCAGGGTAGATAGAAAAAGTACTTCAGGAAATTGCTAGTTCCTGGGTATGAGATTAGTATCATGGTTTTGTAAAAAGCAAACATCAGTGTCAACTTCAACTACTGAAGCAGAATATATTACAGCAGGCAGCTGTTGCTCGCAGATGCTTTGGATACAAAATCAGCTTCTAGATTATGGGTTCAATTTAAATAATTCAACACTACTTTGTGATAATACAAGTGTTATCGCCATAGCCTAGAATCCAGTTCACCATAGTAGGACTAAACATATTGATATAAGACATCATTTTATTAGAGAGTGTGTAGATAAAAAGAAAATCAATCTTGTCTATATTTACACTGATTTACAAAGGGCTGATATATTCACCAAACCTCTAGATGAGAGAAATCATATGTTCTTTGTAAATCATCTTGGCATGATCAATGGAGAAGATTTTATTTGATTTCTGTCTGCACTCGACGAATTTTCCAAAGTTCGTCGAACGGAGTTCGACGAACCGGGGAAGATTTGCGAGATATTCGTCGAACGGAGATCGCCGAATTCTCTGTGTGAAATAATTTTCGTCGCCCGGAGATCGATGAAATTGCTTCAGAAGATATTCGTCGACCGGAGTTCGACGAATTGTCTTCAAGTCTTCTGGGTAAGATCGACGAATTATTTATTACTAAATTATTTCGTCGAACTCAGTTCGAAGAACTATTTTTGTTTTCGTGGAGCGGAGTTTGTCGATTCATATTCTGGAAAACCCTATATCTAGGTTTTCCTCGACCTCCGTACCGCGCTTTTTATTCTCTTGCACTTGATCGTCGTTTCTCTCTTTTGCAGGTGATTTCATGGTGATTCCAGCGGGAGCTTTGGCTGCGATGAAGTTCGATACTGCATTTGATGTGGATTTTGACTCATTTCAACATTCAGATCCCATCTTTCTGTATATTCTGGAACTTCTTGAAGATCAAAAACTTAACCCCCTGATGACTAGAAGGATCAAGCTGCACAACACTGAAATCAGGGAATGAGTCTACACTCTATCGCAAATAGAAGAGAATATCATGACGGGCACCATCGTGGGTAACTCCATCTCCTTAACTCCCGCCATCTTAACTGAAATCTTTGGATTAAGAAATGGAGAAGAGGAACTCGAGATTGAAGTAGAGGAATCAGATATGATGATAAGCCTCATGGATTATACTGGAGAAAATCCTAACAAGCTTTTGAAGAAACACCTGTCTGCCCCCTATAAGTTTTTAGCAGACTTAGTTGGCAAAGTATTACTTGGGAAACACACTGCCCATGATTATATCACCAAACAACAGTTTCTGGCTATGTGTGCCATTATAAACAAGAAACCAATAAATTGGGCATAGTTTTTGTTTGATCTGATAAAGAAGAAAAACACCAAGAAGGAAGTTTGTTTTGGAAGAATACTATGAATATTTCTACAGGAAAAGGCTGCAGAATCACTGGTCTCCCAGACCATCTTCATCAATGCCAGTAAAAGGCTAATATGTGCCTTATTTGGCAGGTGGGAGAGGACCATCACTAAGCCCTCTAAGGCTTCCACCTCTTCCACCACAGCTTCTGAAGGAACAAGGGCTGTTAAGGCCACTCCCCACCCTGCTGAAGCGAGCATTCCATCCACATCTTCTCTTCCAGCCTTTCCTTCAACACTACCACCTTCATCTCAACATGCTCCATCTTTACCAGTTGACATCACTGACATCCCCTCTTCCCCTCTTCAAGAACATCAACCAACCACACCTCCTGCTTCCCCTCATGACACATACATTCCCACACCACCTCAATCTCCTCTTCCCCCACATCTTTCTTCCATACCATCTTACCATCTCTCACCAGACACAATCCTGAACGATGCCACCCATCCATCCCTATCATCATCCATCATCCCTCCAAGTGTTCCAATACCTACTGCTCCACTTTCTACCCCTACCATAGTTGCCACTTCCACACCTTCCGCACTAACCTCTCCCACATTATCTTTGGATCCCTCTACCATATCATCTATCATCTCCATCATCACTCCCCTTCTTAAATCCCTTATAGTAGAGGCTATTACATCTTTTGCTACCACCATCTCATGTTTATCTGCCCAACTATCTGCTCTTACTACTGCCCCATCTTCAGCCAGGGGCCTGGCCTCAGCTCCCACTGATACCAGGCAGGGGGAGATGCCTGATGATGAAGTAGCAGCTTCAGCTTCAGAGTCTTCAGCTCCAGCTCTAGCAGATGCTCAAGCTTCACCAGCAGCATATAAAGAATGTATAGATAAAGATTTGAGTGATTTTATTGATACTGATATGGATATTGATGAGACTGTTGGTGATTTCATTCTTACTCCCATAGTTAACTTAGAAGATTTGCTGAAAACGTTTGATATTATACATATGCATCTTCTTCCAGCAAAATTCACTAAGCCACATTTGGCTATTATTCCTTATACATCTCCTGTCAGTCCAGCAGTTGCTAAGAAACATAGGGATAACTTTGTACTTCCCGACTCTACAGTCATTTCATCCCCTCCAGAAGCTATCTTAGCACCAACTTTTGTGATGGATGACTCTCACATGCCAGATCTAGATGCATTGATCTTGGCTGACATTGCAGAAGAAAATAAGACAGCAGCTGAAAGCTCTGTCCCAGTTACTTCTGATTCTTGTATAGCTTCTTCTCCAACTCCTACTGAAACTCCAGCCTTTGAAACTTCTGCTCTTGCTACAGAAAAAACTGCTACTTATGCTAAAGCCTTCAAAGCATTGGATGCTCTATATGATAACCCTCAGGGTTCTACCAGTGATGATGATGATGAAGATGAGGATGAAGATTCAGATGAGGAGGATACAAAGAAGAAGAGGAAATAAGTATCTAAGAAAAGAAAATCTCCTCCTCCTCCTGCTCCTAAGCCTAATCCAGCAAATGACACTCCCCATTACATTCTGCAAAAGATAACACCATACAAAGGGATGTCAGCTTGGATGTGGCTGTCCAAGAATGAACAAAAGGAGAGGAAGAGAAGTAGAAGATACTCTCCTCCTCCAGTTCAGAGATATAGAAAAGATCCACCACCTCCTCCTCCTCCCGCAGCTGGTGCTTCTGGCTCTAGTTCTCAGAGATCTGCCCCTATTCAAACTTATCAGAGACATCAAGGGAGATCTTCTAGAAGCAGTCCGCAAAGGCATCACTCTTCAGGAAGTCAACAACAGCAACATCAACAGCAGTAACATCAACAATAACAACATCATCAACAGCAGCAAACTCTCTTCGCAGAACAGAAAGCTGATAGTCCCAACAGGCCATACTCACCTCCTATTCCTTTTGAAGATCTAGAAACAGCCAACACAACTAGAATGTCCAGGTTCCAAGAACTTGTTGGTCTCTCTATGATCAACAAAGCAAGAGCTGAAGGCAAGGATATCTTAGGATACTCCACTATGTCTAAGTACAGAAAAGAACTCAATAGATATAATAAGGCAAATAAATTCTTCAATGTTGATGACTACATGAAGCTGCACCCAGAAGCAGTTATCCCCAGGGCCACATCTTTGAAGATTATTGATGAATTGTCAATATACGTGTTTTTATATACATTAAATAAGATGTATTAGTTTCTTTTTGTAATTTTTAGTTGTTTTTCCTTAATAAATTGCTTCCTTTTTGTAAATATTTTCTAACTTAGAGTTATTTTTGTTTTCTGAATTTTTCAGGGAAAATTGCCAAAAAATCAATGTACCCGCCCGTGTACTGTTGGTCACGCCTGTGACCAGGGCGTGATACGTCAAATTCCCGAGAAATGACATCCTTTTTGAAGAAATAGCGTGACACGCCTGTGTCACCCGAGTCACGCCCGTGACCCATGCCCGTGACCATCCAGATCGACGAAATCGCGCTCAACGATCGTTGACCCAGCTGGCACGCCCGTCGACATGCCCGTGTCACCTGACACGGGGCGTGACCCAAGCCGTGACCACTCCTTTCAACATTTTTCGCTCGACGTTCGTCGAGCCAACCCGACACGCCTAGCGTCACGCCCGTGACTGAGGGCGTGACTTCTCCACCTGGCCCGACAAACTGCCGCCGGCAACCTCCCGAATTCATCAACGCCATCAATCGCCGCACGACACGCCCACCGTCACGCCCGTGACTCGGGGCGTGACCGACGTGATTTCAGCCGCCAAAGTCAAATCTCCAGTCAAATCGGACGGCCGCCATGTGAATAGTGTAGAACGCCCTCGGACACGCCCGTGTCCGAGGGCGTGTCACATGAAATTTTGTTTATAAATTCAGATTTCCTATCTGAATTTCGGGTTCCACTTTTTGAACCACTTTGCTTAGGTTAGGGCTGTTCTTGGGGGCTGTTTATGAATTGTAAGGGAACTTTCTTCCCCCCCCCTCTTTTATGTATTTGTTTTTGCTTTATTGTAACCTTTTTTTACTTAATAGAGATGTTCATTTTCTCCTCTATGATGTATGAAAATCTGCCCAAGTGCCCTACCTTAAGTAATTTTTCGTTCCCTTTTTGTGCTTTTTATTAGCTTTTGTACCTAATAGAACTTTGAAATTTATCAATTTTCTAGCCGTTGTAATCGCAATATTATTTTCATGCACTAAACTTGTTTAGGTTTAGCTTATTCTTTTTACTTTGTTTTCATTCCTATGAGTTTATAAAAATGTTTTAAAAGGTGGTTTTTAAATTTCTTTAACTTAGACTCTTTAGGATCGTAAAACTTTTCGTTCTCTTTTAGTTTTATTTTCACTTTTTATGCGTTTCTATAAAATTATAAGAATAAAAACGTAAGCGTTTTAATTTTTCAACCATTTCATTTTTCAGTTTTATTTTCAAAAACATTTTGCCCGTTTAAATTTTATTTATTCTTTTTACGCATTTCTACCGCATTCCATCGGTAGAAATGTATTCATTTCAATTTTCGAGCACTTGCACTTTTCGCTTATTTGCAAAAACTTTTGCTCCTTTTAATTTTATTTTCACGTTTTATTCATTTCTACCGCATTTTAGCGGTAGAAATGTAGTTATTTTAATTTTTCAGTCACTTAGTTTTTCTTCATTTTGTACGTGTGCGTGCGTGTATGAGTTAGTTTTTATAGCTTTATTTCAATTCATGTAGAGTGAGTGCGTGTGTTGTTTTTATTTTTCCGCCTACTCATTTGAGTTAAATGGCTGGATTTTATTCAAGCAAGGGTGTGTATTTTAATTTTCCGCCTACTCACTTGAGTTAAATGGCTGGATTTTAATTTTATGTCGAGTGTGTTTACTTTTTTTAGAGTGGGTGTGTTTTAATTTTATGTCGAGTGCGTGAGTTTTAGCTTTTATTTACCGCCTACTCACTTGAGTTAAATGGCCGGTCTTTATTGTAATAATTGGAATGGACTTGTAAATGCATTTATTTTCTCCTACTCGTTTGAGTAGGACTTGCTTTCTTTTTCCCGCCCACGCATTTGCGCCGGGACTTGCAATTTTCCTGCTTTTATTTCAGTCCTACTCGTTTGAGTTGGACTTGCAATTTACTGCTTTCCATTTACTGCTTTCATTTTCCTGCTTTATTTTACTGCTTTAATTTTCTGCTTTTTCACCGCTGCCGTCCCCATTCTGATGAGTGGCTAACATTCTTAGCCCTCAGTATCGAAGAGCATTGGGAAAAATAAAATTGCTTTAAATAATTAAAGGTCTCATTTTTCTAATTAATTAAAAACACTTTAGGTTTGTTGTGGGTTTACAACGCGTAGGACCACATAATCGATGTGTGGGCCCTATTTCCGTAGTCCATATGCTAGCTAGCCGAGAGGCCGTCCATATGGACCGATCACCCCTTGGTAAATGGAGTTCCGCACTAACCCTCGAGAGAGGAGGCGGGCCAACTCTACTGGATTGGGTTCCCGACCCAATAGCGGGGTTCTTAGCGTAATGCGGGCATTAAGTGGAATCCTTCGTCGGACGAGAGCCCGGTCGAATAGTCTTAATGTCCAGGTGAGCGATAGTCCTAGAGATAGGTGAGTTCATTTTAGTGGAGCCTCCATGGCCAAGTCTCCGCCTTAATTAATTAGAAACTTAGGAGCTCTTTTTATTCAAAGTTTATTTTAGTTCAATGCCTTTTCGGTGCCCTCGAGTTAAGCTCTTCATCGGCTCCACCTTTTTAAGCTCTTTATGTTCTAACTTTTGTTTATATAAATTTATCCCGACAAGATAAAATTATCGCTAAAATAATAGTCCCCTCCAGGGAAGAGTAGAAATAAACGAACCGACCCCGAGAACAATACGACCTCGATATTCCACCCGGAATATTCTGTACTACTCACGATAGGTGCACTTGCCTCCTTTCGTTAAAACTCGATCACATCCGTTTTATATCCAAATAAATACGCGCGTCTCGTTTTCTTAAATAAAATCAAATCCGCTTTTCTACTTAAATAAAACCGCCCGGGGCGCCGCGCTTTGTAATCTTTTTGGAATTTTAACCGCATTAAGTTTTCGGACTTGATGCGATAAAATATCAATCAAGTTGTTGGGTACATTGGTTTAAATGTACCTGATTTGAAGAAGCCTCATCCTACTCAATGATATACATCAAAATGTATTTGATGTATTTTGAGTTGCCTTGTGCAGGTTAAGTATTTGCAGGGAAAGCTGAAAGTTTTCTAAGTTCATGTGTCGACACCCAGAAGGAAAGTGTCGACACTTAAGAAGACTTGTGTCGACACCCAGACAAGCAGTGTCGACACTTGGAGTAATTATGTCGACACCAGGGATGCAGAGTCAACACCAGACAGAAAGTGTCGACACATGAAGGCTGTGTCGACACTCATTGAAGAAATGTCCAGTGAAGAAGTGTCGACACTTAGAAGCAGTGTCGACACCTAGAGGAACTGTGTCTACATCAGAAAGTGTCGACACTTGGAGGCTGTGTCGACACTCAGCAAAAGTCAGCAGAGTCTAAGTATAAGTGTCGACATAATGAAGAATGTGTCGACACACATTAGAAGACTCAGCACATGAAGAAAGTGTCGACACTAGGATGCTGTGTCGACACTCAGCAAAGTTCAACAAAAATTCTAAGTCCAAGTGTCGACACAAAGGAGATGTGTCGACACTCAGTCAAAGTCTCAACAAAAGAAGAATGTGTCGACACAAGGAGCTGTGTCGACACTCAGCAAGTATCAACACAGAAGGCATGTGTCGACACCAAGAAGATGTGTCGACACTGAACAAGTTCAACACATGAAGATGTGTCGACACAAAGGAGTTGTGTCGACACTTAGAAGAATTCAACTAAGTGCTAAAGAACAAGAAGTTGTGTCGACACAGAATATCAGTGTCGACACATGATGAAGAAGCTGTATCGAGAAGAAAATTCTACAACACAAGGAGTTGTGTCGACATCTTGAAGGCAAGTGTCGACACTTAGTCTATTTATGTCGACACTTAGTCTACAAGTGTCGACACTTAAAGACAGATTGTCTCGACACTTTCAGACAGTTACAGTTATTTCAAGAACTGACTGGATGACTTGATAGCTGCCATTCCAGCCGGTCTACTGCACCTGTCAGAGTTGTCAGAAAGCTGTTAAGAACCGGATCAGCCGGTCACCATAAAGAAGGCCTATATATAGGCTTATTCTGTCAACAGAAGATGATGATCAACACATCAAGTGATACACAGAAGATCTAGCTATTCATTGAAGAATCAAGTGAAGATCTAAGAAGTTGGAGAGAGAGAGATCCTTCCAAGAAGACAGTCGTTGGAACCAGGCTGTGAAGAAGGGTTCAGACCTAGTTCTGAATGTTAAGTTGCAGTGATTGAAGATCAGCTGCAGAGAATCAATCCTATTGTGTTCTACATTCAAGAAGCTTTGAAGAAAAGCCAAGTGAGATTATTCTCAGCAGAGTTCTTCCAAGAACTCATCAAGAACCTATCAACTCATCTCTTTATTCAGAGTTATAGGTATATACACTTTGTATTTTAAATTTCTTGTAGGATCCTTAGAGATCTGAGTTGTAAGCCTGTAATTATAATGGCTGAGTGGTAGGGCCTGTGTGCCTGAGTGTAGGAGATTCTTATCTCTGAGTGTAGGCCTGTTGTGGCTGAGTGTAGGCCTATTGTGGCTGAGTGTAGGCTTTGTGAAGAAGCTGAGTGTAGGTCTTTGGAGAAGACTGAGTTGTAGGGCCTTGGGCCTGAGCTGTAGGAACCTGTTTGGGGTTCTGAGTGTAAGATTTGAGGATCTGAGATAGTGGAGGAGTTTGGCCGAATCTAGTACACTACTAGATAGGCGAAGGGGAAAGTGGATGTACCCAAACCTTGGGGAACCACTATAAATCTGTGTGTTCACTGTGTGTATGTTTGATTTTGTGATTGCTGATTGATTGTTGTGAAGAATTAGTTATAACTCTGTGATATAATCTGAATTCTGCCTAAAAAGTTAAAAAGATTTTAGTCACCTATTCACCCCCCCCCCTCTAGGTGATTAGGTACAATTTCTTTCAAGTGGTATCAAAGCGAGGTTACTCAAAAAGGACTTAACTGTCTGAGTAGATCCTGTTGGCAGATTCAGTAAGTAAAGTGCAGAATCAAGAAAATCAAGAAACATGGGTTCAACAGAGAATCATAAGGAACTTGGATCCATGAAGTTGCCCATTTGCAGAAAAGAAATTTTTGGCATCTGGAAAGAAAGGGTGAGACTATTTATGGAAGCCTCAGACCCTAGGATATATATCACAGTTAAAGAAGGGTCATATGTACCTATGAAGGTTTCAGACCCTAGGGTGTTAGTCAAAGCAGGCTCTGATCATGCAAAATGGATTTCCAATTCCATCAGAGCCACTCTTGGTTATCCTCCTTTATGTGATGATGATAATGTTGCTGAGTCTGGGATTAATCCTGCCTATCTTGGAGATGAGCAAGCTGAAGTAGCTCAGGTGATCTATCCTCCACCAGATTTTGATATGGTACAAGCTGATATACAGTATATGTATAGCCCACCTGAGGGTCAGCAAAATGTCATCATAGAGAAGGTGATTCAGCCAGTATCTGAGGCTTTACAGGAAGATATACTAAAAGAACAAGCTGAACAAGAAGCTAGATTGTCTAAGAAGAGGTTCAGAGAGAAAGCTGAACAAAGGCCTGATTTTGCACAGTGGAGCCCCACTTCAAGAAATATTATTTTGACTGCTTGGAAGGCTGCCAAAGATAATATTCAAGACAGAAGCAAGTGGTATTCTGAACTATAATGGAGAAAGCATGAAAACAGGCAAGAAGCCATAGTGCAATATAGAAGAAAGACAAATATGGGAAAGCTACCTCCTACTGCCCAGGAGCCTAGCAAGTACTTTCCCAAGCCTTATCAAAGTATTGATAAGGCTTGGGAAAGTACTTGCTAGGCTCCTGGGCAGTAGGAGGTAGCTTTCCTATATTTGCCTTTCTTCTATATTGCACTATGGCTTCTTGCCTGTTTTCATGCTTTCTCCATTCTAGTTCAGAATACCACTTGTTTCTGTCTTGAATATTATCTTTGGCAGCCTTCCAAGTAGTCAAAATAATATTTCTTGAAGTGGGGCTCCACTATTCAAAATCAGGCCTTTGTTCAGCTTGCTCTCTGAACCTCTTCTTAGACAATCTAGCTTCTTGTTCAGCTTGTTCTTTCAGTATAGCTTCCTGTAAAGCCTCAGATACTGGCTGAATCACCTTCTCTATGATGACATTTTGCTGACCCTTAGGTGGGCTATACATAGACTGTATATCAGCTTGTACCATATCAAAGTCTGGTGGAGGATAGATCACCTGAGCTACTTCAGCTTGCTCACCTCCAAGATAAGCAGGATTAATCCCAGACTCAGCAACATTATCATCATCACATAAAGGAGGATAACCAAGAGTGGCTCTGATGGAATTGGAAATCCATTTTGCATGATCAGAGCCTGCTTTGACTAACACCCTCTCCCCCTTTATGACTTCTCTTTCAATATGATCTCTTAAATCAACTTTCTGAAATCTGATTTGGGCATTTAGATAATTGACTCCATCCTTGTAGAAAGGTTTTAACCTTTGGAGTTTTTCAGTAATCAACTTCTGAGAGTTTTCAATAGCAGAAGTAACAACAGTTATGCTCTCTTGTAAAGCTTTATCAAACTCTGCCTTAGCAGTAGCATTAGATGTAGTCTGTCCAGCAGCTATATTCTTCATCTCTGTGATAATTGCATTGTGAGAAGCAGTCAAATTGTCATTCATCCTGAGCTGGTTCTCCAGAACATATCCTTGCTTCACTACAAGGTCATCCACTTGTGCTTTGATCTTTTCTTGATGAGTTGCTAGATAGACTACTGCATTCCCTCCCTTGTGGAAGCAGTCAGTCATCTCCTTCTTATTTAGATTCATCTCAAATCTAATAGACTTAATGTCTTAGGCCAGATCAAACTGTAAATACTTATGCCCCTCATCCATATATGTTTCTATGGCTTTCCTGTGCTCATCAAGCTTTATCTGCATGGCAACCATCAGAGAACTATAATCTACAGATGGTGCTGGCTGTGATATAGGCTGTGGTGCAATGGTTTGCAGAGCTTTCTTATAAGTTTGGCTTCTTCTTTTAAATACTTGGAATTTCCTCTTCTTTGCTCTTGCATCCTCCTCATCTTCAGAAGCTGATGTGCTTGCTATTTCTACCCTCTCCCCAGGTAGCTCCTCAACATCCTTTGGCTTCTCGGGCTCTTTCCTTGCAGGTTATTCAACTATTACTACTTGCTCCCCCTCAACATGAGCATTCTCCCCCTCAGAAGCAGCACTTTCCTTCTCAAAGTCTGTTTGGTCCAGATTAAGGAAGAGATCTTCCATTGTGAACTCTTGTTGAGGTTGTGATGGAGAATCCCTTGTCTTATCAACAACGTGATCAAATACAACTTGAGCTGCAACAGATGTGTCCTCCATGACAAAATCTGGGGGTTGACTATCAATCTGAGGTTGCTGATTAACATTATTTAATGAATCAAACAAAATAGTATCCTCTATAGGGAAAACTAAGTTATTGATTTCAGTGAGTACCTCAAGAATGATTTGAGTGGCTTGTTCACTTTCTAGTGGAGTTGGCTCTTCCACTATTAGAGGCTCCCCCTGTATAGTATCCTGATGTACTGGGCTAGCTTGAGGTAGCTCCCCCTGCCTGTCTGCATCATCTTGTTGAGCTGGAGACTTTCCAGCATCTCCAGTGTCTTCTGCATCAAGAGTGAAGACAACATGCTCTTCTGAACTGCTGGAAGATTCTTGAGCCACTGGGGCTATCTTATTCTTCTTCTTTTGAGATGTTACCTTTTCAGGTGTTGGCAATTCCTTGGTCAAGACCCTATCCCATCTTGAGAAGAGTCTCATGTCCATCTTCCTCATGTGATTTATTTTAGATCTAGCAGCTTGGCTCATTACTTCTGGTATACTACCAGCCAAGTAAAGACTTAGTATCCTACCCAAATTGGGTTTCTTTAGGCTCTCCTTTATCTTCTCAAATACTACTACAGACCAATCAGTTTGCAGTGTGAAGATAATCCTTGTCATGAGACTGAACATATGGGCTGATGCCCTGTTATGCCCTCCAGGCTTACTCAAGATCACCTTGCCAACAATTTCTGAGAGAAATTTGTCTTAGTTGTTCATCCCCTTTCTATTGAACACTGATCCAATTTTCATATTGGAATCCAAACCACACCAAGTTAATGCTTCCCTAGTTTTAGAAGTAGAAACATTCTCTTCTTCCTTAGTCCTTGGTAACTGAAGTATCTTTCTCAGACTTTTAGGTGAGACCTTCACCTTTTCTCCATGAACCCTTGACTTTATCTTGAGTCCAGACTCGTCTAGGGTTGCACCATTCAGGAATTCCAGAACTTCTTTCTTCCATATTTTGGTTGGCTCTGAAACAAGAAAATCTAACCCTGAGTTTGCGACTAGGGTTACCACATCCTTGATCTCTGATTCTGCGTCATAAAATGCATGCCGCACCAGTTCATAGCCTTCATTTACGTTCTCTTCGAGCTTTGGCGCCATTAGGGTTTGAAGAATTTGAATTGAGAGAAGAGAGGTGTCGACACACAAGTTTGGTCTCGAAACTTTGGTGAGCGTGTCGACAGACAATGGCGAAATCCTATTTATACCTTTCTAGGATTGAAGATGAAAGGGCGCGCTAACAAACTCAAATTGTGTCGACTCTGTTGATAAGTGTCGACACCGATTTATAATGTCTCGACACCTATGTGTCGACACAAGTTTAGTCAACATAATATATGTGTCGACACTTGTTTATGTGTCGACACCACTTAGATCGACACATAGTCGAGACTTTACTTCACTAATTCTGAGTAAATCCTAAGTGTCGACACCACCTTGGATGTGTCGACACCTACTTATCATGTGTCGACACTAATTTTCTGAAGTGTCGACACCAACTTCCTAGATGTGTCGACACCTTTTCTCTGAAGTGTCGACACCAATTCTCTGTCTCGACACAGACAACTCTGTGTGTCGACACTATTTTACTTAGCCATTTCTGTAAACTTATTCTAAGTTTATCATACCTAGTTCAATTTTAAACCTATTGAACTTGGTTTCTTCTAAAGGCTTAGTATACATATCAGCTAGTTGATTATCTGTCTTAACATACTCTAGTGAAATATCTTCTTTTTCTACATGTTCCCTTAGAAAATGATATTTTATTTCAATATGTTTAGTTCTACTATGGAAACAGGATTGTTTGCAATAGATATAGCACTTGTAGAATCACAAAATAGTGGTGTTCTACTTACCTGAATACCATAATCCTCAAGCTGATGTTGTATCCATAGAAGTTGAGCACAACAACTTCCTGCAGCCACATATTCTGATTCTGTAGTGGAGATAGCCACACTTGTTTGATTCTTGCTACTCCATGAAATCAGTCTTCCACCTAGGAATTGACAGGTACCAGTTGTACTTTTCCTATCTTCCTTGCAGCCTGCAAAATTTGCATCTGAATAACCTGTCAGTTCAAAGTCCCTATTCCTAGGGTACCAAAGTCCTAGATAAGGAGTGCCCTTTAGATATCTCAGTATCCTTTTGACTGCTGTCAAATGAGACTCTTTAGGGCATGTTTGGTACCTAGCACAGACACATATAGCATACATGATATCTGGTCTACTTGTAGTTAAATAGAGTAGGGAGCCAACTATCCCTCTATACAAAGTCTCATCTATAGGTTTCCCTGCATCATCTTTGCTAAGAGACATACTTGACCCCATAGGAGTCTTCATGGTACTGGATGATTCCATACCATACTTCCTTATCTGTTCTAGGGTGAACTTAGACTGGCATATGGATAAACCATTCTCAGTCTGTCTAACTTGGAGACCCAAGAAGAACTTAAGTTCCCCCATACTGCTCATCTCAAATTGTCCTTGCATTAGTTTTGCAAACTTTTTGCAAAGACTACTTTCAGTAGACCCAAATATGATGACATCTACATATATTTGGACTAGTATTATCTTGCCTCTGGATTCCCTAAGGAATAGAGTCTTGTCTATTTTCCCCCTTGTGAATTTATTCTCAATGAGGAAACTAGACAGGGTTTCATACCAAGCTCTAGGGGCTTGTTTTAACCCATACAAAGCCTTCCTAAGTCTATAGACATAATTAGGTTGAGTTGAATCAACAAAACCTGATGGCTGTTCTACATAGACTTCTTCCTTTAAATTACCATTCAGAAAGGCTGACTTTACATCCATTTGGTATACTTTAAATCCTTGATAGGTTGCATAGGCCAGGAACATCCTTATGGCTTCCAGTCTGGCTACTGGAGCAAAGGTTTGATCAAAGTCAATACCTTCTTCCTGCCTATATCCTTTAGCAACCAATCTTGCTTTGTTCTTGACAATTACTCCATGTTCATCCATCTTGTTCCTAAAGATCCACTTGGTCCCAATTATGTTATGGTCTTTTGGTTTAGGAACAAGCTCCCAGACTTTGCACCTCTTGAACTGATTCAGCTCTTCTTGCATTGCCTCAATCCAATGAGGGTCTAGGATGGCTTCTTCAAACTTCTTTGGCTCTACTTGGGATAGAAAACTGGAGTAGAGTGCTGCACTCAGATTTCTGCTCCTTGTTTGTACCACTTATCTTAGATCACCAATGATTTGATCTGCTGGATGATCTCTCAGATGGCTATTAGCTGGAGGCATCCAGGCTTCAGGTTGAACTTCTTCAGTTTCTTCAACTTGCTGCACTCCTTAAACTTCTTCTTCATTAGGTACATGTAGTACTCCCCCTGGACAACAACCACTATCTTCTACTTACTGTCTTGCAGTAGATCCTTCTTCTATAGTGAGCTTGTCCATCATATTTGTCACACCTGTGGAGCTGCAAATACTACTAGACAACGCATGGTTAATAAGTCTAGCTTCATCAAATAGTACATGTACTAACTCTTCTACAACTTGAGTAGACAAGTTGTAGACTCTATAAGCCTTACTGTTGTTGCTGTACCCAACAAAAATTCCCTCTTGGGATTTGGCAGCAAACTTAGTCAAGTAAGACTTTCCATTGTTAAGTATAAAGCACTTACAACTAAAGATCCTAAAATAGGATAGATTTGGTTTTCTGCCTTTCACAATCTCATAGGGGGTCTTATTGTGGCTTTTAGTAATGATAGTCATATTAATTACATGGTATGCAGTATTAACTGCCTCAGCCCAGAAATATTCTGGGAGAGATGTGTCAGTTAATAGGTTCTACCAGCCTCAATCAAGCTTCTATTTTTCCTCTCAGCAATGCCATTTTGCTGAGGTGTTCTTGGTGAAGAAAATTCCTGAAATATCCCAAATTCTTCACAGAGTTTTGTCATACTATCAGACTGAAATTCAGTACCATGGTCACTTCTTATCTTGACCACTGTACTGTCTAGTTCATTCTGAATTTGTTTGACAAAGCTATAGAAGATACTAGGTGTTTCAGATTTTTGTCTAAGGAAGAACACCCAGGAAAACCTTGAGTAATCATCTACAACCACAAAGGTATAGACCTTCCTACCTAGGCTGTGAACTGGCATAGGACCAAAGAGATCCATATGCAAGAGATATAAGCACCTCACAACATCTTTGTTTTCAATGCCACTAAAGGTGGATCTAGTCTGCTTGCCCTTTTGACAAGCTGAGCATATTCCATATTTAATACACTTAACTTGAGGACCATTCCTCACTAACTCTTTGCTATAGAGTTGGCCAATTGTCTTGTAGTTGAGATGGGCTAGCCTCTTGTGCCATTTGACACAATGAGAGACTTTCTCATCAGCTACAAGACACACTGGAGAAGCATTGTTCTCACTCATAATATCTAGACAATAGACATTTCTGTTTCTGTAACCTGTCAAAATAATCTCTTGATCATTTGACCTCCTGACATGACAACCATCCATGACAAATGAGATGTCATATCCTAAATCACTCAGTTGACTTATACTAATAAGGTTATGTTTCAAACCTTTAACATAAGCCACTTGAGTAATTGTTATATGGGAGCTAGAAATGTTACCAAAACCCTTGATGATTCCTTTTTCAGAACCACCAAACGTGACTTTAGGAACATCCTTGATTGGTGTGTAGTCCTTTAGCAATCCCCTAGTTCCAGTCATGTGTCTGGAACATCGACTGTCCAAGTACCATATTGGGGCATGGCCACTTGGACTTACCTGCAAAACAGATTAGTTGACCTTAGAACCCAAATAATTCTTGGGTCCTTGGTGCTGGTTAGTTTGCCTCTTAACAAAGCTACCTGCAGGTCTTCAAACAGGCAGTTTGCTACTTAACTTGACACTAGAATTGTGCCAACAGTCTATGGCAAAGTGGCCTACCTTGCCACAGCACCAGCACTCAAATCTATTGTACCTTTGCTTAGGTACATCCTTAGCTGTTTTATCTACAACTGGCTTGTTGAGAGCTGGGGCTTTGCCCTTAGACTTGGACTTGACAGTCCTAGTAGTATTAGTAAACCCCAATCCAGTTTTACCCTTGTGAGGTATAAACTCGTCAATCAAAGGTAGAACAGACTTAGGTTTAGAAAACCTTGCAACTATGTCTCTCTCCTTCTGAAGACTGATCTCCAGATTTCTGATTTGATCATTCTTGAATGTTATAGTTTCCATCTGAATAACAGTTATGTTCTTCAGTCTGGCTATTTCATTTAACTTTTGATCAATCAGCATCTCAAAATCAGTTGCAGCAACTTTGAGGCTAGCAATTTCCTTTGCCTGACTCTTGGCTAGGGACTTGCTCTTCTTAAAAGCTTGCAACAGAACTCTATATTCATCAATCAATTGATGAATATCCCCTTCTGATTCAGATCCACTGGAATCATTTGATGCTGATGTAACTGAATCAGAACTAGCACTAGAAATTAAACTTAAAGAACAATTTTGTACCTTACTAGGTCCAGGCTGCTCCTAGATTTTGTTACCTTCTGTTAAGGCCATCAGTCCTTTGCACTGGATGTCCTCTTGCTCATATATATAGTTCATTATCTGGATGAACTCTTCTTCCTCTTCTTCAGCAAATAGTCCTATGTATGCTTCAGCTTCTGACTCAGTTTCTGAAGAAGATATGTCTGACAGACTTTTGTCCTTTTTGGCAACAAAGGATCTTTCCTTTTTGCCCTTGGTTTGACTCTTCTTCTTATCATTAGACTCTTTCCTTTTCTCAGGGCAGTCAACAATAACATGTCCTTGTCTGTTACAGCAATAGCAAACAATTTTTGATAAAGTTGCTTTGCTTGACTTGGTCTTTCTCCTGTCTTTCTTTGATGAATTCTTGTTCTGATAATAGTCATCTTTTCCCTGTGAAGTGGATGGCTTTGACCTCCACTGTTTCTTCTTTATAAACTTCTGAAAGTGTCTTGTGAATGCCGCGAAGTCCTCATCACTTTCACTGCTTTCAGACTTTCTGCTTTCTGAATCATCTGACTCAGTCTCAGCCACTTTAGGAGGTGGAGATGGAGACTTACATTTGTATTTTCTGGTGGCTTCTGTCTTGAATGCCACTGTTCTTTCTTTATTCTCAATTCTGGTAGTCTTCTCCTCTTCTTTCCTTACCATCAACTGCATTTCATAGGATAGCAGTTTTCCAAACAGTGTTGGAGGAGGGATATCTACTAACTTTGCCATTTCCCTTATGACACAGATCTTGGTGTCCCAATCCTTTGTTAGGGACCTCAAGAACTTATCATTTAACTCATAATTAATGAATTCTCTTCCATAGGACATCAGCTCATTGACAATCCTATAGAACTTCTTATAGCATTCTGTTATGCTATCAGACCTACCTTGCCTGAAACTTTCATATTCTTGATTTAACAAAGACTTTCTATCCTGTCTCACTTCTTCTGAACCCTCCATGTACACTATAAGAGTATCCCACATCTCCTTAGATGTCTTACAGTGTATCAAGTTCTGAAAGGTAGCATCATCTATGGCACTCACAATGATATTCTGAGCCCTCTTATCCATTGTGGCTAGAATTATCTCATCTTTTGTCATTTCAGAGAAGTCTTTAGGTGTTCTCTGATTTGCATCCAGGACTGAAACCTTCATAGGCACATATGACCCTTCTTTAACTGTGATATATATATATCATTACTTTGAGAGGCAGAAGATTAAAGCTGAAGAGCTAAAGAAGAAGGATCTGAAAGGAAAGAAGCCTGCTGATATTGAAGATGTTGAAGCCCCTGTGCAAGCAAAGATACAGTCTGGCAAGGGCATAGTGATCAAGGAGGCTGAGCAAAAATAGAATAGCATTATCTTAAGTTTACTATGTAATCACTTGTATTAAAACATTCTGTAAACTTTTGTATAATGTATATGACATAGTTGTTAGAACAATGTGATGTGTTATTAATCTATTTCATAATTGTTCTGAGATGATATCTGTGTATACATGTTTTGTTTGATACATGTTTATGTTTTCCCTGATTGAATAATCCTGTTTTACATCATATTGTAATTTTGTTATGTATGGTGTATATCATTGACTAAGGGTTATGACTTCTCCAAATAGGGGGAGATTGTTGGATACATTGGTTTAAATGTACCTGATTTGAAGAAGCCTCACCCTACTCAATGATATACATCAAAATGTATTTGATGTATTTTGAGTTGCCTTGTGCAGGTTAAGTATTTGCAGGGAAAGCTGAAAGTTTTCTAAGTCCATGTGTCAACACCCAGAAGGAAAGTGTCGACACTTAAGAAGACTTGTGTAGACACCCAGACAAGCAGTGTCGACACTTGGAGTAATTGTGTCGACACCAGGGATGCAGAGTCGACACCAGACAGAAAGTGTCGACACATGAAGGCTGTGTCGACACTCATTGAAGAAATGTCCAGTGAAGAAGTGTCGACACTTAGAAGCAGTGTCGACACCTAGAGGAACTGTGTCTACATCAGAAAGTGTCGACACTTGGAGGCTGTGTCGACACTCAGCAAAAGTCAGCAGAGTCTAAGTATAAGTGTCGACATAATGAAGAATGTGTCGACACACAGCAGAAGACTCAACACATGAAGAAAGTGTCGACACTAGGATGCTGTGTCGACACTCAGCAAAGTTCAACAAAAATTCTAAGTCCAAGTGTCGACACAAAGGAGATGTGTCGACACTCAGTCAAAGTCTCAACAAAAGAAGAATGTGTCGACACAAGGAGCTGTGTCGACACTCAGCAAGTATCAACACAGAAGGCATGTGTCGACACCAAGAAGTTGTGTCGACACTGAACAAGTTCAACACATGAAGATGTGTCGACACAAAGGAGTTGTGTCGACACTTACAAGAATTCAACTAAGTGCTGAAGAACAAGAAGTTGTGTCGACACAGAATATCTGTGTCGACACATGATGAAGAAGTTGTATCGAGAAGCAAATTCTACAACACAAGGAGTTGTGTCGACACCTTGAAGGCAAGTGTCGACACTTAGTCTATTTGTGTCGACACTTAGTCTACAAGTGTCGACACTTAAAGACAGATTGTCTCGACACTTTCAGACAGTTACAGTTATTTCAAGAACTGACTGGATGACTTGACAGCTGCCATTCCAGTCGGTCTACTGTACCTGTCAGAGTTATCAGAAAGCTGTTAGGAACTGGATCAGCCGGTCACCATGAAGAACGCCTATATATAGGCTTATTCTGTCAACAGAAGATGATGATCAACACATCAAGTGATACACAGAAGATCTAGCTATTCATTGAAGAATCAAGTGAAGATCTAAGAAGTTGGAGAGAGTGAGCTCCTTCCAAGAAGACAGCCGTTGGAACCAGGCTGTGAAGAAGGGTTCAGACCTAGTTCTGAATCTTAAGTTGCAGTGATTGAAGATCAGCTGCAGAGAATCAATCCTATTGTGTTCTACATTCAAGAAGCTTTGAAGAAAAGCCAAGTGAGATTGTTCTCAGCAGAGTTCTTCCAAGAACTCATCAAGAACCTATCAACTCATCTCTCTATTCAGAGATGTAGGTATATACACTTTGTATTATAAATTTCTTGTAGGATCCTTAGGGATCTGAGTTGTAAGCCTGTAATTATAAAGGCTGAGTGGTAGGGCCTGTGTGCCTGAGTGTAGGAGATTCTTATCTCTGAGTGTAGGCCTGTTGTGGCTGAGTGTAGGCCTGTTGTGGTTGAGTGTAGGCTTTGTGAAGAAGCTGAGTGTAGGTCTTTGGAGAAGACTGAGTTGTAGGGCCTTGGGCCTGAGCTGTAGGAACCTGTTTGGGGTTCTGAGTGTAAGATCTGAGGATCTGAGATAGTGGAGGAGTTTGGCCGAATCTAGTACCCTACTAGATAGGCGAAGGGGGAAAGTGGATGTACCCAAACCTTGGGGAACCACTATAAATCTGTGTGTTCACTGTGTGCATGTTTGATTCTGTGATTGCTGATTGATTGCTGTGAAGAATTAGTTATAACTCTGTGATATAATCTGAATTCTGCCTAAAACGTTAAAAAGATTTTAGTCACCTATTCACCCCCCCCCCCTCTAGGTGATTAGGTACAATTTCTTTCACAAGTTTTTGGCGCCGTTGCCGGGGAGTTTTCGAGTCGTTATTTCGAACTCTAGAATACTATTAATTTTACCTATTATATATAATTTCAACAAAACAAAAAAATGGCCATCAAAGTAACTCAAGTTAAAGAAAAGTTTTACCACTTCATTTTTCGTTTTAAAAGAGAACGAAAAGTTTTACGATCCTAAAGAGCCTAAGTTAAAGAAATTTAAAAACCACCTTTTAAAATATTTTTATAAACTCATAGGAATGAAAACAAAGTAAAAAGAATAAGCTAAACCTAAATAAGTTTAGTGCATGAAAATAATATTGCGATTACAACGGCTAGAAAATTGATAAATTTCAAAGTTCTATTAGGTACAAAAGCTAATAAAAAGCACAAAAAGGGAACGAAAAATTACTTAAGGTAGGGCACTTGGGCAGATTTTCATACATCATAGAGGAGAAAATGAACATCTCTATTAAGTAAAAAAGGGTTACAATAAAGCAAAAACAAATACATAAAAGAGGGGGGGGGGGATAAAGTTCCCTTACAATGCATAAACAGCCCCCAAGAACAGCCCTAACCTAAGCAAAGTGGTTCAAAAAGTGGAACCCGGAATTCAGACAGGAAATCTGAATTTATAGACAAAATTTCATGTGACACGCCCTCGGACACGGACATGTCCGGGGGCGTGTCTACACTATTCACATGGCGGCCGTCCGATTTGACTCGAGATTTGACTTTGGCGGCTGAAATCGCGGTGGTCACGCCCCGAGTCACGGGCGTGACGGTGGGCGTGTCGTGCGGCGATTGATGGCGTTGTTGACTTCGGGAGGTTGCCGGCGGCAGTTTGTCGGGCCAGGTGGAGAAGTCACGCCCTAGGTCACAGGCGTGACGCTAGGCGTGTCGGGTTGGCTCGACAAACATCGAGCGAAAAACGTTGAAAGGAGTGGTCACGGCTTGGGTCACGCCCCGTGTCAGCTGACACGCCCGTCGACACGCCCGTCGACACGCCCGTGTCACCTGACACGGGGCGTGACCCAAGCCATGACCACTCCTTTCAACATTTTTCGCTCGATGTTCGTCGAGCTAACCCGACACGCCTAGCATCACGCCCGTGACCTAGGGCGTGACTTCTCCACCTGGCCCGACAAACTGCCGTCGGCAACCTCCCAAAGTCAACAACGCCATCAATCGCTGCACGACACGCCCACCGTCACGCCCGTGACTCGGGGCGTGACCGCCACGATTTCAGCCGCCAAAGTCAAATCTCCAGTCAAATCGGACGGCCGCCATGTGAATAGTGTAGACATGCCCCCGGACACGCCCGTGTCCGAGGGCGTGTCACATGAAATTTTGTCTATAAATTCAGATTTCCTGTCTGAATTCCGGGTTCCACTTTTTGAACCACTTTGCTTAGGTTAGGGTTGTTCTTGGGGGCTGTTTATGCATTGTAAGGGAACTTTCTCCCCCCCCCCCTCTTTTATGTGTTTGTTTTTGCTTTATTGTAACCCTTTTTTACTTAATAGAGATGTTCATTTTCTCCTCTATGATGTATGAAAATCTACCCAAGTGCCCTACCTTAAGTAATTTTTCGTTCCCTTTTTGTGCTTTTTATTAGCTTTTGTACCTAATAGAACTTTGAAATTTATCAATTTTCTAGCCATTGTAATCGCAATATTATTTTCATGCACTAAACTTGTTTAGGTTTAGCTTATTCTTTTTTACTTTGTTTTCATTCCTATGAGTTTATAAAAATATTTTAAAAGGTGGTTTTTAAATTTCTTTAACTTAGGCTCTTTAGGATCGTAAAACTTTTCGTTCTCTTTTAGTTTTATTTTCACTTTTTATGCGTTTCTATAAAATTATAAGAATGAAAACGTAAGCGTTTTAATTTTTCAACCACTTCATTTTTCAGTTTTATTTCAAAAACATTTTGCCCGTTTAAATTTTATTTATTCTTTTTACACATTTCTACCGCATTTCATCGGTAGAAATGTATTCATTTCAATTTTTCGAGCACTTGTACTTTTCGCTTATTTGCAAAAACTTTTGCTCCTTTTAATTTTATTTTCACGTTTTATTCATTTCTACCGCATTCTAGCGGTAGAAATGTAGTTATTTTAATTTTTCAGTCACTTAGTTTTTCTTCATTTTGTACGTGTGTGTGCGTGTATGAGTTAGTTTTTATAGCTTTATTTCAATTCAGGTAGAGTGAGTGCGTGTGTTGTTTTTTTTTTGTCAGCCTACTCATTTGAGTTAAATGGCTGGATTTTATTCAAGCAAGTGTGTGTATTTTAATTTTCCGCCTACTCACTTGAGTTAAATGGCTGGATTTTATTTCAGTAGAGTGTGTTTACTTTTTGTAGAGTGGGTGTGTTTTAATTTTATGTCGAGTGCGTGAGTTTTAGCTTTTATTTACCGCCTACTCACTTGAGTTAAATGACCGGTCTTTATTGTAATAATTGGAATGGACTTGTAAATGCATTTATTTTCTCCTACTCGTTTGAGTAGGACTTGCTTTCTTTTTCCCGCCCACTCATTTGCGCCGGGACTTGCAATTTTCCTGCTTTCATTTCAGTCCTACTCGTTTGAGTAGAACTTGCAATTTACTGCTTTCCATTTACTGCTTTCATTTTCCTGCTTTATTTTACTGCTTTAATTTTCTGCTTTTTCACCGCTGTCGTCCCCATTCCGATGAGTGGCTAACGTTCTTAGCCCTCAGTATCGAAGAGCATTGGGACAAATAAAATTGCTTTAAATAATTAAAGGTCTCATTTTTCTAATTAATTAAAAACACTTTAGGTTTGCCGTGGGTTTACGACGCGTAGGACCACATAATCGATGTGTGGGCCCTATTTCCGTAGTCCATATGCTAGCTAGCCGAGAGGCCGTGCATATGGACCGATCACCCCTTGGTAAATGGAGTTCCGCAAAACCCTCGAGAGAGGAGGCGTGCCAACTCTACCGGATTGGGTTCCCCACCCAATAGAGGGGTTCTTAGCGTAATGCGGGCATTAAGAGGAATCCTTCGTCGGACGAGAGCCCGGTCGAATAGTCTTAATGTCCAGGTGTGCGATAGTCCTAGAGATAGGTGAGTTCATTTTAGTGGAGCCTCCACGGCCAAGTCTCCGCCTTAATTAATTAGAAACTTAGGAGTTCTTTTTATTCAAAGTTTATTTTAGTTCAATGCCTTTTCGGTGCCCTCGAGCTAAGCTCTTCATCGGCTCCACCTTTTTAAGCTCTTTATGTTCTAAATTTTGTTTATATAAATTTATCCCGACAAGATAAAATTATCGGTAAAATAATAGTCCCCTCCCGGGAAGAGTAGAAATAAACGAACCGACCTCGAGAACAATACGACCTCGATATTCCACCCGGAATATCCTGTACTACTCACGATAGGTGCACTTGCATCCTTTCGTTAAAACTCGATCACATCCGTTTTATATCCAAATAAATACGCGCGCCTCGTTTTCTTAAATAAAATCAAATCTGCTTTTCTACTTAAATAAAACCGCCCGGGGCACCGCGCTTTGTAATCTTTTCGGAGTTTTAACCTCATTAAGTTTTTGGAGTTGATGCGAGAAAATATCAATCAAGTTTTTGGCGCCGTTGCCGGAGAGTTTTCGAGTCGTTATTTCGAACTCTGGAATACTATTAATTTTACCTATTATATATAATTTCAACAAAACAAAAAAATGGCCAACAAAAATATAATAATAATAATAATCATAATCATAATAAAAACTTAAAAAAAAAAGTATTATTACAAAATTATAAAACAAAAAAAAAATTGACAAACTTATAAAACTAAAAAAAAAAAATTTGAAAAATATTAAAAAATAAAAATTTGAAAAAACTATAAACTAACAAATAAAACACAAAAACAACCCCAAAAAAATTAACAACTTACCCAAAAAAAACAAACAAACAAACAAAAAGAAACGAAAAAAACCACAAACCAAAAATACTAAAAAATCTCCTAAAAGACCACAAAAAAAATTTTCGTCTCTATTTTTTTGTTTTTACCTTCTTCCTTTTCAAAACGCAACAATATGTTTTTTTGAAAAATACCTTAAAATAATCAATACTTTATATAAATAAAACTTTTTTTGTTGCTTCGGCATGTCACACTCTTGTGCGCACTAGGGGCTCGCTTATCTGTCCCACTCAACAGCTACAACGTTCGCTTACGCGTCACTTACACATTTGCCCCCTACCGCCCGCACCCTTTAGGCCGAGTTTATATTTTTCATTTTATTTTTCTGTTATGTTTTTTCTACTTCTTCTCAAATAATGCAGGGTTTCCACCCGGGCCTCCCCGAACTCGTGTAAGGGTAGTTCCGACCCCCTCCCCTTTATTTTGCCCATATTATATTTTGTATATTAATCGTTCCGCATACTTAGATTGCAACATTGGGGATAATGTTGTGTTTAAGTATGTGGGTGTATTCTTAGTTTCCTATTTTTTGCATCTTTATTTTCTGCACCCCAAAAAAACAAAATTTTAAACAAAAAAATTTTTTCCTTGTTTTTATAATCTAAAAACTCAAAAAAAAATTTATAAAACAAAAACTAAAAAAATTTATAAAACAAAAACTAAAAAAAATTATAAAACAAAAACTAAAAAAATTTATAAAACAAAAACTAAAAAAAATTATAAAACAAAAACTAAAAAAATTATAAAACAAAAACTAAAAAATTTATAAAACAAAAACTCAAAAAACAAAATTTTTTTTCTTTTCCTTTGTAAATATTTTTTGTAAAAATAAATCTCTTTCTTCCCCGCCTCTTCTTATTTGTAAACCTCGCTTTTTAGCATGCCCGCGGCATTCGACTCATCGAACCAACCACCCAAAGAGTCTGTTCGCGGGCCAATAACGAAAAATTCAAAAAAAAAAAAGAGAAAAACCCTAAAAAAAAATGTATTGTTAATTATGTAACGAATAATTCGAATATCTCAATTTTTAACCCTTTTTGCTCTCCAACAATCTAGTTGCGAGTTAATTTATAAGCGAATTATTTTTCTTTGATTACTATTCGTTTATTAATTGGAGAACGATAGATTTAGATATCTGGGGTTAAGTTTTAAAAATTTTCGTATGCTTTTTATTTTAAATAAGGTACCTGTTTTCAGCACCACTTCTAATCAATCTAAATAGTTGCATATTTATTTTGTTAAAAATAACAATCTTAGATTTCAAGTTATGATAACTCCAAGTTTTTTTTTGAAATTTAGGAATGTTTCATTTATAAAGGTTGCTCTCAAAAGTTTTTTATTAAACCTAGTTTTATTTTTGAAAAAACTCTATCACCTTTTTTTCATGTCACACTTGACATGATTTCGATCCTTAAAAGATCCTATGTCAAGGAGAATAAGATTTCGTTCCGTAAACATAGGCATCCAATATTTGAAAAGATTATATGTTATGGAGTAAGAGGATAAAATTCATTACTCCTACACATATACATTGGATTATGAAGATGTTAAAAAAATTATGTTATGGAAAATAAGATTTCATTTTCTTAACATCCATATTCGAAAAAAAAATCATTAGAGGTTCGAGCGAAAAAATATACCCTCGCCTCTAAAAATTCTAAGCCTTCTTCATATACCACGATATCTCCCTCCGCCAAATTCAAAAAAATTCTAGATTTATTTTTAAAATCTTTTTGAGAGCATAATTTGTAAATTAAATTATTTCCTTTAATTTTTTCCAAGCTATAGTTTCATAAATCCAATCTATTTTTGTTAGCCTCACAAATAAATTTTTTGATATCTATTTGCTTATAACGAGAAGCCTTTTGCTGAAACTCTTCCTTTATTTAAATTTTTGGCATAATTTAGGATTTAACTTGTATACCCCGGATATTCATTTTGATCCTTCTTTCAATTAAGTCAAGCGGTAGATAAACTTATGATTTCCTTAATTCATTATAAGTTCATCTCCAACTTTTGATCTGGAATAGCAAAAGCTTAAGTATGGGGTATTTGATGAATTGTCAATATACGTGTTTTTATATACATTAAATAAGATGTATTAGTTTCTTTTTATAATTTTTAGTTATTTTCCTTAATAAATTGCTTCCTTTTTGTAAATATTTTCTTACTTAGAGTTATTTTTGTTTTCTGAATTTTTCAGGGAAAATTGCCAAAAAATCAATGTACACGCCCGTGTACTGTTGGTCACGCCCGTGACCAGGGCGTGATACGTCAAATTCCCGAGAAATGACATCCTTTTTGAAGAAATAGCGTGACACGCCCGTGTCACCCGAGTCACGCCCGTGACCCATGCCCGTGACCATCCAGATCGACGAAATCGCGCTCAACGATCGTCGACCCAGCTGACATGCCCGTCGACACGCCCGTGTCACCTGACACGGGGCGTGACCCAAGCCGTGACCACTCCTTTCAACGTTTTTCGCTCGACGTTCATCGAGCCAACCAGACACGCCTAGCATCTCGCCCATGACCTAGGGCATGACTTCTCCACCTGGTCTGACAAACTGCCGCCGGCAACCTCCCGAAGTCAACAATGCCATCAATCGCCGCACGACACGCCCACCGTCACGCCCGTGACTCGGGGCGTGATCACCGCGATTTCAGTTGCCAAAGTCAAATCTCCAGTCAAATCGGACGGCCGTCATGTGAATAGTGTATACACGCCCCCGGACACGCCCGTGTCCGAGGGCGTGTCACATGAAATTTTGTCTATAAATTCAGATTTCCTGTCTGAATTCCGGGTTCCACTTTTTTAACCACTTTGCTTAGGTTAGGGCTGTTCTTGGGGGCTGTTTATGCATTGTAAGGGAACTTTCTTCCCCCCCCCCTCTTTTATGTATTTGTTTTTGCTTTATTGTAACCCTTTTTTACTTAATAGAGATGTTCATTTTCTCCTCTATGATGTATGAAAATCTGCCCAAGTGCCCTACCTTAAGTAATTTTTCGTTCCCTTTTTGTGCTTTTTATTAGCTTTTGTACCTAATATAACTTTGAAATTTATCAAGTTTCTAGCCGTTGTAATCGCAATATTATTTTCATGCACTAAACTTGTTTAGGTTTAGCTTATTCTTTTTACTTTGTTTTCATTCCTATGAGTTTATAAAAATGTTTTAAAAGGTGGTTTTTAAATTTCTTTAACTTAGGCTCTTTAGTATCGTAAAACTTTTCATTCTCTTTTAGTTTTATTTTCACTTTTTATGCATTTCTATAAAATTATAAGAATGAAAACGTAAGCATTTTAATTTTTCAACCACTTCATTTTTCAGTTTTATTTTCAAAAACATTTTGCCCGTTTAAATTTTATTTATTCTTTTTACGCATTTCTACCGCATTCCATCGGTAGAAATGTATTCATTTCAATTTTTCGAGCACTTGCACTTTTCGCTTATTTGCAAAAACTTTTGCTCCTTTTAATTTTATTTTCACGTTTTATTCATTTCTATCGCATTCTAGCGGTAGAAATGTAGTTATTTTAATTTTTCAGTCACTTAGTTTTTCTTCATTTTGTACGTGTGCGTGCGTGTATGAGTTAGTTTTTATTGCTTTATTTCAATTCATGTAGAGTGAGTGCGTGTGTTGTTTTTATTTTTCCGCCTACTCATTTGAGTTAAATGGCTGGATTTTATTCAAGAAAGTGTGTGTATTTTAATTTTCCGCCTACTCACTTGAGTTAAATGGCTGGATTTTATTTCAGTAGAGTGTGTTTACTTTTTGTAGAGCGGGTGTGTTTTAATTTTATGTCGAGTGCGTGAGTTTTAGCTTTTATTTACCGCCTACTCACTTGAGTTAAATGGCCGGTCTTTATTGTAATAATTGGAATGGACTTGTAAATGCATTTATTTTCTCCTACTCGTTTGAGTAGGACTTGCTTTCTTTTTCCCGCCCACGCATTTGCGCCGGGACTTGCAATTTTCCTGCTTTCATTTCAGTCCAACTCGTTTGAGTAGGACTTGCAATTTACTGCTTTCCATTTACTGCTTTCATTTTCCTGCTTTATTTTACTGCTTTAATTTTCTGCTTTTTCACCGCTGCCGTCCCCATTCCGATGAGTGGCTAATGTTCTTAGCCCTCAGTATCGAAGAGCATTGAGACAAATAAAATTGCTTTAAATAATTAAAGGTCTCATTTTTCTAATTAATTAAAAACACTTTAGGTTTGTCGTGGGTTTACGACGCAAAGGACCACATAATCGATGTGTGGGCCCTATTTCCGTAGTCCATATGCTAACTAGCCGAGAGGCCGTGTATATGGACCGATCACCCCTTGGTAAATGGAGTTCCGCACTAACCCTCGAGAGAGTAGGCGCGCCAACTCTACCGGATTGGGTTCCCCACCCAATAGCGGGGTTCTTAGCGTAATGCGGGCATTAAGAGGAATCCTTCGTCGGACGAGAGCCCGGTCGAATAGTCTTAATGTCCAGGTGAGCGATAGTCCTAGAGATAGGTGAGTTCATTTTAGTGGAGCCTCCACGGCCAAGTCTCCGTCTTAATTAATTATAAACTTTGGAGCTCTTTTTATTCAAAGTTTATTTTAGTTCAATGCCTTTTCGGTGCCCTCGAGCTAAGCTCTTCATCGGCTCCACCTTTTTAAGCTCTTTATGTTCTAACTTTTGTTTTTATAAATTTATCCCGACAAGATAAAATTATCGGTAAAATAATAGTCCCCTCCAGGGAAGAGTAGAAATAAACGAACCGACCCCGAGAACAATACGACCTCGATATTCCACCCAGAATATCCTATACTACTCACGATAGGTGCACTTGCCTCCTTTCATTAAAACTCGATCACATCCGTTTTATATCTAAATAAATACGCGCGCCCCGTTTTCTTAAATAAAATCAAATCCGCTTTTCTACTTAAATAAAACTGCCCGGGGCGCCACGCTTTGTAATCTTTTTGGAGTTTTAACCGCATTAAGTTTTCGGACTTGATGCGAGAAAAAATCAATCAATTATAGGAGCTGCTGACATGACAATGTCCTAGGTGGAAGCTTCAGATCCTAATTGAGAGATTATGTTTACTAAGCCAGGAGAAAAGACTAAAGAAGATAAGCCCACAGATAAGAAATAGAAGAAATAATCTTTACATTGCTTCAATTTTTTCTGCATTAGCTTTAAAACGGATTTGTCTGTATAAAACAAAGCTCATGTACATATATATCTGATGCATGTGTTAGTAATCTCTACCAGATATACCTTTTTCCTGCTTTGTTTATTCTTATGTTTTTGTTTTGAGTCTATTAGTGACCTCACCCAAAAAGGGGGAGATTGTTAGATCCCTAGTTGATTTGGGTTCGGTTCACTAACTTAGGATGATTTGACACAACATGTATAGTCAGGCTCATAGTTGTGTCCTAGAGTCTAGGCCAAGAGTCAATATCACATGGATCTGCCTACAATAGCTTGTCAGAGACTCAAGCAGTTGTGTCGACACCCAGAAGAATTGTGTCGACATACAGAAAGGCTGTGTCGACACCCAATGAATTTGTGTCGACACAACAGACTATCCGTCCACACAGATAATATTAGTTGACACTAGCTTAGTCGACACAAGAAGGATTTGTGTCGACACAATTCACAGAAGCTGTTTCAGAAGGATAAGTCAAATTCTCAGGTCGACGATTGATGTCCTCAGCTCGACGTTCTTGAGATATTTCTTTGAGCTGAGCTCGATGATCTTCGTTCTCTGGTCGACGAAATCTGGGATATTTATTCAACTATCTAAAGTCAGGATAACTCCAAATTATTCTAAGTCCAACTTCAGACTTTGTTCGATGAACTGGATCCTGAGCTCGATGAACTTGGACCTCAACTTCACAAAAACCTTCAGTTAGAAGTTCTCAGGTCGGCGAACTTTGTTCATTGGTCGATGAATTCTGGATCCTTTACTTCAAAAACTATATTCATGAATTAGTCTAAGTCCATAATAGTTACTGAACTCCAGCCGACGAAGTTACAAACTCAGCTCGACGAACTTCAGATAGAAAAGGCAAAGGTTCTGAAGCATTCGGTTCTGTTATTAGCTCGACGATCTTGGAACTCAGCTCGACGAACAGAAGCCGTCTGGTCGACAAATACAATATCGCAATTCGACGAACTGGTAATTCAGTTCGACGGATTCTGCCAACTATTCGATGATTCCAGACTTAGCCATTTCCGGCATTCTGTCCTCACTCAAATGCGATAATTCCTGAAAAATTAATGCTCTAACATTCTCTGAATGTATCCGTTAGAGGGAACATTAATTACGGTCTTCCTCAGGATTATTACTTGCCGATTTTCCACAAGACAGTTGGGGAAATTAATCAATGCTGATTATTCTCAAGGTCGTCAGCATTAATGACTGAGACATTCAAAATTTTGAAAGATAGAGAAGAAGAAACACACGCATACAGATATACAAAAAAAATGAAGAGACAGAACAAAAAAAAATCAGCAGCTTACAGTGACAAGCAGAGATCATTATTCAGTAGAAGAAAAACAATCATACTATAACAAGAATCTTATTCTTCCTTATACTCTCAAGGACTTCCATGGACAACTATTTATCAAATCAGTCAAGAAGTTTCTGCATCTCTGCTAGTCAAGAACTCGGCTTGAAGGCCTATCACCCTGCAACAAAGCTCCAGATCTTTCCTGAACCATTCTACATCTTAGGGGGAGTTGTTTGCTAACATCAGTCCACATAAGTCTTCTCTCTGATTGTTGACAGAGAAGACATAATCAACTCTCTCACCCCCACCTCTGTAAAGGGTTGTCATCTCCCTTCAAAAGTGATTCCTGGTTGCAAGTCTCCTGATTAAAAGACTTGAGTTAGTTTTTGGGGACCTGATCAAAACTCATTGGTGTTAGGCACCTGATCAATAACCTGAGTGGATTCCTACCAGGGTGGTAGAAGAGTGGACTACCCAGATTTGGCGAACCACTATAAATTTCTTGTGTCGTCTGGTTGCCTATTTTTCTTTTTGTTCTTGCTGTGCTTGTGAATTAGGTTTACTATCTGGTAGCATTTCATCATTTCCTGCACTAGGACTTAATATTTTTTTAAGTATACTCTATTCACCCCCCCTCTAGAGTATTCTAGATCTAACTCTAACTTTCAGGCTAGGGTTTATTCCCGATACATAGACGCAAAATAGAGAAACATGCCCTTTTTGAAACTTAGTCTTATTAGACTTATCTTTCCTACAAAAATTAAATTTCCCTGCAACATATAAGTACAATATATATTTCTAGTAAAGAGCCACTAGAGCTGAACTAAATTCAACATACCTGTTTCAAGTTGAAGGAGTTGAACTTAGCTCCAACTATTGGTTTAGTAAGGATGAGAGCCACTTGTTTGTCTATTGAGACAAATTTAAGACTAACGTCTTTCTCCTCCTCATTCTCTCTAAATTAACATGATATCTTATCTCAATATGCATAGTCCTATTATTGGAGATAAGATACATAGCAATTAAGATTACACTAGTATACTCACACTATAAAGGAGATCTACTTATCTGATGGTCAGGATCCACTTAAGCCTAAAATGGTCCTTCCTCTATCCATGTTTGATCATTTCCTTTTTACTAGTTTGCTGATGATGCAACAAGACCTTGTCCAACGAGATAGTCCTGCTGGCTGGATTCTGCTTGCCTTCAACCAAGACTTGTGCACTTTATCCTTCTTTAGGAATACCTAGTCCTTATCCTTGGAGTAAGATTCATATGATATCATCCTTGTTCTAGTCCTATGCATGGAACATCCTCTGTTCAAGTACCATATGGGGGTATAGGCCCTTGGATTATCCTGCAAGACAGATTTAGTACCCCTTAAGATCCCAATATGTATTGGGTCCTAGGTTCTTGTTAGTCTAAAACACAAGCTATATTCCTGCAGATTTTCTAACAAGAAGACTGAAATTAGCTCCGAGCACACTTGGATTGTGCCAGCAATCTAGGGCAAAATGACCCACTTTGCCACAGCACCAGCACTTATGGATATTATACCTTCTCTTCTGAGCAGGTCTGACAATTTGGTTGACTACAGTCTGAACATAAGAAGGACAACTTCCTTGTTCATATTTCTCTCATCCACAGTCTGACTGAGGGTAGATCTGGTAGTAGAAGAGCTTGGTTTTTCATGAGGTCAACCTGCAACTGTCTTTTTTTTATAAGACATGCTATTGTTAAACTCAGAAATCTCCAAGTCTGGCTTGCTGACAAACTTGCTCAGAGTGTGAGCTGGGAGATCTTGAGAAAAGGCCACTGCCTTACTCATGAGTGTGGGGGCTAGATCACTAAATACAAATGCTCCAGGATGGGCCATTTGAATTTCTCCATGGGGAGCCTTACACGCACTCATTCCCATACCATTTCTTCTTCAACTATAAGATACATTTGTATTCTTACAAGAAAGATTCTCGTTCCTCCAATGACCATACTTGTAATCCTGGTCATACCTGTTGGATGAGAGAATTACCTGGTGAAAGGTTGACTGAGGCTTAATAGGAGATTTGTATTTCCCTTTGGAATGGGTAACTCTAGAATTTCTCCAAGACACAACAACTCTTTTAAGGGCATCAATCTTAAAGAAATTGGCCACAATTCTCTTCTGTCCCTCAAATCTCTCTTCAAGATCTAAAATAAGAGAATTCTTATATTTGATGGTCCCAATATGGATGTCTACCATGATTTTCAGACGGCTAACTTCCCTCATCTTTAGATACAACAAAATTGCTGTCTCATCCTGCTGAGAAGCAGCTAGCTGTAAGGAGTCAATTTCCTCACCTTGTTTTTTAGCCAACATCTTGCATATCCTTAAAGCTTCCAGAAGTTCACCATACTTATCAATCAGTTGATTGATATCTTCCTCAGATTTAGAGTCACCTTCATCACTGGATGAAGAAGCTTCTGAATCTGGAGTGGCCTCATAATTTGAACAGTAAGAGGAGCTAGACAAAGAATGTTCCTTTTATGGACCAGGATGACCCTGGCAGGATCCTTCATTTGATATTCCCATTAGCCCAATACTGCTGATGTCATCATCCTTCTCTTTATCCACCTCTAAATCACTATCTGAATATGATAGAGGGGCCCGGATACCCATCCTAGTATTAGGACAGTCTTCTACATCATCTATAATAACAACAAGTAGCCCAATGAATGTTTCTTCTTCTTCTTCAGACTCTGAATCACTGTCTGAAAGATTTACTATCGTTCTCCCTTCCATATTGACAATAAGAGAGTCCCACGTCTCTTTAGCTATCTTGTAGTGGAACAAGATCTGGAAGGTGGAGTCATCCATGACACTTAACATGATGTGTTGTGCCCACTTTTATATGGTTACCAAGATGATTTCAACTCAAATCATTTCAGCATAACTCTTTAGGGCATGGACTTTTGCATCTAAGGCAGAGACCTTCATGGAGATGAAAGGTCCTTCTTGAACTTTAACAAAAATTCTAGGATAAATAGCTTCCATTATCTGCCTGATCCTCTCTTTCCAGGTCCCAAAGTTTTCCTTTCTACAGACTTGAGGCTCCATTGAGCTCCACTCCTTATGGTTCTCTTTTGAACCCACAAGTGCAAACCTTTTAGCTATCCTTTGAGGTATACGCAGACTATTAAGTCCTTTTCTAGTAACCTAGCTTTGATATTACTTGAAAGTCTTTGATTTCAAGGATAGCTAAACTACCTAGAGGGGGAGGGTGAATAGGTTTTTGGTCTCTTGAGCTATATTTTAAACTTAATTACTTAAGTGAGTGATGTGATTAGAATTGTTGTGCTTTCAAGGTAATCACACAGACAACACAACAATTTTATAGTGGTTCCCCAGATTATGGATACGTCTACTTTCCCTCCCACCTTTCTAACAACTTGTTAGACAAGACACTTCTCCAATCTCAGAGATTAACTCTGAAATTACTGATGTCGATGAAGAAGACAATAGCTAGCTTAGTTGAGCTTTTAGTCTAGCCGAATTGATCTCTGTTCTTCAGCCTTTGTAACAATGGCGAGGAAGAAGACGATGGCCAGCTGTATTTCCAAATGCTCCTTTTCCTTCATCGATCTCTCCCTTTTATTATTCCCCCATATACGGCTCTTTGAGGTGTGGGACCCCCATAAAGAGTTGGTCGTTACAACCTTGCATTAACTGCAAAAGTCTTGTGGTAGTCCTGCTGCGTCGTTTGTCGCTTACTATAGCCTTCCCGCAACGTTTTGAATTTTGTTGACAAATGCTGACGTCAGCACCTGTGGACTTAGTCAAAATCAGGCATTAGAGCATATGAGTTGAGTTAGCAACCTTCACTAAATGCCCCAACACTTAGACATATTCTCTATCACTAGGTGTTGAGTGAGCAACCTTCACTCAATGCCAAAACACTTAAAAACGTTTTCTGTAGTTAGGCATTGAGTGAGTAGCTTTCACTCAACGCTAAAGCACATAAGACAGATAATCTGGAAAGAGGCATTAAGTGAGCAATCTTCACTCAACGCCAAAGCCCTTAGACATGTTTCTGTCACTTGGCGTTGAGTGAGCAACCTTCACTCAATGCTTTTACACTTAGCCAATTTTACTTCTTGGGAAGTGTTGAGTGTTGCTTCTTCACTCAATGCTTTCAGCATCTGTCAATTATATTGACATGGTGTTGAGTGAGTAGGCTTCACTGAACGCATCTGTCCTTGGCAGTTTCTCAGTTGATTAGGTGTTGAGTGAATATCCTTCACTCAACGCTTTTGTCCTTAGACAAAATTCTGTATTGGAAACACAGTGGCTCTGACAAAATAAGGCTCAGTAAATGCTATATCCTCATGGCATAGATTGAGCTCGCCTCACTCAACGCTTGTGGACATTAACAAATAACAACACAGTTTGTCTATGGAATTGACCAACTGAACTATTCTCAATGAATAAGATATATGGCATTGAGTGAGTAGAAATCACTCAATGCCCGTGGACTTAGTCACATTTTCATCTTGCCAATAGCTTGGATTTGACTATGCATGCTGTACTCATAGCTTTTAGTCATGTGACATTGAGTGAGTGGACTTCACTCAACTCCTGTGAACTTAGACAGTTTTCTGTCTTTTGACAACTCTACCTTGTGACCACCTGCCACCTTCACATAGACAGTTTGTATAAACCTATTCCAAAGAACAACCTGTGCATGATGAGCTTGAACAACATCAAATACAACACTGTGTATACCATTGACTTGTTTGACTTCTTACAAATCTAGGACATTATGCACAATGGACCCAACAGATGTTTGCTAATGTCAGCATCTGTGGACTTAGTCAAATTCAAGCTCTTTAGTATAGGCGTTGAGTGAACAAGCTTCACTCAATGCCGAAACACTTAGACAAATTTCTATCTCACTCAGGCATTGAGCGAACAAGCTTCACTCAACGCTTTTGGCCTTAGCCAAACTTTTTGTGTCTCAAGCATTGAGAGAATTAAGTGAAGAAGCTTCACTCAATGCTTTTGTCCTTAGCCAATCTTTTTGCATCAGCAGGCATTGTGTGAGCCTTCTTCACTCAATGCCAAAGTACTTGGATAATTTTCTATCACTTGGCATTGAGTGCGCCTTCATCACTCAACGACAAAACACTTAGTCATATTCCTGAATGAAAGCTTTGAGTGTAGCTTCGTCACACAATGCCTTCTGCTTTAGCGTCTTATTTTGATGAGGCATTGAATGAATAGCCTTCATTTAACACTTCTATACTTAGACAGATTTTCTATCAGCTTAGGTGTTGAGTGTGTCTTCATCACTCAATGCCATCTAGACTTTTGTAGTCTTAACTACTTAGGCATCGAGTGGGCTTTTATCACTCGACGCTTCTAGACTTAACCGGATTTCATTACTGTCAAAGATAAAGCTTTGACTATCTGAACTTTACTCAACGCTTTTTGTAGTATGACATTGAGTCAACTGCCTTCACTCAATGCTTGTGGACTTAGCCACTTTTCTGCCTTGCAAATAGTCAGGCTTTGACTGACTTGTCTTCTCTCAGCTCTTTTTGGCATCTGGCATTAAGTGAGCTAGCTTCACTTAATGCCTGTGTACTTAACCACATTTCTTTGCATCTAGCATTGATTGAGCTGTCTTCACTCAACGATGGTTGATGCAGGCTTGTACACAGACACAGATATTATGGCCAAATCTCGAATTCCTCTTGACGCCAAAATTCTACGTTCGCATAGAATTTCAGTGCAGTGCACACGTTATTCAATTTTATCAATTAAATGCTAATGTACGGGTAACCAAACCATTTGAGATCAAGCAGAGTCTATAGGCCGATATTCTTTCAGGCTAAAAGGACCCACCCGATATGATTGAGCGGTTGTTGTACCAAAAGAGATCCACCAAAAATTACGATTCGGAAACGGTAGATCTCTCCCAACAAAAGGAAAACGAGGTTCGTCAATCCTCTTGAAATTAAACAAGTCAAGATAGACAACAAAATTGATCGAAGAAAACCACGACTAATTCAACGCTATCAAGAAATCAACGCTGAAGTATTCCACCACATAAATTATCTAGAGGGAAAATAAAATCACTCGGAGAAAGTAGAAATTTTCGTTACCCCACTCAGAGATTTATATTCTCCAAAACTTGGATCGCTCGTCATCGAATCTACTAGAGTCGTGCCAAATGTAGAGAAAAATTTCTGCCTTCCCTGCTTCATGCCGGATTCAATTTCTCGAAACCATGTTGAGAGGCGCCATGGCCGGGATCCACCAAGAGGTGGGCTGGTCGATTTTGTGAGAAAGAGAGGCTGGTCAGATTTTGTGAGGGAGAGACTGGTTAGGTTTGGATGGTGGAGGAAGGTGGCCGAGAGTTTGAAGGGGAGGGAGAGGGTTGCAGCTTGGGAGAGGGTCGAACCCTAGAGGGAGTTGGTGGCCGGCGGTTTGGAAAGGAAGGAGAGGGCTAGCTGAATTTTTTGAAGAGAAGGGGAAGAGAGCAATAGGTGGGACTCAAATTAGGATTTTTTATTCATCAACTTTAATTTTTCATTACAATACTTCTCCTATTTATAGGCTACACCACTCAATCTCCACCGTTCAAATTAAATAAACATTAGATGGTTATAGGCACCGGCCCATCATACACATGAAATAGAAATAACAAGAGTACCATGCTTAACTAAAATGCATAAAAATAAAATGCTAAAATTTAGTTGCTTAAAATAAAAATGCTTAAAAATATATAATTATAAATATTTAATTTACAATGATATATTTTATATGAGGGTAACAGCGACAGCGAACGATGTGCATAACATGTAGCGGGGTGCGGCATGGGAGATGAATGTCGCGGTAGAATCCCATCTTCAAGCTTGCGATAAGGATCGTCCCAATAAACAAACTCTCTATATCGGGGATCAACGGCCGCATCATCAACGTCATCATGAACTAGTAGCAGGACAGCGTCTCCATCAATCCTCCCCGCTCAAAATTACTCATCGCTTGGAAATTCTTCCAACACACTGGATACATCATCCAAATCAGAATCAGTAAAAGTCTCAGAAATGGGCAAAATCGAACCCGACAAAATTTCTAATTCATATTGAGCTTCAGGCAATGGTGATAACATCAAAGAAATATCTTTCGGGTTCTCAGCGCTAAAATCATCCAAAAATAACCTTCCCTCATAAGGTAAATCTTTCACTACAATAATCGGGACATCCTCACTTTCAGGCTCCTCAGATGACTCGGATACAATCTCAGATGGTGTAATCGTAGGCTCTATCACGATGGGGATCGTAGCCTGAAGGGGACACTCAATAATGGGGTGATCAGACACAACACTAGCGGAGCATGTAATAGGCAACGAGATACTCTCACAGATCGGAATACCATCATCCCATACATCATCTTCGAAATCACTAAGTATCCCATCAATGTCAGAATCATCAGAATCATCGGGCACTATCGTACATGATGGAATACTCTCATCTATATGGTTGATGGCCCGCGAACAGACTCTTATGTGGGTGGTTGGTTCGATGAGTCGATTGTCGCGGGCTTGCTAAGGTAGGCGAGTGCACCTATCACAAGTAGTACTCGATATTCGGGAGAATACCGAGGTCGTATTGTTCTCGGGGTCGGGTTGATTATTCTTACTCCTCTAGGAGGACTATTATTTTACTGAAAGTAAGGCGGAGATTTTAATTAACTAAAGACGAAATAAATAAAAGAGCGAAAAACGATTTAGAAAGATTCGATGAAGGGTTAACGCTCGGCACATATTCGAATTAATACTAAAATGACTTTTAATAATTATTGAACTTAGATTTCAAATTAATAAAAGGCAACTTGGCCATGGAGGTTCCACAGATATGAGCTCACCTAGCTATATGGATATCACTCACCTGAGCATTAAAACTATTCGACCGAACGTTAGTCCGACGAAGGATTCCTCTTAATGTCTGTTTTACGCTAAGAACCCCGCTATTGGGTGGGGAACCCAATCCGGAAGAATTACGCTTGTCCTCTTTCGAGGGAATGCAAGCAACTCTCTTTACCCAGGGGTAATCTATCCATACACATGGCCTCTCAGCTAGCTAGTGTATGGATAATGGAAATAGTGCCCACACATCGATTTGTGGTCCTACGCGTCGTTAACCTGGGGTAAAACTTAAGTCCTAAAATTAAAGTGAAAATTAAGAACTTTAATTATTTCAAATCATTTTGAAATGTCCCAATGCTCTTCGATGCCGAGGCTAATAACGATTAGCCACACATCGGTATGGTGACGGCTTTATAATTTGATGAGGCACGAGTTCGTAATTAAGCGCTAAAGGGTTAAAAGAGAAAGACATGAAAATAACAAACATTTAGAAAGTTGAAAAAGTTAGCTAAAAAGAGAACTCACGCACACTTCAAATTATAAATAAACAAAAAAGAACTAAGTTACAAAAAAGGAAAATTACAAATCCTACTCAAACGAGTTGGCGAGAAATAAGGGCGCGCCATTTAACTCTTAACGAGTAGGCAAAAAAAAGAAAAGAAAATTACAAGTCCTACTCAAACGAGTAGGTGAGAAATAAAAGCACGTCATTTAACTCTTAACGAGTGGGCAGAAATAAATGTGCACACGCACACACTCTACACGAATTAAAAGAAAGCAATAAAACTATCTCCTACACACACACACTCTACATAATTGAAGAAAGCGATAAAATAAAGCATGAAAATTTATCTCCTACACACACACACTCTCTACATAATTAAAGAAAGCATTAAAAGTTATACTCATACACTCACACATATATCATGAAAATTAAAAAGAACAAAATGAAAACCTAACTCATACACTCACACACACAAACTAAAAACAAAATGAAAGTTACCTAAAAATTAAAACAACTACTTTTTTATACATGGATTTTTCCAAAAACAAATAAAAAGAACAAATTAAAAATAAAAGGAACAAAAGTTTTTCAAAACAAATCAAAAACTAAAGCCTTTCAAAAATTTAAATAACAACTTTTTCATTCTTAGGTTTTCATAAAAATGATTAAAAAGTGAAAAGAAATTGAAAAGAACAAAAAAGTTTTACAATCCTAAAACAAAGCTAAGTAAAAAAAACAAAAAACACTTTTAACATCTCTTTTACAAATTCATAAGAATGAAAACATGAAACGTAAAACATTAAGAAGATTGAAATCAAAAATGGAACTATCCTAACTTCATTTTGCATGGAAAATCACTATAGCTTCTATCACAATAACAAAACAAAATAAGATGAAATAGAAACATCACTTGCAAACTCACACACATTTGATAATGAGAAAAACAAGGAGATACAAAGGGATAAAAGGAGAAAGAGATGAGCCAACCCATATGAATTTTTCATGCCATGTAAAGAGAGAAAATCTAACATTTTTATTATCATAATCAAACTATTACAAAGCTAAAGTTAAAGCAAAAACAAACATGAAAGGAGGGGGGAGAAATCTCCTTACATAGCACTTAAATCCACGGATGCAGCCCACAAAACACACTAAAGTGGCTCAAAAACGTGAACCCTTGGTCATTACAGAAATGGGCAATTTAAAGAAAAAAATTTGAAGAACACGCCCCCTGACACAGGCGTGTCGGGGAGGGGGGGGGGCGTGTTAGCACTATTTGCGATGTGATCCAGCGATTTGACTGAAAAGTTGACTTCGGGCTGAATTCGAGGATGTCACGCCCCGTGTCACGGGCATGACTCTGGGCATGTCAGGGAGGTAGAACCGGGCGCGGGTTGCGTCAAAAGTCGCCGGCGGCGTCTTGTAGGCCAGGTGGAGGAGTCACGCCCCAGGTCACGGGTGTGATGCTGGGCGTGTCGGCTTGGTCGACGATCGTTGAGCGAATTTCGTCGAGCTTGAATGTCACGACCATGGTCACGGGGCGTGTCAAATGACACGGGCGTGACCCCTGGCGTGTCCAACTTTTTTTATCAAATTCTTCTGATTCCACGGGAAATGAAGTGTCACGGCCTGGTCACGGGCGTGACCCATAGTACACGGGCGTGACAGGTTATTTTTAACTTTTTCCTGAAAAATTTCAGAAAAACAAAATTAAGCTAAGTTAGGTAAATATGTATAAAAAGAAACATATTTATAAGTAAAAATAACTAAAAAAAGGCAAATTAAACTAAAATATCATAAAAAAAACATAAAAATGCATATAATTACAACTTATCAAATACCCCCATACTTAAGCTTTTGCTATTCCAGAGCAAAAGTTTGAGGTGAACTTATAAGGAATAAAAGAAACTCTAAGTTTAGCTACCGCTTAATTAATTATAAGAGAGATTTAAATAAACATACAGGGTGTAAGAGTTAAGTCCTAAAATTATGAAGATGATTTAAATAGCGCAAAAGTTTTGGCCAAAAGACTTCTTGATGTAATCAAATAGAAAGCAATAATTTTAATGGTTAGATAAACAAAAATAGTTTGGAATTATATGAACTTCAGCTTATAGGAGTTTTACTGGAAATAATGCAATTTATAAATTATGCTCTCAAAAAAATTTTTGAATTAATTCTAGAATCATGAAATTAGCTAAGGGGGTTGATGTTGGTTTATGAAGAGGGTTTGGATATTGAGGTGAGGTGATTTTTTCTCGAACCTCCATTTTTTCTTCTTTTTGGATTATTAGGAAAATGAAATCTTATTTTCCTAGTATCGTTTTTTTTCAACTTCATAATAAAATTGATCCAATGTATATGTGTGGGAGTAATGAATTTTATCCTCTTACTCCGTAACATATAATCTTTTTAAATTATTGGGTGCCTATGTTTACGGAACGAAATCTTATTCCCATTGACATAAGATCTTTTTATATTTTTGGATAAAAATTTTATCATGCCAAGTAAGGCGTGATTAGGGGAGAAAGGAAAACTAGATTTTTAATTAGAACATTTTTGAGAGCAAACTTAATAAATTGTACGTTCCAATTTTTTAGAAAGCTAAAAGTAAACATAATTAAATTCTATAGTCGTTAGTTTCTAACATAATACACGTGCTCCTATCAATGAAAAATTAGAACTAGTGCATAAAACGAGTTTGCTATTTTTAACAAGGCATGGTGAATTCTTTAAAACTTAACCCCAGCTATTTAAATATTTCAATCAATAATTAACAAACGAATAACAAACAAAGAATTAATAAAATTCACATATAAATAAACTAAAAACAAAATTTTTGGATAGCAGGAAATTTAAGAATGGTATATTTGATTTATTTGTTTGAAAATATTTTTTTTTTGGATTTTTAGAGTTTTTATCATCATTTCATCTTTTTTCATTTTTTTGTTTTTAATTTATTATCTTTTTTTTTGAATTTTTGTTTTGTTTTACTCATTTTTTTGAATTTTTGATTTATTATCTTTTTTGCATTTTTGTGTTTATGTCTTTAATATATTTGTGTTTATATCTTTAATATATACATACAAAAGAAAGGAAAATGCCAAACTTTTTTTTTAATTTTTAAGTTTTGCGAATTTTTTTTTGTAATTTTTAAGAAAATTTTCATTCTATTTACAAAAAGTGGGAGAAAAAAGAGAAGTTTTTTACAAGAAAAAGGAAGGGGAAGAGAGAGAAGAGTATTTACAAAAAGAATATTTACAAAAAATATTTACAAAAAATATTTACAAAAATATTTACAAAATGAAACTAAATATTTTTGGAATTTTTGTTTTATAATTTTTTTGGGATTTTTGGTTTTTTTTTGGAATTTTTGTTTTATAATTTGTTTAGGAATTTTTGTTTTCCAGGATATTTACAAAAAATATTTACAAAATGAATTTTTTTTGGGATTTTAGTTTTATAATTTTTTGGAATTTTTGTAATAAAAAGAAAGGAAAAGGAAAAATTTTGGATTTTTCATTTTAAAGTTTTTTGTTTGTTTTTTGATTTTGAAATGCAGAAAAGTAGAAGTGCAGAAAGTAAAGCACGAAAATAGCCCGATACTTAAGTCCAACATTGTCCCCAATGTTGTAACATAAGTATGTGGAACAAATAGGAAATGCAATATGTACAAAGAAAATAAAGAGAGGGGGGGGGGGGGGTAGAAGCTTCCCTGAAACGCATTCGGGGAGGCCGATCAGAAACCCTGCGTTTATTAGAAAAAACAGGAAAGATAATAAGAAAAGAGCGAAAAAGACAAGCGAGGGGTGCCTCCCAGGAGCGCTTTGTTTATAGTCGTGTAGCTTGACTACTTTGGCAGGTTTATAATGTTGAGGAAAGTTATGGTTTTGTTATGCTCAATCACTGGGTCACCCGCTATATAAGACTTTAACCGATGACCGTTTACTTTAAACGAACCTTTTTCCAGGTGGGAAACGAGCACGGCCCCATATGGAAAAACTTCTTTGACTAGGAAGGGGTCAGACCAATGTGATTTTAGTTTACCTAGAAAAACCCTAAGACGTGAATTGTAAAGAAGGACAAGATCGCCCGGAGAAAAAAATTTTGGAGACTTTATTTTTTGATCGTGATATAACTTAGAACGCTCCTTATAGAACTTATTGCTCTCATAAGCGTTCGCACGCCATTCATCGAGCATGTTTTGTTGCAGTTTTCTATTCTGAGCAGCTAAGTTGGAGTCGAGGTTTAAGAGTTTTAAAGCCCAAAGAGCGCGATGCTCTAGTTCTATGGGTAAATGACACGCTTTTCCATAGACTAACCGGAACGGCGTACAAATAATTGCGGTTTTGTATGCCGTCCGATACGCCCACAACGCATCGTCGAGTTTAACGGACCAATATTTCCTATTTAGTGAAATGGTTTTCTCTAATATTCGCTTAATCTCTCGATTGACTACCTCTACTTGGCCACTAGTTTGCGGGTGGTAGGGGGTGGCGAGTTTGTGCGTGACTCCATATTTAGCTAACGTCTTAGCTAGAAGAGCATTACAGAAATGTGTTCCCCTATCACTAACAATTGCACGAGTGTGCCGAAGCGAGAAAATAGTTTTTTAAGAAATGTAACGACGACTCGCGCGTCGTTGGTGGGGAGAGCTTGCGCTTCCGCCCACCTCGATACGTAGTCGACCGCCACTAAAATATACATATTTTTCAAAGAGGGAGGTAGGGGGCCAACAAAATCTATGCCCCATAAATCGAAGACTTCGCATTCTAAAAACATGTTTTGGGGCATCTCGTCGTGATGAGAGATGTTACCCGACCGCTGACAGTTATCGCATGCGCGCAAAAAAGTGTGCTCGTCTTTGAAGAAAGTGGGCCAAAAGTAGCCCGCCTCTAGCGCCTTCTGAGCGGTCCGGTTGGCTTGATAATGCCCACCGGCAAGACCCCCGTGGCAGTGCTTAAGAATTTGCAAGCACTCCACACCCGCAACGCATCTTCAGACCGCTTGGTCCGCGCAGATACGAAAAAGAAATGGGTCCTCCCAAAAGAAATTTTTCAAGTCAGAAAAGAATTTCTTCTTTCGATGACTTGAAAATTCTTTTGGAAGCACCAGCGCTACTAACTAATTTGCTAAATCTGCGAACCAAGGCAAAGATGAAGAAGAATTATGAATGGCAAGGAGGCGATCCTCGGGGAATTTGTCATTTATTTCAGATTCGACGAGCGCTTCCGCACCCGGATTTTCTAAGTGGGAGAGGTGGTCTGCCGCTAGATTTTCCGAGCCCCTCTTATCTCGAATCTCCAAATCAAACTCTTGTAGGAGGAGAATCCATCGAAGAAGGCGGGGCTTCGCATCATTTTTAGCTAATAAATATTTAAGAGCGGAGTGATCGGTAAATACGATAACTTTAGATAGCGTTATATACGAGCAAAATTTATCAAAAGCGAAGACGACGTCCAAGAGTTCATTTTCCGTTGTCGTGTAATTTACTTGTGCGGAAGTGAGCGTCTTGATAGCGTAATAAATTGGATGAAAATGTTTTTCTACGCTTTGGCCAAGAACGACACCTAAGGCAATATCACTAGCGTCGCACATAATTTCAAATGGAAGGCACCAATTAGGGGCCACTAAAATTGGTGAGGTGATAAGTTTTTGTTTTATTAAATTAAAAGTGGACTCGCATTCGCTACTAAAGATGAAACGTGATTCCTTTTCCAAGAGGTGAGTTAGCGGCTTTGTTATTTTTGAAAAATCTTGAATAAAACGTCAGTAAAAGCCCACATGGCCTAAGAAACTCCTAATAGATTTTACGTTTGTTGGTTGCGGAAGTTTTTCTATGATTTCTATCTTGGCCTTATCCACCTCCATCCCCTTAGATGAAATCATATGACCGAGGACCAAACCTCCTCGGACCATAAAGTTGCATTTTCCCAACTTAAAACAAGGCTTATGTCCTCGCACCGTTCGAGTACACGATCTAGATTATGAAGGCAATCGGGAAAAGAGCGTCCGAAAATAGAAAAGTCATCCATAAAGACTTCCATAATGTCTTCTACTGGCTCGCCAAAGATCGCTAGCATACATCTTTGGAATGTAGTCGGCACATTGCAGAGTCCAAATGGCATTCTTCGGTATGCGAAGGTGCCAAACGGGCAAGTAAAAGTTGTTTTCTCTTGATCATCGGGGGAAATGGGGATTTGGAAAAACCCCGATAAACCATCAAGAAAACAATAATATGGATGACCAGATAAACGCTCTAAATTCTGGTCCAGAAATGGTAGTGGGAAATGGTCCTTGCGGGTGGCATCATTAAGTTTTCTATAATCAATGCACACTCGCCAACCCGTAACAGTACGAGTTGGGACGAGTTCGTTATGCTCATTCGCCACTACGGTTAGACCGCCCTTCTTGGGCACGACATGCACGGGACTAACCCATGTACTGTCCTAAATATGGTAGATAATCCCTGCATCTAATAACTTAATAATCTCGGCTTTAACGACGTATTTCATGTTTTGGTTAAGACGGCGTTGCGGCTAAATCGTTTTGTGGCAATTATCGTTAAGAAATATCTTATGGGTGCAAAAGGAGGGGCTAATCCCCTTTAAGTCAGAGATTTGCCACGCAATTGCGTGGCGATGTTTAAGTAATACTTCTAATAAATCGGAAGTCTCCGAATCACTTAAGTCCGAATAAATAATAAAGGGAAGCATATCGCCTTTTATCAAAAAAGCGTATTTGAGTGATGCGGGTAAGGGTTTTAGGTCTAGGGTGGGCAGTTCTTCTAGGGAGGTTTTAATTCCTATGTCTTTCTTACCAATTGGTTCGAAAGGCAAGTCTATATAGGTATCCTCATCGCATTTAAAATTTTCGAGCGCATAAATATTGTCGTTTAAAAATATGGACTCGAAAACGGGAGAAGAACAATCTCCAAAAAAGGTATCTAAAGAATAAAAGAAATCGTCGCTCGATGACAAATTGTCCATCAAGGGATTAATAGAGAAAGTAACTTGATCATCTCCTACTCAGAGGAGAAGACTACCATTACTAATATCTATTAGTGCACGGGAGGTGGCGAGAAAAGGGCGACCGAGTATTATTGGTACCTCGGAATCCTCCTCGATGTCTAAGATGATGAAGTCTACCGGAAAGGTAAACTTGTCTACTCGGACAAGGACGTCCTCCACTACCCTGATAGGGAACTTAACCAAGCGATCCACTAATTGGATGCGCATATTCGTAGGACTAGGAGTACCCAAACCTAAACGTTGAAAGAGTGAGAACGACAACAGATTAATGCTAGCCCCTAAATCAGCTAAGGCGTATTTTACTAATATAACGCCAAAAAGGCACGGGATGGAAAACCGTCTCGGGTCATTTTGTTTTGTGGGCAATTTATTAGTAAGGGACGTCGAGCAGACAGCGTTAAGAGATACATGCGAAATATCCTCTAATTTACGTTTATTAGAAAGTAATTCTTTTAAAAATTTCGCATATTTGGGCATTTGCGAGATAGCCTCGCAAAAAGGAACATTAATATGAATTTGTTTTGATAATAAAATAAATTTTTCGTATTGCGCGTCCTTACGCTCGCTATCTAATTTATGCGGATAAGGCAGGGCCTTGTTTAAAATAATTTTTTCATTTAAAATTGGTAAAGGCTGCGTAAACGAAGAAGAGGGAAGAGGGGTCGGAGGTGAAATATGTACATGTAGATCGATTCGTTTTGGATCGATCACCTCCTTTTCGCTACGGAGGGTTATAGCGTTGGCGTTCTCCTGCGGATTGGGCTCCGTATTTCCCGGCAGTGCCCCGAGCGCGCGCGCGGACATCATCCTCCCCAACTTTCCAACCTATTGTTCAAATGTTTTTAGAGATCCGGTGATGTTCCGGATATTTGATTCGTTGGATGCTATATATTTAGAAACATTCTCCTCCATCGGGGAGGGTTTTGGAAGAGGGGGAGGCGGCAGACATCCGGGCGCATAAGAAATGGGGGGACGCTGAGCATTGTTCGTGTTGCTCCAAGAAATATTGGGGTGATTCCTCCAACCCGGATTATAGCTATTACTATAAGGGTTGTTGTTGGGGTTGAAGGAAGGACGACCCGCATTTCCTACGAAGCCCACGAACTCTTCATCCATGCAGACGTTAGGGGGAATAAAATAAGGTGGAGTGGAGGAGGCAGCAGACATCTCCGCCACCTGCTTTGTTAACCTTTCAACTTGAAGGGTTAAAAGAGCAGTGGCATCCACTTCAAAAAGGCCGGCCGCCGGCTTTAGGCGTCCCCGCGGGACGTTCCATTGATAGGCGTTCATAACCATCTCTTCGAATAAATGAAATTCCACCTAGTGTCAACTATCTTCACCTATGGGGGGGGGGGAATAGGTGACGTGCAGCGTTTTTGCGGAATTTAAATTGTACATGCACACGAAAATAAAACAACACAGCACAAAGAGTACACAATCAATTTATAGTGGTTCCCCGATTTGGGTACATCCACTTTCCCCCTTCGACCTATCTCCCAACCAGGGATGACTCGGTCACTTCTCCAACAGGATTGAAATCCAATCCTTACACTACCGGAAGGAACCCTTCCACACGTAGGAGTCAAAACTCCCACAACACGGGTTGCACCCAACCCTTACAACTAGGAACCAACGTTCCTTTACAACAAAAGTAAAACTTGAATGTACAAGAGATACAAACTACGTTTGGAGACTAAGGTGTCCCTCTTCGTTGACGACATGTTTTTGAAGTCCACGAAGAGTCCACAACCCTAGATCTCTCTTGGAGAGAATCTCCCCGGAACCGGAGGTGGCAAGATGGGCGGCGGCTTGGTTCACGGGATCGGCGGCGACAACGATGTGCGGCTGATGTACTTTGGATATCCAAACTTCGTAGCGAAGCTAGCTAGGTCTACCAACGGTCACACTAGGATCAATCGTCTCGATCGATTCGGATGGGGAAGATTTTCCCGATCTACAAATCAAGAGACAAGAGATCTCCGGTTAGACACGTGAGACTTTAAGCTTGGCTAAGCTTCTGTCGACCGGAGATCTGGAAGAAACCACGATCAAGACCGGCGATCAACTCTCTCAAGCGGCGACGGCAGCGGCGGAGCGGAACTCGCGATCTAGGTCACGTCGCGGCCCGTGTTTTCGTCTTTTTCTCCGTGAATCTACTGTTCAAAAATACCCGTGTATTTATACAGTGAAATACTCTTTTATGACCGTTATGGGTCCCACCAGAAGAAACCCTAGATCCGGTTCAAATAGTGCCAGCGGCAGAATCCGATCCAGCTTTTTCCAGAAAATTGCCCAAGTCAAAATCGGCGAGAATCGAAGGTGATTCTCGACGAATCGGCGAGAATAAGTTAGTGATTCTCGACGATTCATCGAGAATCACTAGTGATTCTCGCCGAATCACTTGATGATTCTCGCCGAATCACTTGTTGATTCTCGATGAATATTACTTGGCCATGATCCGCTCAACGATGAGTTCGGCGAGAATCACTAGTGATTCTCGCCGAATCTTACTTGGCATCGCTTTGAGGTAGCCGGATAGAGTCGGCGAGAATCACTAATGATTCTCGACGATTCGGCGAGAATCACTAGTGATTCTCGCCGAATCAGCGAGAATCACTTGATGATTCTCGTCGATTTATACTTAGACGATTTTTCGTCTTTCCACCCAAGAGCTGCTCCTTGACCCATCCTTGCTCCTTGTCTGCTCTTGCATAGTTACAGCCCTGTACTTGAAAGTAAGTGCACTCCAATAGAGAGTGTACACGTAGGCCAACACATTGATCTGCTCAACGAGGGATTACGTTGTGCAGACCCGTGTATATTGACCTACTGCACCCTGACATTGGTGTGCACTTAGCGTGGAATAACTGCAAGCACAACTTGAAATATTTTATCAAATACATTGTGAATTCATCTTAGCTTGACAGGTGGCTTCCTCAAATCCAGGTAATTGTGGATACAATACCCAACAATCTCCCCCTATTTGACGAAGCCAAAATCCTACTAGCTAAGATGAATAACACCAACCAGATAATATAAACAACATTCAGAATTTAATTATGCAGCACAAGAGAATATAGGCAAACAGATCAAGACTTGAGTCATTCATAAATTCAAATACATATATATATAATCTCAAGATTGTTCATATACTAACAATAAACGTTAATTGTTCTTAAGAGAATGACAGGGTATAAATTTTTGACTATTTTTCTTTGGCTAAGTCATCCTTGAGCTTTTGAGCCAAATACTTCTTTCTTTGCCTCTCCATATACTCTTTGGGCTTTGGATAATATCTGGGAGGAGGAGCTTTATCTGCCGCAGTATTGGTCCTGAAGAAGATGTTACGTTTGGCTTCATAGGTCTTGTGCAGCTCCCACTCATGCTGGCTGTATACATCGTTTCGATTGATTTCCCCTTGTTCTTGTAGCCAGAATGTGTCCAGTATGATACTCTTGGATACTGGACTCCACTTTTCGTTTCTTACTTCCTCCTCCTTCAGTCTGATCCTCTTTTCAGCTTGTGTTTCCTTTGATGTCCCTTCGTGAGATTTTCTCTTGTCCCTGGCTTTTGCTAGGGCTCCTTGATCAAACATTGCCATCAGTTTTGCCTTGGAGGAGGCCCTAGCAGCCCTATGAACATCAGCTTCACTTACAGGAACTTCTTCAACACTGGCGCCCTCATCAGCCACAGTATAACCTTCAGGAGCAGGAGCACCCTGGGGATTTTCAGGGATATTAATGCCTAACGCTTGTTGGAGAATCCACCAGCAACTGTCATAAACATATTTGTTTGACTGCTCAAAGTTTTTGATCATGACTTCCCGAAGCTCAGCCATCTTAGCTATATATTCTTTCTCCCCCTTTTTGGCTTCGACTGCAATGGAGTTTGCATAAGAATGCAGTGACTCATCAATATGCTTTGAAGTACTGGAGAATTCAGTGACCAAGGCTTGTTGATTGGTGTTGAGAGTTACCATATTTCCATCAAACTTTTGAATGTTATTTGCTACGACATGAGCATTCTGATTCACTATGGCGAGAGTATCGGTGTTCTTTTTCAATCCGTCCATAAGAAGAGTGACAGCTTGGCCGGCCGCTATATACTTATCTTCAAACTTCTTTTCCATCACGTCCAGTTTGTGATTGATCTCCACCATGTTCTTGAGCATGAGATTTTCAGATTTCTTAATCCTTTTCAACATTTTATTTTGACCTTTCTCAAAGGATGCCTTAAGCTCATCCACTATACCCTGAATGACATTCACGGTGTGAGTGGCTAGATCATCTCGTAGTGGAAGATCCTGGGGCACTTCTTGGCCTTGCTCGTCAGCAGATGCACCTGTAGAGCTGGACACGACCACGGTCTCTAAAGGGGGAGTGCGTGCAGCCTCTGTAGATTTCTCGGACTCCCCCTCCACAGTTGCACCGATGTTCTCAGGAACGATCTCAGGTGCGTGCTTGTCAGATTGAGCTTCAATGATATCCCGAGTCTCCAATACTTCCTGTCCCTCATTGCCTTCTTCCTCACCTTCATCATCCATGAGAGCATTCTCATCAGCATCATCTTCCAACCCTTCGTCAGCAGTCTCCTCTACATTAGCTTCAGCTCCTTGATCGTTCAGGTTCAGAGCCTCCTCATTCTCCAGCACAGTTTCACTTTCTTCTTGTATATCTGCCACTGCATCTCTGGCCATCTGGGAGATGTCAGATACGATATCAGCATAAGTGGGTAGAGGCTCCCCCTCAATTCCTGCAGTCAAAGCATCAGGAATTTCACTGGGGATAACTAAGGAATCAGCCACAGTGCCGTCCTCGGCTAGAGATGCTTCTTTTTGTGCTACCACGGCAGCCTGCCCAATACGCCTCTCCCATATGTCAAAAACACTCGAGTCCATTTTCTTTAAGTAATGTAGAGGAACACCTTTACTCATGTCATACTTATCTCCGTTCAACTGATTGAGATACAGACTGATGATTCGACCAAAGCTAGGAGATCTAAGGGTGTCCTTTATCTTCTCAAAAAGCAATGCCCCCCAGTTGAATCCTTTTCTGCAAACAATAGCCACCAGGATCTTGAGCATGTCCGCAGAGATGTGGTCATGAGAACCCGGTTTGCATATGAGTACCTTCCCAACGATGTCTGACAGAAGTTTCCCTTCTTCATTCATATTCTTTCGCTTTATCGACCGAGTTCCTCGAGCGAGACCATAGAATAGTAGAGTCCTGGTTTTGTCTTCCTCCTCAAGATAATCCTCGTGCTCCGAGCTAGATAGCTGCAGGAAGTGGGTCAGCTTGCTGGCAGACATCTTGATCTTTGCCCCTGCAACCCTGCTCTTGATGAGAGAGTCGTCATTCCGGAGTTTTGCGGTTGCAAAGAACTCCAGCACTTCCTTGTCCAGGATTTTACAGGGGTGCTCTAGTACGAATGAGAGTCCAGCCTCCTATAGCATAAGGATGATGTTCCTGAATTCATCCGAGGCATGAGAGAACCCTGTTCGAACCAGCTCGCATCCAGTGACCAGCCCAGCGGTTGTCCTTGGAGCCATTGCAAACCTAGGGAGAGAAGCCCTACTCTACGCTTAATCAAAAGTCAAAAGGGAAGCGACACTAGTAATAAAGTCCAAGCAAGGGTGAGGATGTGGTTACCCAAAAGCGTAGACGGGAGTTAGTTGGTTGAAGATAATGGACACCCGATGAGTGCACGCGGAGAAATGCCTGGAAGGAAGAATCGAAACCGGGAGAGATCGGAACCGCGGAGAAATTCCTGGAAGGAAGAATCGGCGAGAGACCTTCGGTGAGCTTCCGGCGAGAGAGCTTCGGTGAGCGTCCTGCGGGATGTCGACGGAAGCCTTCACGATTCGGCGAGAGACCTTCGGGAAGAAGCTTCTAGGGATCTTGCGGGAAGGCGGAGGGCAATCGGCGAGAGTCCTGCTGTTGTCGATCCCTGCTGTTGTCGGTGAAAGAGGCGATCGACGAGTTTAAAACGGATTTCCGTGAGAATGTGAAGAGTCGGCGGGAGACTGCGCGATATCGACGGGTTTTAAAAGGGATTTTAACGGGTTTCCGTTTGTCTAAGTTAATTTAAAAATCTTCTAAATATGCAAATACTTCTTAAAGCCAATCTATTTGGGGTTTGAACCGGCTTTTCCATACATTTCTTGATGGCAAGAATTCCAATGACATATCTTCGTTAGTTTTCAGTGAGCTAATTTACGCCTGTAGATGTTAGATCTCGAGTCTACCAGTGGAATTTCCGATAACTCTTTAAAAATGTATCTAAGGTTTATATTCACCGTGTTAACCTATCCTTAGATGTGCACACATATATGTATATGTATATATATATATATATATATATATATATATATATATATATATATATATATATATATATATATATATAAAGATATATATATATATGTAAATGTCGATAGAAAATGACTCAAGTCTTGGGGCTGATGAAAAATACCTGGGATTATGAGAGTTATCATTTAGCCTCTCTGACTAAAACATATCAGGTGCTCGATGTGAGTATGCCCATTTAGATATCACTGCTGTTATTCCAGAAGCATGTTTTAATTCAGTCTTGAAACATCTACTGTCTAGTTCCCATCATATTTACGGGAACCTAGACTACCCTGCAAGAAAGAATTACTTTACCTTAGGAACCCAAACCATATTGGGTCCTAGGTTCTTGTTAGTATAACCACTGGAATGCCTTCCCTCAGAAAACCTGTCAGGAAGACTACCTCTGCCCAGAAAATGTGGATAGGCCCTTGCCCTTGACACAGAGGGGTTGTGCCAATAGTCGATGGCAAAGTGTCCCACTTTGCCACAGCACCAACACGGGTGAATGTTGTATCGCCGTTTCTGACCTGATCTAGTGACTGAGGTAGTCATGGTCCTAGGTATAAACGGGATAGGGCATGATCTCCTCACAAAATTTCCTCTTCCACCGTGACACGTGGAAGGGTGGAAGGAATGCATGTTGCGAGCGTCATGAGGCCGGGGAGGTGGTGCCTTCCTTTCAGGCATCCCCCTTCCTGAGGCCCCATGAAAACTTACAGCATGACTTCTAACCTCCCTATCCTGTGTCCTCGGGTGGTGAGAAGCATTCTGTGAGCTGATACATGCAGATTCAAACCGAGTTGAGGCAGTGGCAGTGAATACAAAGGGCTCAGAATGAGCCTTAGGTATTCTCTCATGGGTGGCCACGACGGCCCTTGCACTATGAGTGTCTCCACATGAGGACAGATCACCCTTACAGTGATCACGATTGTTCCTGTGATCATACCTGAAGGCATGATGAGTACCCTTCCTGTTTGGAGTGGGGGGTCGGAATACCGTTTCCCCATTTCTCCATGAATTGATAATTCTGGAGATCCACCCATTTTCTACCTTTCTCTTCATAACATCAACCTTGGAAAAGTTAGCTACTATCCTTTTCTCATTCTCTAGACTACTCTCTAGAGCTGAGATTTTAGAGTCCTTGACCTTGTTGGATGCCAATTGGAGAACCAACAAGATCTTCAGTCGAGCAATCTCTTGAGCTTGCTCCTCAGCAAGTAGGTTGCTTTTCTGAAGGGCTCTCTTCAGGGAATCAGGATTTTCTGAAGGAAAGCAGTTCCTGTCTTCAGAAACTTCAAGAGAGACGGGGCAAGATGAGGAAGTTACCTGCTCATCAGAGTCATTGTCACTAGCAGCAGTGACCGTTGTGTCATCCTCATCAGAACTGCTTTCCTCACTGGCTTCTTCAGTCTCTGACACGGACACTGGAGCTCTAATGCTGTCCGATAGATCCTTGCCTTCATCTTCAGAGGCGAGGACCCCCACATAGGCTTCATCCTCTGGTTGACAGCAGATTCCAGCTTTCTCTGACCCCCCCATCAGCTCTGAGATCATCACCCACATAGATTTAGCCGACCCACATTTTTCCAATCTAGAGCGAGAAGCTCCAGACCAGATATCCATGATAATTTGACGAATCCTCTTGTCCAAATTAAATAATGAAAGTTCCGTCTCTGACATCTCAGTAATGCACTTGGGCACTTGGATATTCTTTCCAGAGTCAGAGGTCTTCATAGGAATAAAAGGACCCTCTTCCAGGATGAAAGATGCTCGAGGATCGATAGCATCCAAGTGATACGACACTCTCATCCTCCAGACGGGATAGAACTCCTTTGTGCATGTGGGGAGTCTTAGTGGCGATATCTCATGATCCAGCTCCATGCTTCTGACACTGGTGGCAGGATTATACTCAAGGTGTAAACCTTTTTGATGAGTAACCTCCCTCTGATACCACTTGAAAGTCCACCTAGTGTCAACTATCTTCACCTATGGGGGGGGGGGGGGTGGGGGGAATAGGTGACGTGCATCGTTTTTGCGGAATTTAAATTGTACCTGCACACGAAAATAAAACAACACAGCACAAAGAGTACACAATCAATTTATAGTGGTTCCCCGATTTGGGTACATCCACTTTCCCCCTTCGACCTATCTCCCAACCAGGGACGACTCGGTCACTTCTCCAACAGGATTGAAATCCAATCCTTGCACTATCGGAAGGAACCCTTCCACACGTAGGAGTCAACACTCCCACAATACGGGTTGCACCCAACCCTTACAACTAGGAACCAACGTTCCTTTACAACAAAAGTAAAACTTGAATGTACAAGAGATACAAACTACATTTGGAGACTAAGGTGTCCCTCTTCGTTGATGACGTGTTTTTGAAGTCCACGAAGAGTCCACAACCCTAGATCTCTCTTGGAGAGAATCTCCCCGGAACCGGCGGCGGCAAGATGGGCGGCGGCTTGGTTCACGGGATCGGCGGCGACAACGATGTGCGGCTGATGTACTTTGGAGATCCAAACTTCGTAGCGAAGCTAGCTAGGTCTACCAACGGTCACATTAGGATCAATCGTCTCGATCGATTCGGATGGGGAAGATTTTCCCGATCAACAAATCAAGAGACAAGAGATCTCCGGTTAGACACGTGAGACTCTAAGCTTGGCTAAGCTTCTGTCGACCGGAGATCTGGAAGAAACCATGATCAAGACCGGCGATCAACTCTCTCAAGCGGCAACGGCGGCGGCGGAGCGGAACTCGCGATCTAGGTCACGTCGCGGCCCGTGTTTTCGTCTTTTTCTCCGTGAATCTACTGTTCAAAAATACCCGTGTATTTATACAGTGAAATACTCTTTTATGACCGTTATGGGTCCCACCAGAAGAAACCCTAGATCCGGTTCAAACAGTGCCAACGGCAGAATCCGGTCCAGCGTTTTCCAGAAAATTGCCCAAGTCAAAATCGGCGAGAATCGAAGGTGATTCTCGACGAATCGGCGAGAATCAGTTAGTGATTCTCGACGATTCGTCGAGAATCTCTAGTGATTCTCGCCGAATCACTTGATGATTCTCGCCGAATCACTTGTTGATTCTCGACGAATATTACTTGGCCATGATCCGCTCAGCGATGGGTTCGGCGAGAATCACTAGTGATTCTCGCCGAATCTTACTTGGCACCGCTTTGAGGTAGCCAGATAGAGTCGGCGAGAATCACTTGGTGATTCTCGTCGATTTATACTTAGACGATTTTTCGTCTCTCCACCCAAGAGCTGCTCCTTGACCCATCCTTGCTCCTTGTCTGCTCTTGCATAGTTACAGCCCTGTACTTGAAAGTAAGTGCACTCCAATAGAGAGGGTACACGTAGGCCAACACATTGATCTGGTCAACGAGGGATTATGTTGTGCAGACCCGTGTATATTGACCTACTGCACCCTGACATTGGTGTGCACTTATCGTGGAATAACTGCAAGCACAACTTGAAATATTTTATCAAATACATTGTGAATTCATCTTAGCTTGACAGGTGGCTTCCTCAAATCCAGGTAATTGTGGATACAATACCCAACAATAAAGCCTGGGCGGCCTCGGGGGTTTTGTTGTTAAGGGTACCCCCGGCAGCCGCGTCAATCATTTGACGTGTCTGAAAGTTCAGGCCATTGTAAAACCTTTGTACCTGTAACCACATTGGCAGCGCGTGGTGCGGGCACCGGCAGAGGAACTCCTTAAACCGTTCCCAAGTCTCATAAAGAGACTCGGGATCGTTTTGCATAAATGAAGAAATGTCCGCCCGTAACTTTGCAGTTTTTGCGGGCGGAAAGTACTTCGTCAGGAACTGCTCCGTCAACTCAGCTCACGTGGTGATACATCCTCGCGGGAGGGAATTCAACCACGCCTTGGATTTGGACTTACGGGAAAAAGGAAATAAACACATGTGAATGACGTCATTAGTGACGCCATTAATTTTAAAGGTGTCGCATATTTCCAAAAAGTTGGACAAGTGGACATTCGGGTCCTCATCCGGCAGTCTATCGAACTGCACGACATTTTGGACCATTTGAATGATACTTGATTTTATTTCAAAATTATTATTTGCCACCGTAGGGCGAACAATACTATACCCAGTATCGTCCTAATTTGGTCGGGCGTAATAAGACATTATACACTCGGCGGTCGCATTCAGATAAGGGTAGGACATAACTACGACAGAGGGTTCACCGATAGATTCTTCGGGTTCTAAAGAAGGAATTTGGCGTTGAGATGGAATACGCGCAAGGGAGCATTCGATCTCAAGGTTGAAGTCAAAATCTTCAGACTCACAGGGTTGTCCACGGGTCATACACCCTAAAAAAATAAAAAGCGAAAGAATTTTTTATTTTGGTTTTTGTTTGTTTTTTTAGAAAATAAGTAAAAGTAATACACTCCAAAATTCAGAATAACAACTCAAAAGAGCTCCCCGGCAATGGCGCCAAAAACTTGATGGCCCGCAAACATAATCTTATGTGGGTGGTTGGTTCAATTAGTCGATCGTCACGGGCTTGCTAAGGTAGGCAAGTGCACCTATCGCAAGTAGCACTCGATATTCGGGAGAATACCGAGGTCGTATTATTCTCGAGATCTGGTTGATTATTCTTACTCCTCCAGGAGGACTATTATTTTACTGAAAGTAAGGCGGAGATTTTAATTAACTAAAGATGGAATAAATAAAAGAGCGAAAAATGATTTAGAAAGATTCGATGAAGGGTTAACGCTCGGCACCGAATCGAATTAAGACTAAAATGACTTTTAATAATTACTGAACTTAGATTTCAAATTAATAAAAGGCAACTTGGCCGTGGAGGTTCCACAGATTTGAGCTCACCTAGCTATAGGGATATCGCTCACCTGAACGCTAAGAATATTCGACCGAACGTTAGTCCGACGAAGGATTCCTCTTAACGCCCGCTTTACACTAAGAACCCCGCTATTGGGTGGGGAACCCAATCCGGAAGAATTACGCTTGTCCTCTTTCGAGGGATGCACGCAACTCTCTTTACCCAGGGGTGATCTGTCCATACGCACGGCCTCTCGGCTAGCTAGTGTATGGATAACGAAAATAGGGCCCACACATCGATTTGTGGTCCTACGCATCGTTAACCCGGTGTAAACCTTAAGTCCTAAAATTAAAGTGAAAATTAAGAACTTTAATTATTTTAAATCATTTTTAAATTTCCCAATGCTCTTTAATGCAGAGGCTAATAACGATTAGCCACACATTGGTATGGGGACGACTTTATAATTTGATGAGCCGCGAGTTCATAATTAAGCGCTAAAGGGTTAAAAGAAAAGACATAAAAATAACAAACATTTAGAAAGCAGAAAAAGTTAGCTAAAAAAAGAACTCACGCACACTTCAAATTATAAATAAACAAAAAGAACTAAGTTACAAAAAAGGAAAATTACAAATCCTACTCAAACAAGTAGGCGAGAAATAAGGGCGCGCCATTTAACTCTTAATGAGTATGCGGAAAAGAAAAGAAAAAAAATTACAAGTCCTACTCAAACGAGTAGGTGGGAAATAAAAGCATGTCATTTAACTCTTAACGAGTGGGCGGAAATAAATGCGCACACGCACACACTCTACACGAATTAAAAAAAAGCAATAAAACTATCTCCTACACACACACACTCTCTACATAATTGAAGAAAGCGATAAAATAAAGCATGAAAATTTATCTCCTACACACACACTCTACATAATTAAAGAACGCATTAAAAGTTATACTCATACACTCACACACACATCATGAAAATTAAAAAGAACAAAATGAAACCTAACTCATACACTCACACACGCAAACTAAAAATAAAATGAAAGTTACCAAAAAATTAAAACAACTACTTTTTTATACTTGAATTTTTCCAAAAACAAATAAAAAGAACAAATTAAAAATAAAAGGAACAAAACTTTTTCAAAACAAATCAAAAACTAAAGCCTTTCAAAAAATTAAAATGACAACTTTTTCATTCTTAGGTTTTCATAAAAATGATTAAAAAGTGAAAAGAAATTGAAAAGAACAAAAAAGTTTTACAATCCTAAAACAAAGCTAAGTAAAAAAACAAAAATCACTTTTAACATCTATTTTACAAATTCATAAGAATGAAAACATCAAACCTAAAACATTAAGAAGATTGAAATCAAAAATGGAACTATCCTAACTTCATTTTGCAAGGAAAATCACTATAGCTTCTATTACAATAACAAAACAAAATAAGATGAAATAGAAACATCACTTGCAAACTCACACACACATTTGATAAAGAGAAAAACAAGGAGATACAAATGGATAAAAGGAGAAAGAGATGAGCCAACCCATATGAATTTTTCATGCCATGTAAAGAGAGAAAATCTAACATTTTTATTATCATAATCAAACTATTACAAAGCTAAAGCTAAAGCAAAAAAAACATGAAAGGAAGAGGGGAGAAATCTCCTTACATAGCACTTGAATTCACGGATGCTGCCCACAAAACATACTAAAGTGGCTCAAAAAAATGAACCCTTGGTCATTACAGAAATGGACAATTCATAGAAAAAAATTTGAAAAACACGCCCCCTGACATGGTCATGTAGAGGGGGGGGGGGCGTGTCAGCACTATTTGCGATGTGATCCGGCGATTTAACTGTAAATTTGACTTCGGGCTGAATTCAAGGATGTCACGCCCCGTGTCACGGGCGTGACTCTGGGCATGTCGGGTAGGTAGAACCGGGCGCGGGTTGCGTTAAAAGTCGCTGGCGGCGTCTTGTCGGCCAGGTGGAGGAGTCACGCCCCAGGTCACAGGCGTGACGTCGGGCGTGTCAGCTTGGTCGACGATCGTCGAGCGAATTTCATCGAGCTTGAATGTCACGACCATGGTTACGGGGCGTGTCAAATGACACGGGCGTGACCCCGGGCGTGTCCAACGTTTTTATCAAATTCTTCTGATTCCACGAGAAATGAAGTGTCGCGGCCTGGTCATGGGCGTGACCCACAATACACGGGCGTGACATGTCATTTTTGACTTTTTCCTGAAAAATTTCAGAAAAAAAATTAAGCTAAGTTAGGTAAATATTTATAAAAAAACATATTTATAAGTAAAAATAACTAAAAAAAGGCAAACTAAACTAAAATATCATAATAAAAACATAGAAAAATGCATATAATTACAACTTATCACTGGTCTTCCTCTGAATCAAGAGATACCACATCTACGTTAGAATCCTCATGGGTATCATACACAATCTTAGGAGGCTCATATGTCGAAGCTAAAGGATCCAAAACCCTAGTAGCAACATCTTTCGAGTCCAGAATATAGGGCCTAAACTGCTTGTTTTCCCTAAAGGTGGAAAGAGATACACTTTGGGTAGTCCTACCTTTGTGGGGAAAGGATCTAGCCTGAGGCATATGGTCACTCCTATAAGCAGATACGGTTCTAGTACCATAACTATACTCGCTCACGATTGTGGTGCTATTAGTACGGAGGTAGGCAGGGTCAAATTGATAAGTGAGAAGGCTATGCATTTGCGGCCAAGCATATTGATAACCACCCACACGGCGCTCTTCGTTTAGCCAAAACACCTGGACTTGACCAACTAACCGCTCTCGGGCGACGACAACCTTTTGGTGGTCGTCCCATTCGTGACAATCAAAATAAATTTCCATACCCTTAAGCCTGTCCCTAAAAATTTGAGAATTCCCATAACCGTCATAAGTGGGTGCCTCTCTTCTAGTGTGAGGACGGTTGGTATTCCTCTGGCATGCAGGCAGAGTTGGGGTGTGATTAGTCATCACTCTAGCATACAAATTGTCTAATCAGGACAAATAAACATCATGGGCCATATCTAGTGAGGGCAGGACAGAAAAACCTTCCAGGATCTTGTGCGCATACAAATAACAGTGATTCTGATCCAATTAAAATTATAACAAATGGATTTGTTCCCGCTTAAGAACTAGAGTAATAAAAATATTTTTTTTCGATTTTCTTGTTGAAAATAAATACAAGATTATTAAAATTTTTTTGATTTTTTTGCAGAAAAATAAATATTTTCGGCCGCTATTTGTAGACCAAAAATTAAAACTTTATTTTATTATTTTTGGACAACAGATAGTGCAGGTGCGTGTCAACGTTCTAAGAAAAGGGAGAGGGTGACAATTAGGAAATTGACACAATCCTCCCTCTGATACCAAATTGATGCAGGCTTGTATGCGGACACGGATATAACGGACAAAACTCGAATTCCTCTTAACGCCCAAATTCTACGTTCGCACAAAATTTCAGCGCAGCATACACGTTATTCAATTTTATCAATTAAATGCTAACGTTCAGGTAGCCAAACTGTTTAAGATCGAACAAAGGCTATAGGCCGATATTCTTTCTGGCTAAAAGGACCCACCTGGTCCAATCGAGCGGTTGTTGTACCAAAAGAGATCCACTAAAAATTAAGATTTGAAAACGGTAGATCTCTCCCAACAAAAAGAAAACGAGGTTCGGCAATCGTCTCGAAATTAAACAAGTCAAGATAGACAACAAAATCGATCGAAGAAAACCACGACTAATTCAATGCTATCAAGAAATCAACGCTAAAGTATTGCACCACAAAAATTATCTAGAGGGAAAATAAAATCACTCGGAGAAAGTAGAAATTTTTGTTACCCCAGTCGGAGATTTATATTGTCCAAAACTTGGATCGCTCGTCACCGGATCTACTAGATTCTTGTCGAACAGAGAGAAAAACATCCGCCTTCCTTGCTTCATGCCAGATTCGATTTCCCGGAACCACATTGAGAGGCGCCTTGGCCGGGATCCACCAAGAGGTGGGTTGGTCGTTTTTGTGAGAAAGAGGGGCTCTCGGATTTTTTGAGGGAGAGGCTGGTCTGGTTTGGATGGTGGACGAAGGTGGCCGAGAGTTTGAAGGGGAGGGAGAGGGTGGCGGCTTGGGAGAGGGCCGAACCCTAGAGGGAGTTGGTGGTCGGTGTTTTTTAGAGGAAGGAGAGGGCTAGCCAATTTTTTTGAAGAGAAGGGGAAGACAACAATAGGGGGGAACTCAAATTAGGTTTTCTTATTCATCAAATTTAATTTTTCATTACAATACTTGGCCTATTTATAGACTACACCACTCAATCTCCACCATTCAAATTAAATAAACATTAGATGATTATAGGCACCCATCATACACATGAAATTGAAATAACAAGTGTACCATGCTTAAATAAAATGCATAAAAAATGCTAATTAAATTGCTAAAAAATATATAAAATTATATAATTATAACTATTTAATTTATAATCATATATTTTATATGAGGGTAACAACGACGGTGGACGGCGTGCATAACATGCAGCGGGGTGCGGCGTGGGCGATGAATATCGTAGTAGAATCCCATATTCAAGCTTGCGACAACGATCGTCCCAATCAACAAACTCTCTATGGCGGGGATCAACTTTAACGACCTTAGTTTAGGCCCTTTAGACTGCCCCACGACATCGGCCGACCTACGACGACACCATACCTAGGCCGGGTAGTACATACAGAATATACAAGGCCTACAGGGTGTACACCCCAAAACATCTCGCGCCTGTTTATCGGCCGCGAGAATTGTTGCCACGAGGTTTCGAACTCGAGACCTTGATAAGGAGCTTTGTATACTTCGGGTGTACTACCCGGCCTAGGTGTGGTGCCATGGTAGGTCGGGCGATGTCGTGGGGTAGTCTAAAGGGCCTAAACCCGGGTCATTACATCAACGACTATATCAACAACGTCATCATGAACTAGTGGCGGGACAGTGTCGCCATCACCCGTGGACTTAGACAGATTTTCCATCTCTCCACCTACCTACCTTATGACCACCTGTCACCATCACTTAGACAACTTGTCTAACCTTGTTCCAAGGAACATCTTGCGCATGATGAGCTTAAACAACATCAAATACAACTATGCTTTTAGTGTTGATGGTGATGTCTCTTCAAATCAAGTCTACGGAACATTGAGGGCAATATTCCCAACACCAGTCTTTTATGGGCTAAGCGAACACTTACACTTGTCGAGTCAACGTATCGACATCGATGTGAACTACCGTCCAATAACGATGACCCCCCACTTAATGCACATGCATACATGCTATAAAGACCTCCTGAGTCATCGGCTCACCAATCTAAGCCATCATTTCTATCAACACTGAGCCCACTGCTCGTGAATCTAAACCAACTATCCTCCCGAGATGACTTGGTGAGTGTAAGTGATTGTGGATTATTATTGGCTACTCTTACTGTCTGCTTATTTTTACAGCTTTGGGTTAACCTTGGACTGCCTCGGGCATACCCGATGAAGGGCTCACGAGGGTACTATGAACTACGATAGGCTGAAGCCCAAAACTCCCTTTCTCAAGGCACTTACTTTTAAGGGTAGCTATTTATTACCAAACACCCATTTCCCATTACTTTTTAACTAAACCTAAGTGAATTATTACTTTTATGGCGAAGATGATACATCGTCAGCCCCGAGCACAACCCCTACTCCATGGTACCCAGACAACCTAGAATTTGGCCCTAAGGGTGACCTCATCAAGACTCCACCCAAATTAGGTGCACCAAATATATTGTCCCCATACGAGACCCACATTTCTACCTTGACTACTTCTACTCACTGTATGCATACCAACCGACTAGATTATGGGTATGAAGTTGAATTCTCAAACTACATTGTCAACAACCTTAGGATTATTTATAGGGGTCTACCAAGACATGTTGAGCTCAAATCCAGAATTTGGTATTTGTCCTAATTAAATCAGCCTTTAAATAATTTTCCCTGAATCGGATCAAGCCGATCCAACGGCCACGGGTCATCCTCCTCGATGAGCCAAGGGCCAGGATTGCTTCTGCATGGAGCACTTTTAAGCTCATCTTCTTGGCCAAGCTGCCACCTCCCTGGCTGGCCACCGACATCTCCCTAGCCGGCCACCGCCACCACCATCTCCATTGAGGTGGTGGCTATCGCCTGGCGGCGACACAACCGCCGTATAGGTCGTTTCTGGCTCACCCGAAAGGTTGGATTTTCATGGAATTCTCTCATTTTTTCTCACTTATCGGGCTCAATTGAGCCTGATTACTCCACCTAAAGATCCACAGATCTAGTACAGAGGTAGAGGAAGTGGAATAGACTTGCATGCAGGCTTGGCGGTGAGTGTGGTGGTGGTGTGCCATGGCCGATGACCCCAAGCTTTTTTCCTTGCCGAATTCTCAACTCTCCACCTAAAATAGTGATGTAATGATTCGTTTTGATTGCTTGCGAGCTTTTAAAACTGATGGAGGGGATGTTTTGGGGAGTGGGACAGACAATCCTTGAATGTCCATTAATGGACATGAAGGGAGCATTCAGCCATGGTGAATTGATGCCCTCTCCTATGCTTGGCTGGCAAGAATTGATGGCAAACTCCTCCTAAGGGTCAGGGGATATGAATGGAGGCTTAGAGAAGGGGAATGAGGAAGGATCTTTGCATTCTCCATTATTCCCTCCTCTTTCTCTCTCCTTCCTTGAATGAAACCTCCATTTTCTCTCTCCTAGTCACAATTTCCAGAATTTGAGTGGCTCTTTAGGTAATTTTCACTTGTTATAGTTAGTGGGCCATCACAATTAGGCCTGGCCCAATTAGATTGAGGTTTGTTTTGACTTCCTTTCCCATTAATGGCTAGGTTTGACCAAAGTTGACTTGGGGGGGTTGACTTTGTCAAAGGATTGGGTTGACTGCTCAACTAGGTGTCTTGAGCCCCTTGCCACCATCCAAGTCCATTTGTGACTTGGTGTAATCAACTTAGGTCAATTTAGGGCAATTTGACCTAACTAGGGTTATGGTTGATCCTAGTTAACTAGACCTCCTTGGTTGACCCCAAGTAGGTTGTTAGGGCACTAAAGGGTCCATATAAGATTGGAAGGGCTGTGGTGGGGTCAAGTAGTCATGTTGGGAGCCACAAGCCAAATACTAGCTTAGGTGACTAGATATTACTATTTGCAGACCAAGGTGCCTTCACCTATTTTCCTAGGGACACATGGTCCTCTTGGTTTTCCTAGAGCTTTGTCATGAGCTAGTCATGACAAAAACTTCCAAGGGGTCTGGTTGTTTGTGGGATGTTACAAATCCCAGTACATAAAAAATAAATATTCCGTCCCAGAAATTAAGATTATGCCTACTGGGTTTGCACAAAAAATTTAAGGATATGAAATTCTCGGGTAGTTAAGGTTATACCTGCCGCGAAGAGTTTCAGATACTTCTGCTGCATAAGATCCAGAGGCTCCCAAGTATGCTCCTCCTGTCCGTGATTCTACCACAAGACCTTGACCAGTGGAACCTTCTTTCACCGCAGGACTCGAACTTCCATATCGTCTGTCTTGACTACCATCAAACATACTGATCGGTCTGATGCTACTAGGCCAGCCATAGTGAAAATCTACTGATTTGATTATAGAAGAACCCTCCTGAGAGAAGAGACATAGAAGAAGACATGGTGTAGGGGAGACCGTGATACGTGCTCGACTACACTGACGGAAACTATCATCACAAAGCATAAAAGCAAGATAGGAGGGCTCCGACCAAAAGCGAACGAAAAGGGGGTCGGGTTGGCTCCCAAATCCGAATGATAAAATCAATATAGAAGATTCCAGCCGGACTCGATACAATGTCCTTAAGACCTACCTCTCCAACAAGCACACAACTCACCGCACCTACACAAGCATCTATTGTACCAACTTGAGCCTTTTCAAACGCAGCAATAATTTATTTCAGAACAGCGGCAAACTTCAAATGACGGTCGAGTTCCAGTTGAGATTAATTACCTTGTTGACACAAAGTGTTCCAATCTTGGAGAGCAAGTCAAGGCTAGGCCAAGTCTCGCTCCCACAATGGATATTCCCAATCCGGAATACAAGAGATTCAATAACAACGAAGCCGGATCAGATTTTGCAAGCGTTGTATTTTAAAATCACGGAAAAGTCGGTTCGCAAAAGCCTCCACAAACTCAAAGCAAGAATCACTAAAGATGAAGAGATTACCCAACCAAGAACATCAATCACACAAGATAGGTGGGAGATTCACTCTCTCCACAGAACCACCGGCGTCACACCGAATGGGGCTGCAATCCTTCTTCCTCGGAGTCGCACCGAAGGAAGCCACGCCGGCGTCTCACCGAAGAGGGGAGGAAGGAAGCAAGGAGGGCGGCTTCACACCACAAGGCCGGCGGCTTGGAGTCTCTCCTTGGCCGAATTTCTCCTAGGGAGTTTCTTTGGATTCAAATTCTTCTTCTTCTCTATTAATTATCATAAAAGGTCCCTTATATAGGAGTTATAAACACATAGGAGTTACAACAAGCCCTTAACCATCCATGATGGAGATGTAATCTCATCCATCCGTATGGTTAAGTACACACCACAAACTATGAAATGTCCAAAAATAAAAATTACATGTCATTTATGAATATAAAATTATCATCCAAACATGGAATAATTTTATATTCATTAATATAAAATAAAAGTGTATGAAATAACGTAATTAATTATTCACGACAGATTTGGCATGCCGCGGGCGGAGGTTGTAACACGGTCTTCCTTTAGCATCATCACGACACATAAGATCTTTGTGTCGTTGTGCCTTGGCAACCGGGTCATCATCAAGTAGTGGCGGAGGGGCCGCGACATCAATCCTCCCCCACTCAAAATCATGTATCTTCGATGCGTGGGACGAGAGATAGCGGCAGAGAAGCTCAGTATCCAAACGTTGAAGCTCTATCGCGAGTACTCATGAGTCGTCTGAAGGGGGACGGTCACGCCAACGGATGAGGAAGCGGTAGGTAGCACCATCAGGAGTAGTAAGTGGCTCAACAGAAAGTATCATATCTGGAGTGAGAAATGTCTTGGGAAACCTGGGAAACATGTCAGCAGTAGGAAAAACATAAGGCAACGTACCATCCGATGTTATACCTGCCGGGACCGAAAGAGAGAGATCATCTGAACTACCACTCCCCAACCCATTAAAAATTTTAGTGAAGGGAGAAGACGACAGAGAATTCAACTCAGGTGGAGGCGAAACAAACGACGTCAAATTCGAGACATTAAAAATAGGGGAGATACCCCAATCAGCTGGCAAATCCAACACGAAAGCGTTGTCACCTAGCTTCTTTATAATCCGAAAAGGGCCGGCGCTCTTTGGTGCTAACTTTTTAACGGTGCCAGATGGCAAGCGTTCGGGAACTAACCGGACTAGGACTAAATCGCCAAATTTGAAGTGCAACACCCTCCTATGTAGATTAGCGTGCGTCTGATAATACTCGTATTGAGCAGTCAAGGTAGCTCGTATACGTGCATGTAGGTAATGAATATGTTGGGCGAAGGATTGTGCAAACTGACTTGTCTTGTATGTTGGGGGCAACAGAACCAAGTCAAGAGGCACAGGGGCCTTGTACCCGTGAACAATCTCATTTGGAGACAGACCGGTGGAACGATTTTTGGAATTATTATAGGACAACTGGTCGTGGGGAAGAAGAAGATCCCATGTACCTTTGTGATCGCTCACTAGGACTCTAAGAAGGCTTCCCAAGCTCCGATTGACCACTTCCGTTTGAACATCGGTCTGAGGGTGATAGGCAGCGAAAAACAATAACTTGGTACCCATTAAGACCCAAAGTGTTTTCTAGAAATAGCTCGTATACTTAACATCTCTATCCGAGACTATTGTCTTCGGCACTCCCCGGTGACTAACTACTTCTTTAAAATACAATTTTGCAATATGAGATGCGTCGTTGGTTCTAGCGCACGGAATAAAGTATGCCATTTTAGAGAACCTATCCACAATGACAAGAATGGAGTCGTGATGACACAAAGTAGTTGGTAGGCCTAAGACAAAGTCCATGCTCATGTCTTCCCATGGCGTAGAAGATATAGGCATGGGCGTATATAATCCTACATTGGTTTTGGTGCCCTTGGATACCTGACAGGTACGAAAACTACTAACTACCCTTCCCACCATTTCCTTAAGTTTTGGCCAATAGAATTTCTCCTCGACTAGCGTAATGGTCTTGTCCCTGCCGAAGTGGCCACTCAACCCTCCAATATGCAATTACCAGATGATATGGAGGTGTAATGATGACTGCGGAATACACAACTTCCCATGTCTAAATAGATAGCCATCCTTATGACGAACACAGATATAACCGTGGGGGGGCTATTTTGGGGAGACAGATATGCATCCTGAAAATCCGGGCATGTGGCGTACTTGTTGGAACTAGCTTTCTGATCCCTCCTAAAGTTTGAAGCAGGATGCAGCCCACACTTACTCCCCCTGTGCTACCCTCCTGACGAGAGTCGGAGACCTGAAATCAGATCGAGGGGGCTCAGCTCGGAGGTCCCACCTCTTACGCGGAAGAACTGAAGGTCTTCCCCTCCCTAGCTAGTGCTGAGCTAGGTGCTTGTGAGGAAGATAGTGGAAAGGTTCAACAACCCCCTGTCTCAGGCACCTTTACCGGTCTATTTATAGGCCTCTGAATCTGATCTGTAAATAACACTTCTGAATCATCCTGAAAAGACCAAAACACCCCGGGCTGGGTCTGCCAACAGCCAAACTCCGCTGTTCTGGAGAGCTATATGCAAACCTCCAGGGGTAAAAATGTAAAATTACCTGGGGCATAAAGGTAAAACCCCCCTTGGGGGTAAAAAGGTAAAGACACCTCTTTTCACATGTGGCGAGTGGGGAAAGATCCGTCAGGCCTAAAGAGGTCTCGCCTGGTGGGCCATCTCGCCCCACCAGGAGGTCTCGCCTAAAGAGGTCTCGCCTATCTTCGTGGGCTGTCCATACCTCTCGCCTCTTGCAGGTGGGCCTCCTCCCATCTCGCCAATCCTCCTTCCTTGCTTGCTGGGTCACCTCTCGCGAGCCCAAGGTTGTATACAATCCCCGCTCTTTTCGAGGTTGCCCTAACATCGGAAAGATAGTCCAACCGTGGCTCGGGATGCTAGGATTCCTTTATGAGAATCTTTGGTGGCCCCCCCCCCCTACGGGGCCTATAAATATGAGACCCCAGCCTTTATTTGGGACCCTTTAGCCTTCGTTTCTTCCTCCTTCGGAATGTCTCACAGTCAAAGTTTCCGCGAGCGCCTCGCGATTGTGCGAAGGCGAAACAAAGCCAACACGGATGCCCTTTTCCCGGATCTGGGGCGCACTCCCCCCTTAGCCTCTCCGCCCTCCACGCTCACCGCACCAAAAATGTTGGAACCAGCTTTCTGATCCCTCCTAAAGTTCGAAGCAGGATGCATCGCACACTTACTCCCCCTGCGCTACCCTCCTGACGAGAGTCGGAGACCTGAAATCAGACCGAGGGGGCTCAGCTCGGAGGTCCCACCTCTTACTCGGAAGAACTGAAGGTCTTCCCCTCCCTAGCCAGTGCTGAGCTAGGTGCCTGTGAGGATGATAGTGGAAAGGTTCAACAACCCCCTCTCTCAAGCACCTTTACCGGTCTATTTATAGGCCTCTGAATCTGATCTGCAAATAACACTTCCGAATCATCCTGAAAAGACCAAAACACCTTGGGCTGGGTCTGCCAACAGCCAAACTCCGCTATTCTGGAGAGCTATATGCAGACCTCCGGGGGTAAAAATGTAAAATTACCTGGGGCATAAAGGTAAAACCCCCCTTGGGGGTAAAAAGGTAAAGACACCTCTTTTCACATGTGGCGAGTGGGGAAAGATCCGTCAGGCCTAAAGAGGTCTTGCCTGGTGGGCCATCTCGCCCCACTAGGAGGTCTCGCCTAAAGAGGTCTCGCCTAAAGAGGTCTCGCCTATCTCCGTGGGCTGTCCATACCTCTCCCCTCTTACAGGTGGGCCTCCTCCCATCTCGCCAGTCCTCCTTCCTTGCTTGCTGGGTCACCTCTCACGAGCCCAAGTTTGTACAGTACTCATCCTTGATTTGCTCGAATCCTATGACATTAACCTCCATAGTGGTGAGTAACAGGGTTAGGCGACTAAGAGCATCCGCGACTCAATTGTCAGCTCCCTTAAGGTGTTTGAGACTAAAAGTGTAACCCTATAGGAAAGATACCCACTTAGCGTGACGCAGACTGATTTTATGCTGGCCATTAATGAACCATAATGCTTCATGATCGGAGAGGATCACAAACTCTTTAGAGAGGAGATAGTGCCTCCAATGGTGTAAACATCTAATGACGGCATAAATCTCCCTATCGTAATTTGAGTAATTCAATTTGGCGCCCGCTAACTTCTCACTAAAATAACTCATAGGGTGTCCTTCCTGACTCAAGACACCTCCTATTCCCATGCCAGAAGCGTCACACGTAAGCTCAAAGACCTTTGTGAAGTCAGGTAGACGTAAGACAGGTGCCTCAGTCATAAGCTCCTTAATGCATTGGAAAGCGATAGTGGCGGACTTCGTCCAAGTAAACTCACCTTTCTTCATGCAATCACTAATGGGGGCCATAATGCTACTAAAGTCTCGAATGAAACGGCGGTAGAAAGTAGCTAACCCATGGAAACTTCGCACCTCTCGTAACGTGGTCGGTTCGGGCCAATCCTTAATGACTTTAACCTTGTTAGGGTCAACTCTAATGCCTTCCGAACCGACTATGTAGCCTAAGAACTCCACTTCAGTGACATAGAATGTGCACTTCTTGAGATTAAGGAATAAGGTTTCCTTCCGCAGGGTGGAAAGAACCGACCTCATGTGGGATACGTGCTCAGCAGTGGTTGTACTAAAGACTAAGATGTCATCGAAATAGACGACCATAAACTTCCCCATGTAAGGCTGAAAGACATGTGTCATCATCCGGGAAAAAGTACTGGGGGCATTGGATAGCCCAAAGGGCATCACAAGCCACTCGTATAACCCATCCTATGACTTGAACGCAGTCTTCCATTCGACCCCCTCACGGATCCTGATCTGGTGATAGCCACTCCGTAAATCTAACTTTGAAAAAATGGTAGCGCCAGATAAGACATCTAGGAGGTCATCTAATCGCGGAATAGGAAATCTATATTTGATGGTAATCTTGTTGATAGCACGTCTATCAACACACATTCTCCACATACCATCCTTCTTGGGAGCAAGAAGGGCAGGTACCGCACATGGACTCATACTAGTCCTAATGAACCCCTTTTTTATCAAATCCTTGATCTGGGTCTGTAACTCTTTATGGGCGGCGGGATGAAGCCTATAGTGGGGTTGGTTCGGTAAAGAGGAACCAGGGAAAAGGTCTATCGCATGTTGTATATTCCTCAGCGGTGGTAGCACCGAAGGCAACTTATTCGGGTACACGTCCTTATTTTCGTCCAACAATACCCGTAACTCTTTAGGCAAATCGTCCAATGCTCTTGAATCCCCTTTCGCACTCATAAGAACTAGTGCGTACATCATCCCATCAAGAAAGGGATCCTTCACAAATTCTTTTCTACCCACTATATTCAACGTCTTCCTCTCGACCGAAACAGTGGTGTCCTTAGCTAAAGCTACCGGCTCCTTCGAGACGGTCGGCCTCAAAGTAATGACCTTACCATTAAATTTAAATTTGTATGTGTTGGATCTCCCAAAGTGAGTCATGTCACGGTCATAAAGCCAAGGGCGGCCCAACAACACGTGGCAGGCGTCCATAGGAAGGACATCACACCACACCTCATCAGTGTACGATTTGATCGAGAGGGGTACAAGGCATCGCTTGGTGATTGGGACGGTAACCTCATTAATCCAAGCTACTTGGTAGGGAGTCGGGTGGGGCTGCGTGGTCAAGGCCATTCGTGTAACGACATTTTCAGAAACGACATTCACACAACTACCACTATCGATAATCAGTTTGCAGAGCTTCTCACCACTCTTAAAAATCAGAGAAAATATGCTCGTCCTCTTCAAATCATCTAACGGACGAGGAGTGGTCAAGATATAACGCATCACCATAAGGTGGTGATCGTCCTCTAAATCACTTGGGACACCATCTGGGTCATTCGCAGCCATTCTAGATGATGAAGGGGTAGTGTATTCCGTTCTTAGTCTAGTGCGCATGCAGGTGTAGAAATATTTGGAAAGATGATTTTTCCTAGGGCTGACCCTTCATGGAAAACAAAATATTTTTTTAATTTTCCGATGTAAAGAAAATGTAGAACATTAAAAAAGTTTTTTTGAACTTTTCGCTGAAAAATACATATTTTAGAGCGCAATTGGCAGACCAGTAAAAATTTTTTTTTGTTTTTTTTTGTGGTTTGTATTGTGCGTGCCGACAAGACTCAAGCGATGACGTTTCAATTAGGAAATTGATACGACCGCCTCTGATACCAAATTGGTGTAGGGGTGACTGTGATACTGATGAATTGTAAATATACGTATTTTTGTGCACATTAATTTTGTCATTTTCATTTATTTTCATCGTTTTTACTTATTTTTGTTCAATAAAATGCTCCTATTCTTGTAAATTTATTACTAACTTGTTTTATTTTATTTTGCAGAAAAATTTCCAAATCTGCCAAAATTGGGTAGTACACGCCCGTGACAATTTGGTCACGCCCGTGACCGGGCCGTGACATTGCATTTCTTGTGAAATCGGACGATTTCTGAAGTACAAGCTTGACACGCCTGGCGACACGCCCGTGTCACCCGACACGGGGCGTGACCCAAGCCCGTGTCCTCTCCTCTCGACACTTTCTGCTCGACGATCGTCGAGTGTCGACACCAACAGTCACGCCCAGCGTCACGCCCGTGACCTAGGGCGTGACTCAATCTCAGCTCGACGATTTCGACTCGACACTTTCCGCTCGACATTCGTCGAGTGTCGACACCAACCGACACGCCCAGAGTCACGCCCGTGACCTGGGGCGTGACCTTTCCAGCTAGCCCGACAAGATGTTGCCGAAGACTTTCGGCGCAACCCGCGCCCGGTTCTACCTCCCCAACACGCCCAGAGTCACGCCCGTGACCTGGGGCGTGACTGCCGCGAACTCAGCCCGAAGTCAACTTTCCTGTCCAATCACCGGCCGCCTTTATGAATAGTACTGTCACGCCCCCCCTACACGCCCGTGACCTAGGGCGTGTACTTAGATTTTTTTGCCTATAAATTGCCCATTTCTGTAAGGTCCAAGGGTTCAGATTTTTGGGCCATTTTAGTGTCTTTTTGTGGGCTTAATCCATGGATACTAGTGCTATGTAAGGAGATTTCTCCCTTCTTTATTTCATGTTTTGTTTTGCTTTATCTTTTAGCTTTGTAATAGCTTGATAATTTTAATAAAAATGTTAGATTTTCTCTCTCTATATAGCATGAAAATTCATTTGGATGGCTTACTTCTTCACCTTTTTATCCTTGGTTTCATCTTTGTTCCTCCTCTTATGAAAAGTGTGTGTGTGTGTATGAGTGTAACTTATTTACTTTACATGTTTTTAGTATGTCTTCATGATAGGTTTTGTAGTAGATTTCATTTCCATGCATGTATGATATGGTTCTCATCTTCAACATGTTCTTCTTTAATGTTTCTTTTATTTATTATTTCATACTTATGAATTTGTAAAAGAGATTTGAAAGTGAACTTTATTTTCTTTCTTAGTTTATTTTGTAGGATTGTAAAACTTCTTTTTGTTCTTTTCATCTTCTTTTCACTTTTTTATCACTTTCATAAAAACATAAGAATGAAAATCTTGTAATTTTAATTTTCCAAAAACTTTGGTTTTTAAATTTGTTTTGAAAAACTTTTGTCTTCTAAAAATTGTAATTTCTTCTTTTTTTATTTGTTTTTGGCAAAACCTAAGCTTGAAAAAGTAAAGTTTTAATTTTTAGGTAACTTTCATTTTGCTTTCAATTAGTGTGTGTGAGTGTATGAGCATAAATTTTCTTTTGTTCTTCTTAATTTCATGTTGTTTGTGTGAGTGTATGAGTATAATTTTTAATGTTTTGTTCAAATTATGTAGAGTGTGTGAGTGTAGGTGTATACTTTTATGCTTTGATTCAAATTTTGTAGAGTGTGTGAGTGTAGGTGTTAGCTTTATTGCTTTCTTGAAATTCATATGGAGTGTGTGTGTTTGTGTGCATTTATTTCCGCCTACTCGTTAAGAGTTAAATGACGCATCGTTTTCATTTTCAGTCCTACTCGTTCGAGTAGGACTTGTAATTTTCTTTCTTTATTTTTCCGCCTACTCACTTGAGTTAAATGGACGGACTTTATTTCCCGCCTACTCGTTTGAGTAGGATTTGTAATTTTCTTTCTTTATTTTTCCGCCTACTCACTTGAGTTAAATGGACGGACCTTTAAGCTCTGTAATCGCATTTATTTTCTCCTACTCATTTAAGTAGGACTCGCTTTCATTTCAGTCCTACTCGTTTGAGTAGGACTCGCAATTTTCAGCTGTTATTTACCGCCCCCACTCGTTTGAGTGGGACTCGCAAATTTCAATTATGCAAATTTCTTTTATGTGTAACTTAGTTTCTGTTTAATTTATAATTTGGAGTGTGCGTGAGTTCTCGTTTTAGTTAACTTTTTAGCTTTCTAAATGTTTGTTTTGTTTTTATGTCCCCTTCTTATAATCATTAGCGTTTAATTTCGAACTTGCGCCTCACTAAATTATAAGTCGTCCCCATACCGATGTGTGGCTAATCGCTATTAGCCTCAGCATCGAATAGCATTGGGACATTTAAAATGATTTCTAATAATTGAAGCTCTTTATTTTCATTTTAATTTAAGGACTTAAGGTTTACCCCGGGTTTACGACGCGTAGGACCACATATCGATGTGTGGCCCCTATTTCCGTAGTCCATATGCTAGCTAGCCGAGAGGCCGTGCATATGGACCGATCACCCCTGGGTAAATAGAGTTGCGTGCATACCCTCGAAAGAGGACAAGCGTAATTCTACCGGATTGGGTTCCCCACCCAATAACGGGGTTCTTAGCGTAAAGCGGGCGTTAAGAGGAATCCTTCGTCGGACTAACGTTCGGTCGAATAGTCTTAACGTTTAGGTGAGCGATATCCCTATAGCTAGGTGAGCTCACATTTGTGGAACCTCCACGGCCAAGTTGCCTTATTATTAATTTGAAAACTAAGTCATATAATTATTAAAAATTGTTTTAGTCTTAATCCGATTCGATGCCGAGCATTAACCCTTCATCGAATATTTTCTAAATCATTTTTTCGCTCCTTTGCTTTTCCGTTTTTTTTATTAAGTAAACAAAAAAATCCACCTTTCTTTCAGTAAAATAATAGTCCTCCCGGAGGAGTAAGAATAGTCAACACGACCCCGAGAACAATACGACCTCGGTATTCCCCCGAATATCGAGTACTACTTGCGATAGGTGCACTTGCCTACCCGAGCAAGCCCGCAGCGATCGACTCACCGAACCAACCACAGTAAGAGTCTGTTCGCGGGCCCATCAGATACGTGCTCGACTACACTAACGGAAATTATCGTCACAAAGCAAAAAAGCAAGATAGGAGGGATCTGACCAAATGCGAACGAAAAGGGGGTCAGGTTGGCTCCCAAATCTGAATGATAAAATCAATATAGAAGATTCCAGCCGGACTCGATACAACGTCCTTAAGACCTACCTCTCCAACAAGCACATAACTCACCGCACCTACACAAGCATCTATTGTACCAACTTGAGCCGTTTCAAATGCAACAATAATTTATTTTGGAACAGCTGCAAACTTCCAATGGCGGTCGAGTTCCAGTTGAGATTAATTCTCTTGTTGACACAAAGTGTTCCAATCTTGGAGAGCAAGTCAAGGCTAGGCAAAGTCTCGCTCCCACAAGGGATCTTCCCAATCCGGAATACAAGAGATTCAATAACAACGAATCCAGATCAGATTTTGCAAGCGATGTATTTTAAAATCACGGAAAAGACGGTTCGCAAAAGCCTCCACAAACTCAAAGCAAGAATCACTAAAGATGAAGAGATTACCCAACCAAGAACATCAATCACACAAGATAGGTGGGAGATTCACTCTCTCCACGGAACCACCGGCATCACACCGAATGGGGCTGCAATCCTTCTTCCTCGGAGTCACACCGAAGGAAGCCACGCCGACGTCGCACCGAAGAGGGGAGGAAGGAAGCAAGGGGGGCGGCTTCACACCACAAGGTCGATGGCTTGGAGTCTCTCCTTTGCCAAATTTCTCCTATGGAGTTTCTTTGGATTCAAATTCTTCTTCTCTATTAATTCTCATAAAGAGGTCTCCTTATATAGGAGTTACAAACACATAGGAGTTGCAAATACATAGTAGTTACAACAAGCCCTTAACCATCCATGATGGAGATGTAATCTCATCCATCCGTATGGTTAAGTACACACCACAAACTATGAAATATCCAAAAATAAAAATTACATAACATTTATGAATATAAAATTATCATCCAAACATGAAATAATTTTATATTCATCAATATAAAATAAAAGTACATGAAATAACGTAATTAATTATTCACGACGGATTTGGCAAGCCGCGGGCGGAGGTTGTAACGCGGTCTTCCTTCAGCATCATCACGGCACCTAAGATCTTTGTGTCGTTGTGCCTCGGTAACCGGGTCATCATCAAGTAGTGGCGGAGGGGCCGCGACATCAAGTCATGTAAACCCGCCAACTCGGGCGGTAGCTCCAGTCTGTAGGCCAAGGGGCCTATTCTCTCCAGAATCCTATAGGGCCCCATGTATCTTGGACTGAGCTTCTTTCGACCACACACCCGCGAGACTCCATGCATCGGCCGTATCTTCAAGAATACCCCATCACCAACCCAAAACTCCACCTGATAATATCGCGCATCGTAGTACTTGGCATGTCTAATCTGGGCCTCCAACATCCTATCCTGAATCAATTGTATCTGGGTATCTGTATCCTCCACAAACTCTGAGCCAAGTGCCTTCGGATCCTCATCCTGGACACAATACAGTGGTGTCCTGCACCTCCGTCTATATAATTCACCATAGGGAGACATGCCTATACTAGACTGATGACTGTTGTTATAAGAAAAATCGATAAGAAGCAACAGTCTTTCCCATGGCTCCCCGCGATCCAGGATATATAGGCGTAATAGATCCTCCAATGTTCGATTTGTACGCTCTGTTTGCCCATCCATCTGGGGTTGAATGTAGTGCTGAAAGTCAATCGGGAGCCCAAGTAAGCATGAACTACTCTCCACTCCTTAGACATAAACAGTCCATCCTAATCTGATACGATCGTCCTTGGTACACAATGATATCAAACAAACTGCTCCACAAATCTCCATACTAGAACTTTGACCGAAGCATCCTTCCTGATTGGGATAAATCGGTCAACCTTCGTCAGTCTGTCAACAATCACCCAGATCGAATCATTTCTTGCATGGGAATGAGGGAGTCCATGTATAAAGTCCATCGCAATGTCGTTGAACTTCCACTCCAGCATAGGTAGTGGCTGCCGCAATCTTGTCGGGCTTTTACATTTATCCTTCATGAGTTGACAAGTATCGCAATGCATCATAAAGTAGGTGATCTCCTTCTTCATGCCTGGCCAGTACATGGTCTTCTTCAAATCGGTCGTCATCTTCGTGATCCCAGGATGCACTGAGTACCTACTAGTTTGTGCTTCCATTAGAATATCTTATCATATATGTCCACCTGCTGGTATATATACTCTGTGTTTGAAGCAAAATAGGACATCCTTCACCATGTATTCTCTAGTGGTGCCAGCCTCCAAAGCCTTGAATATTGGCTTTAGTTTAGCATCCTATCTTTGCCTGTCTCTGATGCGATCCTGTGTGTCACTGGTTATGCTCATCGATGATGGCCATCATCTGGGGTTCTGACCCTGATTTGGTAGCTCTGCTGCTAAGAGAATCAAATACTATGTTCGCCTTCCTTAGGTGGTAGTGCATCGTGTACTAATAATCAGAGAGAAACTCCACTCATCATCTCTGTTGCATGTTTAACTCCTTTCGCGTGTCCACATACTTGAGATTTTTATGGTCATATAAAACATTACAATGAACTCCATACAGGTAATCCTGTCAGATCCTCTATGCAAAAATTACCTCCCCCATCTCCAAATCATGTACAGGATAGTTTTGTTCGTGCTTCTTCAGCTGGAGGGAAGCATAGGCTATCATGTGTTCGTACTGCATCAGTACAACACCCATTCCCTGGTAGGATGCATCAGTGTAAACTTGGAATCCTTCATTCACATAGGGGAGGGCAAGGATGGGGGCCGAGGTAAGATGACTCTTCAGCTCCTGGAAGTCAAACTCACACTGAGGCATCCATATAAATGATGTATCCTTCTTCATCAGAGATGTGAGAGGGAGGTCAATTCATGAAAATCCCTCTACAAACTTCCGGTAATACCTAACAAGTCCTAGGAAACTCCGTATGTTGGATTCCATCTTTAGTTGTGGCCAATCTCGCACTACTTAGATCTTTTTTGGGTCCACTGCTAACCCTGCCCACTGATAATTTGACCTTGAAAGGCCACCTCCTTCAACCAGAACTGGCATTTATTGAACTTCGCATATAAACTGTGCTGCCGGAGTTTCTCTAGAGTAAATGACAAGGTTCGTGCATGCTCCTCCTCTATCCTCGAGTAGATGAGGATGTCTTCTATAAACACGATGACAAATACATTGATGTAGGCCTCGAATACTTGGTTCATCAGACTCATAAATGTAAAAGGTGTATTTTTGAGGCCAAATGACATCACCGTGAACTCATAAAGACCATACCGGCTACTGAATGTGGTCTTCGGGATGTTCTCCTCCTGGTTCCAAAGCTGATAATATCCCAATCTCAAATATAGCTTCGAGAATTAGTGGGCTCCCTCTAGATTATCAAAAAGATTGTCTATTCTCGGTAAAGGGTACGTGTTTCGTACCGTCAGCATGTTCAATCATCTGTAGTCTATGCATAGTCTGAGAGTCCTATCCATCTTCTTTACAAATAATATCGGGGCTCCCCACTACGAGGAGCTTGGTCTGACAAACCCAGCTTCAACCAAATCCTGCAGCTAGCTCCGAAATTCCACTAGCTCCTTTGGGGCCATCTGATATGGAGCCCTAAATACTAGCTTAGCTCCCGACACTAGCTGGATCTGAAAGTCTTTCTCACGTTGTGGTGGTAGTCCTGGCAGCTTCTCTGGGAAGACATAAGCAAAATTCCACTACCATTGGAATGTTGGAGATAGAAGTTGATGAGTTGTAAATATTTATATTTTTATGTACTTTATTTAGGTCATTTAAGTTTATTTTCCTTGTTTTTAGGTTTTGTTCTTCAATAAAATGTTCCCTTTTTATATATATGCTCTTCTAACTTAGCTTTATTTTTGTTTTCCAGAAATTTCAGAAAAAGTTGAAATTTTCAAAGTACACGCCCATGTCAATTTGGTCACATCCGTGACCTGGGCGTGTCACTTTGACGCCTTTGAAAAACTGCCGCCTGCTGAGAATTTGTGAAAAGAAAGAGTGAACACGCCCGTGTCTAGATTTACATACCCATGTTAATCCTGACTCGACACTCAACACCTCCATTCTGACTCGACACTCAATGTCGCCAGACGCTCCTGTGACATTTCGAACACGCTCGTGTCTGTCCTGAAGTTTTCAACAAAATCCAAATGTCATGTCAGATCCAAACAAGATGATCGTGTCATTCGGCGCATGCCCATGACCGCCTCAACATTTTTAGACAAGACGCCGCCAGAGAGGCAAGGATTCGACACTTTTCCAGTCATGCCCATGCTACACGCCCGTGACCGCCGAACACTCCTGTGACCGCCACGTGAAACTTCTAGAAGAAGCCCCGAAGTCAACCGCCGATAAATTTTCGACTTCACCTGCATGCCAGTACTGACACGCCCCCTACATGCTCATGACTAGGGCGTGTAATCCGATTTTATTTCCTATAAATAGAACTTTGCTATAAGGACCAAGAGTTCAAAAGTTTGGGACCATTTTGCTGTTGGAGTGGTGTTTGGGTGCTTTTTGAGCTATGTAAGGATATTTTCTCCCCCTCTCTTTAGTGTTTGCTTTAGTTTTTTGTAACTGTACTTTTGTATTAATAAAATATGCTAGTTTTTCTCTCCTTATGATTGTTTTGGAATGCATCTGAGTGCCTCTCTTTCAACGATCTTATGTATCTTCATTTTTCTTTATAAAATGGGTGTGTGTGTGCGTGTATGAGTTAGATTTGTCGTTTTTATGTTTTGAAATCATCAATTTGCCTAGCATTATTTTAGATTTTTTCAGACTTACTAATTGTTATTATAGCTTTTCTTATCGTGTCCCTTTTGTTTAGATTTAGGATTTTTGTGCTTTTCATTCACTCTTATGGATTTACAAAAATGGTTTTAAAGTGGTTTTTTTACCTTTTTTTTACTTAGGCCTTTTTTAGCTTGTAAAACTTTTGTTCTTTTAAACTTTCTTCCACATTTTAAGCATTTTTACAAAGTTATAAGAATGGATTAGTTGTTATTTTAATTTTTGAAACACTTTGATTTTTGCATTTATTTGAATACCCTTTTGCTCCGTTAATTTTTATTTCCACCTTTTATGCATTTTCAGCAAATTCTAACAATTGAAATGTAATTGTTTTAATTTTTCAATCACTTTGTTTTTCCCCTTTTCGTTTGTGTGTGAGAGTTAGGTTTTCATTGCTTTCTTTTTTCATGTAGAGTGTGTGCGTATATGAGATATCATTTACAGTTTTCATTTCCCACCTACTCGTTTGAGTAGGACTTGTCATTTCCCACCTACTCGTTTTAGTAGGACTTACAATTTACAGCTTTAATTTCCCTCCTACTCGTTTAAGTAGGACTTGTCATTTCCCTCCTACTCGTTTGAGTAAGACTTGTCATTTTACAGCTTTAATTTCCTGTCTACTTATTTGAGTAGGACTTGTCATTTTACAGCTTTAATTTCTCGCCTACTCATTTGAGTAGGACTTGTCATTTCCCGCCTACTCATTTGAGTAGGGCTTAAAATTTACAGCTTTAATTTCTCGTATACCCGTTTGAGTAGTACTTGTCATTTTACAGCTTTAATTTCCCGCCTAATCATTTGAGTAGGACTTGTCATTTCCTTCCTACTCGTTTGAGTAGGACTTGTCATTTTACTGCTTTCATTTCCCGCCTACTTGTTTGAGTAGGACTTGTCATTTTCCGTCTACTCATTTGAGTAGGACTTGTAATTTCAATTATGTATTTTTCCTTTTTTGTAACTTAGCTTTTTCTTTTATTATGGGTTTTTTGACTGCATGCGTTCTTCCTTTTTTAGCTTTTCTCATTCTAATGTTAGGTTATTTTCTTTCTTCTTTGTCGTAACCCTTCAGCGCTTAGTTTAGAACTCACGCCTCACCAAACTCATAAGCTGTCCCCCTTCCGATGAGTGGCTAATTGCTCTTAGACCTCGGTATCGAAGAGCATTGTGACATAAAAATCATTTTAAATAATTAAAGGTCTTCGTTTTTGTTGACGCAAGAAATGCGCCCTCAAGTTAACGGGTTGTTTGATCTCACAAGCTAAGATGAAGAAGAGGAAGGGCTGCGGGGATAGATGAGAGGTCTGCTGGGAGCAGCCGAGAAGGTTGCTGATCAACAGAGAAGCTTGCCTAATCAGTAAGGGAGAAGCTTGCTTTAGTAGAGAAGAAGCTTGCTTGAGCGGAGGAGGATCTTGCTCAAGCAGAGAAAAGGCTTGCTTGAGCGGAGAAGAAGGTTGCTCAAGCAGAGAAGAGGCTTGCTTGAGCAGAGGAGAAGCTTGCTCAAGCAGGGAAGAGGCTTGCTTGAGCGGAGAAGAAGCTTGCTCAAGCAGAGAAGAGGCTTGCTCGAGTAGAGGAGAAACTTGCTCAAGCAGAGAAGAGGCTTGCTTGAGCAGAGGAGAAGCTTGCTCAAGCAGAGAAGAGACTTGCTTGAGCGGAGAAGAAGCTTGCTTAAGAAGAGAAGAGGCTTGCTCGAGCAGAGGAGAAACTTGGTCAGGGACTGTCGAGCAGACAGCTACTTGGGCAGTTAGCTTTGCCGGTTGATGCCGAGAGAGGAGAGAAGAAGAGAGTAGGGGGCTGCTAGCAGCGACAACAACAGACTTCGCCCAACGCGGCTTGAATGTCACTCTTGCGATGAGCTTTTCCTTTAATCAAGAAGCAGAATTACAACTTGCCATTACACTTTTACAAGAGAAAGCAATAAAGGGTACAATGGGGGAAGTTGGCGGCTAGGGAATGAGTTGTCAGAGACCAAGTAAAAGAGACTGCCAGCAGCTGTGGAGGACTTGGAGGAATGGGAAACTGAGTCCGCAGACCTTGCTTGATCAACTATGGAGGACAGGGAGGACTGAGAAATTGAGTCCGCAGACCCTGCTTAATCAACTGTGGAGGACTGGGAGGAGTGAGAAATTTGAGTTCGCAGACCTTGATCAAGCTGTCAGTTCTCCTCTCACCCTCGTGCCACCGTCCTAAATGAGAGGCATTGGGGGCTATTTATAGGCCCAGGGCGGTAATGGTCTTGGTAACATCACCACCGGTGAGGCGGTGAGTTATGCGAGTACAAATGTTGAGTCCGCGGAGTCCGCGATAGGCCGCGCAATCTGGGACTTGCTGCTTGAACTGGCTGCTGATTAGACTGGGATGAGCAGGTCGCCGACCTGGGCGGACTCGGCGGACTGAAGGTCGGATGGCTGCAGGCTTTGCCTCTGCTGAAGAGAGAGCAGGTCGCCGACCTGGGCGGACTCGGCGGATTGGCATTTTCTCTGCTGAAGAGCAGACTTCTGGTTGGCAGAAGAGGGCAGGCCGCCCCTGGCGGGCAGCCTGGACTAGAGGCCACACCCGGGGGGAGGCCTGGCAATTGGAGGCCGCCCGGGCGGGCGGCCTGGCCAAAGGACGCCGCCGAGGCGGACGGACGGGCCACAGGAGGCCGCCAAGGGTGGCGGCCTAGCCAAAGCCAGCCGCCCAGGCGGGGGGCCTGGGCAGGAGGCCGCTCCCCTGGCGAGCTGGAGCCCCCCCTGCCGGGCGGCTTCGGTGGGCAGCGGCAGGAGGCCGCGCCCCTTGGGCGAACTGAGGAGGCAGCCTGAGGAGCAGGCTACCCTCATATGGGGAAAACTGATGGCGAGCCGGAGAATGAGCTTGCCGAGCCCGCGACGGTTGCATTGGTATAGGGTTGACGCCGATTGGGCGACCTTGCAGTCTGAAGGAGTAGATCACGTAGATCGTCCTTGTTACCTCTTATTGCCTCATGTAAGGAAGAATGTTGCATGGTTAGCAAGCCTAACCACGTGGCCTGCGAGGGTGAGCTATGGGAGCAGCTCGCCGTCCCGTAGGGCACGTAGTGGTCATGCGACCGGGGTGGTTAGACAGGTGAAACTGTCCTAACCGTATGGCCTGAGCGATAAGATGTACTTTTGCAGATCGCGACCCTCAGGGGAAACCCCAGAGTGGGCCGCGACTTGCAAGTTAGACACCTTGGGAGGGATCGCTGATTTTTTGGGGTTAACATAATCCCAGCACTTTTTTAAGTTCCGAAGGGAACTTCGAAAAAGTAGGAGACCCACAAAAATCGTGATCCTCCCCTCAAAAATTAGGAGAGAAAAACTAGAGATTAGGAGAGATAGAACCTACTGTCTCTCCTCGGAAAAAATCTATCAATGTCTATCTTTTACCTGCGAAGAAAAAGTCAATGCAGGCAAAAGGAGGTACATTTTATGTGTACCTGAGTTGTTTTGGTAAATGAGGAAGACAGGTAACTGTCTTCCACAAAGCTCTACAAAAATACATCTTATCTGAAGCGGACTTGCTAATATCTGCTAGTCTCTGCAAAAGTAGATGAGCAAGCAAATATGAAGGAAAATTAAGCTGCAAGTACCTGAAGGGGACTTGCTAATATCTGCTAGTCTCTACAAAAATAGATTGAGCAGGCAGATATAAAAGAAGATTAAGCTGCAAGTACCTGAAGGGGAATTGCTAATATCTGATAGTCTCTGTAAAAGTAGAGCAAGCAGATATGAAAGAAGATTAAGCTGCAAGTACCTGAAGGGACTTGCTAATATCTGCTAGTTTCTTCAAAAGAAGAGTAAGCAAGCAGATATGATAGAAGATTAAACTGCAAGTACCTGATGGGTACTTGCTAATATCTACTAGTCTCTACAAGAGTAGAGTGAGCAAGCAGATATGAAGGAAAATTAAGCTACAAGTACATGAAGGGGACTTGCTAATATCTGCTAGTCTCTGCAAAAGTAGAGTGAGCAAGCAGATATGAAAGAAGATTAAACTGCAAGTACTTGAAGGGGACTTGCTAATATCTGCTAGTCTCTGCTAAAGTAGAGCAAGCAGATATGAAAGAAGATTAAGCTACAAGTACCCGAAGAGGACTTGCTAATATCTGTTAGTTTCTGCAAAAGAAGAGTAAGCAAGCAGATATGATAGAAGATTAAACTACAAGTACCTGAAGGGGACTTCCTAATATCTGCTAGTCTCTGCAAAAGTAGAGTGAGCAAGCAGATATGAAGGAAAATTAAGTTGCAAGTACCTGAAGTGAACTTGCTAATATCTGCTAGTCTCTGCAAAAGTAAAGTGAGCAAGCAGATATGAAAGAAGATTAAGCTGCAAGTACCTGAAGGGGACTTGTTAATATCAACTAGTCTCTGCAAAAGTAGAGCAAGCAGATATGAAAGAAGATTAAGCTGCAAGTACCTGAAGGGGACTTGCTATTATCTGCCAGTTTCTGCAAAAGAAGAGTAAGCAAGCAGAGATGATAGAAGATTAAACTTCAAGTACCTGAAAGGGACTTGCTAATATCTGCTAGTCTCTACAAAAGTAGAGTGAGCAACCAGATATGAAGGAAAATAAAGTTGCACGTACCTGAAGGGGACTTGCTAATATCTACTAGTCTCTGCAAAAGTAGAGCAAGCAGATATGAAAGAAGATTAAGCCGCAAGTACCTAAAGGGGACTTGCTAATATTTGCTAGTTTCTGCAAAAGAAGAGTAAGCTAGCAGATATGATAGAAGATTAAACTGCAAGTACCTGAAGGGGACTTGCTAATATCTGCTAGTCTCTACAAAAGTAGAGTAAGCAAGCAGATATGAAGGAAATTAAGCTGCAAGTACCTGAAGGGGACTTGCTAATATCTGCTAGTCTCTACAAAAGTAGAGTGAGCAAGCAGATATGAAAGAAGATTAAGCTACAAGTACCTGAAGGGGACTTGCTAATATCTGCTAGTCTCTGCAAAAGTAGAGCAAGCAGATATGAAAGAAGATTAAGCTGCAAGTACCTAAAGGAGACTTGCTAATATCTGTTATTTTCTACAAAAGAAGAGTAAGCAAGCAGATATGAAAGAAGATTAAATCGCAAGTACCGGGAGGGAGCATGTGAAAGTTGATTGTTGATAGGATAAGATATGATAGAAGAGATATCCGGCAAACTTTACTATTTACTAAATAGAGATCAAAGTGTGATAATGATCATCTCGCGTGATCAGATATAATGTCAACATGGAATCCAGATCAGCAAGTCATCTGAATTTAGACTTATGATGGCATGGCTTGTCAATTAAGAACCATATACTCTGAATAAATGATTTGTGCCAGAAATATCCGATAAGAGTAGTAGAGAATTTGTAGATCATCATCCGATAGAGCTTCACGTAAGCAATGCATATAAGATGATCAAAAGACAAATAGATATTGTAGATCCTTAGAACAGGTTAGATTTAACATGTTAACCTGTAATAAGGCAAAAAGAGAAAAGAGGGCTACACCCCGAGGATGAGCTAAAAAAGGTTGAATGCTGCTACAGGAGAGCACCCGTGGGCCTTATGAATCACTTGCCAAAAAGTCATCCAGGGTGTAGTCCTACCCAAAGCGGGTTGGCCGCGCACACTTTAGAAGGGCATAGAAGATAAACAAGCACAAGCAAGGAAATTCCTGTGGAGGAATCGACTGATACATTGCTCTCTTGCCTTGGGTTACAAGCATCGCTGATCAATTAGACTAGTTACGCCAAGTGGCCTATTGCTTGTCTACAAATTGATCTGCGGAGCTGTGAGTCCCATGAAGGCACGGATTGAGAGTACCAACAAGTGTTCGGCCGTCATAGTTGTGAGATGATTGAATAGACAAGGCTACACTTGATCGTCATTGCTTGTCAGGCAAAAAGATCATCATAACTGTAACGTATCCCTTAGCGAAGCACAGCAGAGCTAATACACGGGTCCACCCTGGAAACACACTCTGTGTCAGATGCCGACTAGGATCCGAAGTCCTGTCATCCTCCACACGAGAATTGAACGGCCCCCACTGCACATATGCGAAAACTCCCCGCTATATGTGGTCATTATGGTCTTACGCCAGAGAACAACCTCGAGGGGGCCCTGAGCAAGACTTGGCGATATCTCGATGGTTCAGTGATCTCTTTGGCAAAGAGAAAAAGTAAAGGAGAAGCATTACAAAAGGGAACTGTGTCAGTATGGGATCTCTGACGTAAACTTTATTGAGATGAAACAAAAGAACACTTAGGAGTGTTGAAAAGAGTGTTTGAAAATATGCAAAATATAGTAAGAGTAACCGTTATTGGTTGGGATGGGCTTTGAGGACTGTCATGTCCTTTTTGCTTTAGATTAGGTCTCCAAGGGTGCCCACATCATCGACATCGAGGGTCTCTCCTATATCGAGGCCATGATACATGTTGATTTGATTTACTCCCTTTGAGCTGCAAGGAATGTCTGTCACTTCTTTGCCTTTTGAAGTTGATGGATCAGAGTGGTCATCCTTCGGGAACAGACCGCACATCTTATCCTACCTCAACAATTTTTGCACCAGTTGACGAAGCGCTCGACAGTTTTCAGTCAAATGTCTGCTTTCTTTACGGAACTCGCAGAATGGATCTGAATCTTTTGATTTTTGATTTGTCGGTTGGTAAGGCCTTTTGGAATTTGCCATATCCTTCATGATTTGGCATACTTCTAGCATGGCCTCATCAAGTCCAGAGTATGACAATTCATCATCTTGTGGCTGATGAACCGAAGCTGTTTGCAGAGGTGGGGCTGGTGGTAGCAATCGTTCTGGGACACGATCCTGGCCCGGGAAGAGGTGTTGATGATGATGCTGGAATCTTTGTCTTTCTTGAGTGGGATGAAAATTCTTTCCGAGGATACCTCAGAGGCTGCTTGTAAGAAGAAGGATTTTTCTCCGACATAAGCCTGGAGACGAAGCTGGGGTTGCTCTTCTCACAACAGATGTATGAGTTGGCTAAGGAAACTAGCTTTTGATATGTCTTTGGTGCTCAGACATTGACCTCAAACTTGAGAGGTCCTTCACGCAAACCATTAATGAGAGCCACTCGATACATCTCCTGGTCGACGATCTCAATGTCCAATATTTATCTTTGAAAACGATCCACAAAATGAGACCAAGTCTCATTCTCTCGCTGCCTGATTTCAAAGAGGGCTTCTGGACCGCACTTCCTCTTTGAGGAGGTGGAAAATCTGAGCAAAAACTCTCTTCGCAACTCAGCGAAGGAAGAGATGGACTGAGGATGTAGTCCATAGAACCAATCCCTCACTTGTCCATCGAAGGATGTCATAAAGAGCTTGCACTTAATTGCATATGAGAGGGTCCTGAGAGCTACGGCTAATTCGAAGGATTGAAGATATTTGACTGGATCAGACTCTCCAGTATAGACGGGTAACCGAGGCTCTCTGAAATTGACTGGAGTTGGTTCATACCGAACATTCTCTATAAATGGTGATGGCTATCCTTGCTATACGGCATAAGGAAGATAAGGAGCATGAGCAGTAGCTGCTGTTGAAGTATTAGACCGGGTGGCCTTGCAGACTTGACTGGCGGTTTGTAGACCGGGCGGTCTACCAGTCTCCCATTGCGGCTTATTCTTATCCTGCTGGAGTTGCCGAGCGGTTAACCCATCTGTCTAACCGCGCGGCATGTGCGGTCTCCTTTATTTCTAGCCGCTCAGCACTGTACATGTTTAGTCCCACATTGTTTGTTTGTACTCTCTCATATCTCCTCCATTCTATAAAAGGGAGGTCATACCTTTGTAAATGATATCTTTTTTGGATAATAAAATTTCAATTATTCAAAATTCTATCCTTTTGTTGTTGCATGTTCGCTACTTTTTACATGGTATCAGAGGACACAGTCTTTCCCTCATGATTGTGTGCGCTCTCTGATTCTCGTGGTTTGTTTTTGCTTTACGCGACCTGTCTTCGGGGCTTTCCTTCTCTTTTGCCCGCTACCCTGTTCGCGCGGCTTGTTTCTCCTTGATTCTCTTCTCTAGCTGCTCTTCGTCGCCGCGACCTGTTTAGTTGTCGTCGCGACTTGTTTCCTTCAGCCACTCCTGCTTCCTAGTCGTTGCGGCCTGCTTCTGTTCGCCCGGCTTGCGACTTGTTGTTGTCGCCGCTGCTTCTTGCTTCCTCTTCTCTTCTGTTCGCTCGGATTTTTCAGTCCGCGCGACCTCTTCCCCGCTGTGCCTTGGTCTGCTTCCTGGCCTCTAGTGTTCGCGCGACTTCTTCCCTTTAAACCGTTGCGGTTTCGCGCAGGTTGCTCTCCTTTTTCCTCTCCCCGCGGCTTCTCTTCTTCTCGCGTGGTTTCTTGCTTTTTTTTCTATGACTACTTCTGGTCTCACCACCCCCGTTATCTCCACCACTCCCGCAGCTCCTCCTCCACCTACTCCTTTGGGCAACCTTGGCACGCTTTCTAAGATTGTTGGCTCCAACTATCCCGATTGGAGCGTTTCTTTCACCTTTCTTCTTCGCTCTCAGCGCAAGCATCATCACCTCACTGATGACCCTCCTCCTCGTAACTCTCCTGAATTTGATGACTGGGATGCGAGTGATGCCCTTGTCCGCACTTGGCTGGCCAACAGCCTCTCTGATGAGTGCCTTCCCATCATTCGCCATGATGAGACGGTCAAGGCCGCCTGGCTTCACCTAGCTGCTATCTATTCAAAGGGGGGACAGACGTCCCGCATTTATACTCTCTATGCGGACCTCTTTGCCCGCCCTTCCATGTCTCCTGCTGCGGCTTATCAGCAGGTTCAGGCTCTTAGCGCAGAGATCCTCCAGAATCGCACCTTCTCCGCAGACTTGGCCGAACAGCACAAACACTTCCAGGAACTCCTGGTTGTTTGTTATCTTCTCCGTCTTCCCGATTCCTATGATATGATCCGCCAGCAGATCCTAGATGAGGCGGAATCTCCTACTTTGGATGCCACCACGGCTCGCATTGCCGCTGTTACTTCGTTGCTCCAGCGGCCTCTGTTGGCCTCACCCCCTTCCCAGGACTCCTTTGCTCACCAAGCTCAGAAGGGGGGACCTAGTGGCCGCGGCCACTCCGGCGGACGGGGTTCGTCCAGGTTCCACTGCTCTCACTGTGGTCGTACCATCCATTCTATTGACCGCTGTTGGCAGAAACATCCTCATCTTCGCCCTTCCAGTGATGCTCCTTCTTCGGCTTCCGCCTCCTCTCGGCCATCTGCCTCTGTGGCCATGACTTCAGGTAGTGCCCACGTCGTTACCCAAGGTAAATGGCTGATTGACTCCGGTGCTACAAATCATATGACTGGCAACCCTCATTATTTCTCCCGTCTTGAGACACATGACCTCTTGCCCCCGGTTCGTGTGGCGGATGGTTCACCGTCCCCGGTTCATAGGACGGGCATGGTTCAACTCACCCCATCGCTTTGCTTGGAGGACACTCTCTATGTCCCAAAGTTCCCGTGTAATTTATTATCTGTTACTACTTTATGCCGGCAACTTCAGTGCTCCATCTTATTCACTCCAACTACTTGTTCTTTTCAGGACCCGAGGACCCAGCGGACGATTGCTACTGGGACTGAGAGCGGTGAACTCTATTTCCTCGACAATGTTTCCGCTCTGTCCGCCTACTCCTCCTCTACAAATCTGCTTCAATGGCATCTTCGCCTTGGACATCCTCCTCCTCGGATTCTTCGACAGCTTCTGCCCCACTTACCTCCAACCAGTTCTCCACTCAACTGTGATGCGTGTCAGCTTGGAAAACATCATCGCTCCTCCTTCCCCCCGAAGCAATGTCGTGGCTCCTCTCGCCCGTTTGATCTCATTCATTCTGATGTCTGGGGTCCTGCTCCTACCCTCACCGTTGGTCGGCGTAGTTCCTACTTCGTAACCTTTATAAATGATTTTTCTCGATGTACCTGGGTGTATCTATTAAAAGATCGCTCTGAACTCCTTTCTATTTGGCAATTTTTTATTTTATGATTAGGAATCAGTTTGACATTTCTATTAAAGTTTTACGCTCTGATAATGCTAAGTAATATCTTAGTCATGAGTTCTCCTCTTTCTTTCAACAACATGGTCTTATTCATCAAACTACTTGTGTTTACACCTCCCAGCAGAATGGGGTGGCGGAGCGTAAAAACCGTCACCTCCTTGATGTTGCTCGTACTCTCATGACGCAGATGCACGTACCTCGCTCCTACTGGGGCTATGCTATGCTCCTCTCCTGCTACCTCATCAATCATCTTCCCTCCATGGTTCTCCACGGCCAGACCCCCTTCTCCATTCTCTACCCCCGCAAGGAACTTTTTCCTCTCCCTCTCCATGTCTTTGGCTGTACGGCTTTTGTTCACGCTCCCTCCGCTACCCGCGACAAGCTTTCCCCCCGTTCCACCAAGTGTGTCTTTTTGGGGTACTCTCCCACTCAAAAAGGCTATTGATGTTTTGACCCCCTTCTACGCAAGCAATTTGTCTCCGCGGACGCCACATTTTTTGAGAATGCTTCCTACTTCTCTCCTACCTCCTCTCTTCCTCCTGATGTCTCTGCTTATCCACCGCCTCTCTCCATTCCCTCCATGCCTCTCGACATCTCCACCTTCCCCTCCTCTCCTCCACCATCTCCTTCCCTGTCTGTCTCCCCACCCACCCCTCCTCCCTCTACTCCGGCGCCGTCTCTCTAGTCCTGGGCCAGCCTTATCCTCCATGGACGCTCCGGTCGCTGACGCACCCGTCGACCTAGATCTTCCCATTGCTCTTCGCAAAGGGATGCGGGCGTGTACTCAACACCCGCTTGCGGCAGTTGTTTCCTATGATCGACTTTCTCCTTCTCGCAGGTGTTTTGCCTTGGCTATCTCCGCTACTTCTACTCCCCGCACCTACCAGGAGGCTCTTGCTATCCCTCATTGGAAATCTGCCATAGATGAAGAGATGGCTACTCTTACTGAAAGGGGTACTTGGACCCTTGTTCCTCCTCCCGTGGGTACTGATGTGGTAGGCTGTCGCTTGGTCATTGTTGTGAAATTTCGCCCCGACGGCACTGTGGATCGCTACAAGGCCCGGTTGGTGGCCAAAGGCTTCACTCAGACTTACAGCGTTGATTACTTTGACACCTTTTCTCCGGTTGCTCGCCTCAGCACCATCCGGATTCTTCTCTCTATGGCTGTTAACCGGGATTGGGCTATTTCCCAGCTTGATGTCAAGAATACCTTTCTCTATGGCGATCTTCAGGAGGACGTCTACATGGAGCAACCTCCTGGGTATGTTGCTCAGGGGGAGACACGCGTATGCCATTTGAAGAAGGCCATTTATGGCCTAAAGCAGAGCCCTCGGGCGTGGTTCGACAAGTTCAGTGGTATTGTGGCTACCATCGGCTTTACAAGGAGTTCGGCTGATCATTCCTTATTCATTAGCAAAACGGCCTCGGGACTGGTAGTTTTGGCAGTATATGTGGATGATATTCTTCTTACAGGCGATGACCAAGATGGGGTGGACTTGACGAAGAAACACCTCCGTCAACACTTGGTCATGAAGGATATGAGCTCCCCAAAATACTTTTTGGGGAAAGAAATCTCTCGGAAACTTGACTCGTTGGTTCTCTCCCAACGGAAGTATGCCCTTGATCTTCTACAAGAAGCAGGATTGACAGGTGCCAAACCGGCCCGGTTTCCCATGGCTATTGGAGAAGACAAAACGTGGACGGATGACTTGCCTCTTCTATCTAATGTCACAAGGTACAGACGTTTTGTAGGCAAACTCATCTATCTCACAGTGACTAGACCCGACATCTCCTATGTTGTAGGCAAGGTCAGTCAGTTTATGCAAGCTCCCAGGGAGTGCCATCTTCAGTCTGCCTTGAATATTTTAGAGTATGTCAAAGCAGCACCAGGCAAAGGGCTAATTTTTCAAAAGAATGGTCATCTGAGGGTTGAGGCCTACTCAGATTCAAGTTATGCGGATGACAAAGGCGATCGTAAGTCCACATCAGGTTTTTGTACTTTTGTTGGAGGAAATCTTGTGAGTTGGAAGAGCAAGAAACAGTCTGTTGTCTCCAGATCCAGTGCAGAAGCCGAATACCGGAGTATGGCATCAACCATGTGTGAGTTAAAGTGGTTGCGGGCTCTCATGCTTGACCTAGGAGAGGTCTATGACTATCCTCTTCCTATGTTCTGTGACAACAAGGCCGCTATATACATATCCAGAAATCCGGTCTTCCATGAGAGAACAAAGCATATAGAGGTTGACTGCCACTTCATTCGGGAAGAGATTTTGAAGAAACAGATTTGTACTCCGTTTGTCACCTCTGACAAGGAATTGGCAGATATCTTCACAAAGCCGGTCTCTACTTCCTTCTTCCACATTTGTGACAAGCTGGGCATGATTCATATCTATGCTCCAGCTTGAGGGGGAGTGTTGAAGTATTAGACCGGGCGGCCTTGCGGACTTGTCTGGCAGTTTGTAGACCGGGCGGTCTACCGGTCTCCCATTGCGGCTTCTTCTTATCCTGCTGGAGTTGCCGAGCGGTTAACCCATCTGTCTAACCGCGCGGCTTGTGCGGTCTCCTTTATTTCTAGCCGCTCAGCACTGTACATGTTTAGTCCCACATTGTTTGTTTGTACTCTCTCATATCTCCTCCATTCTATAAAATGGAGGTCATACCTTTGTAAATGATATCTTTTTTGGATAATAAAATTTCAATTATTCAAAATTCTATCCTTTTGTTGTTGCATGTTCGCTACTTTTTACAGCTGCAAAAGAATCAGGAGGATAGAAAGAAAAATTTGTTGCGGGAGGTGCAAAGGCAGGAGCTGAAGAGAAGGGATGACTTCCCTGAAAATTTAGAAATCTATTCGGACTTCCCCAGGTAGCTTCCCGGAAGAAGTTTTGACGAGTTGCAAACTCATCATCCTGATATCGCAAAGGAGCTGCAGGCCCTTGCGGAAAGGTTGGGGTGTAAAGAGGAGGATAGACCGGCAGATAAGCCGGTGGATAGACTTGAGGAGTCTCGGATGCTGGTGCTGGATTGATTGGAGGAGCTGGCGCTGCTGAAGATGGAGCGGACAGTTGCTGCGTGATAGCTACTAGGGTATGGTTGATAGGTTGAAACTGTTGGGCAGTTTCTCTGCGAGATTGCTCTAAGGCCTCCCAAAGAGAATTATCACTGGGACTTGGAGCAAGGTTCTCGGCTGGTTGATGGTCTGACATGAGTAACCACTGCTTTCACTGCCTGATCGAGATCTGAAGGTCGCGTGTTAACTATTGACGCAAGAAATGCGCCCTCAAGTTAACGGGTTATTCGATCTCACAAGCTAAGGTGAAGAAGAGGAAGGGCTGCGGGGATAGAGGAGAGGTCTGCTGAGAGCAGCCGAGAAGGTTGCTGATCAACAGAGAATCTTGCCTAATCAGCAAGGGAGAAGCTTCCTTGAGCAGAGAAGAAGCTTGCTTGAGTGGAGGAGGAGCTTGCTCAAGCAGAGAAGAGGCTTGCTTGAGCGGAGAAGAAGCTTGCTCAAGTAGAGAAGAGGCTTGCTTGAGCAGAGGAGAAGCTTGCTCAAGAAGAGAAGAGGCTTGCTTGAGCGGTGAAGAAGCTTGCTTGAGCGGTGAAGAGGCTTGCTCGAGAAGAGGAGAAACTTGCTCAAGCAGAGAAGAGGCTTGCTTGAGCAGAGGAGAAGCTTGCTCAAGCAGATAAGAGTCTTGCTTGAGCGGAGAAGAAGCTTACGCAAGCAGAGAAGAGGCTTGCTCGAGTAGAGGAGAAACTTGGTCAGGGACTGTCGAGCAGACAGCTACTTGGGTGGTTAGTTTTGCAGGTTGATGTCGAGAGAGGATAGAAGAAGAGAGGAGGGGGCTGCTAGCAGCGGCAACAACAGACTTCGCCCGCCGCTGCTTGAATGCCACTCTTGCGACGGGCTTTTCCTTTAATCAAGAAGCAGAATTACAACTTGCCATTACACTTTTACAAGAGAAAGCAATAAAGGGTACAATGGGGGAAGTTGGACGCTAGGGAAGTAGTTGTTAGAGACCAAGTAAAAGAGACTGCCATCAGCTGTGGAGGACTGGGAAACTGAGTCCGCAGACCTTGCTTGATAAACTGTGGAGGACTAGGAGGACCGAGAAATTGAGTCCGCAGACCCTTCTTGATAACTATGGAGGACTGGGAGGACTGAGAAATTGAGTCTGCAGACCCTGCTTGATCAACTGTGGAGGCCTAGGAGGACTGAGAAATTTGAGTCCGCAGACGTTGATCAAGCTGGCAGTTCTCCTCTCACCCCCGTGCCACCGTACTAAATGAGAGGCATTGGGGGCTATTTATAGGCCCGTGGCGGTAACGGTCTTGGTAACGTCACCATCGGTGAGGCGGTGAGTTATGCGAGTACAAATGTTGAGTCCGCGGAGTCTGCAATAGGCTGCGCAGTCTGGGACTTGCTGCTTGAACTGGCTGCTTCTTGGACTGGGAAGAGCAGGTCGCCGACCTGGGCGGACTCGGCGGACTGAAGGTCGGCAGGCTGCAGGCTTTGCCTCTGCTGAAGAGAGAGCAGGTTGCCAACCTGGGCGGACTCAGTGGATTGGCATTTTCTCTGCTGAAGAGCAGACTTCTGGTTGGCAGAAGAGGGCAGGCCGCCCCTGGCGGGCAGTCTAGACTGGAGGCCACCCCCGGGGGGAGGCCTGGCAACTGGAGGCCGCCCAAGTGGGCGGCCTGGCCAAAGGAGGCCGCCCAGGCGGGCAGCCTGGCCACAGGAGTCCGCTCAGGCTAGCAGCCTGGCCAAAGGAGGCCGCCCAGGCGGGCGGCCTGGGCGGGCAGCGGCAGGAGGTCGCGCCCTTGGCGAGCTGGAGGCCCCCTATCGGGCGGCTTCGGCGGGCAGTGGCAGGAGGCCGCGCCCCTTGGGCGAACCGAGGAGGCGGCCTGAGGAGCAGGCTACCCTCATGGCGGGGGGGAACTGATGGCAAGTTGGAGAATGAGCTTGCCGAGCCCACGATGGTTGTGTTGGTCTAGGGTTGACGCCGATTGGGTGACCTAGCGGTCTGAAGCAGTAGATCACGTAGATCATCCTTGTTACCTCTTATTGCCTCCTGCAAGGAAGAATGCTGCACGGTTAGCAGGCCTAACCGCGTGGCCTGCGAGGGTTATCTATTGGAGAAGCCCGCCGTCTCGTAGGGCACGCAATGGCCATACGACCGGGGAGGTTAGACCGGGGATGTAATGGTCCAGGCCCATCCCATGGGAACCCGCTGACACCGCCGGCCTACCAGGGTCCAGACCCTGGCCCACCACTGGTAGTCAGCCTTTCACATTCAAGCATGCAGGCCATATACCCCAACCCCTCTCCGACCTATTTATTAGCACGGTAGGTTGTTGCCACTGGGTCTCGAACCCAGCACATTGATAATAAACAACCCGCCACTGCTAATAAACAGGCACGGAGAGGGGTTGGGGTGCATGGACTGCAGGCTTGAATGTGATAGGCTGACTACCAGGAGTGGGCCCGGGTCTGGACTCTGGTAGACCGGCGGTTCCAGATGGGTCCCATGTTGATGGGACTGGACCATTATAGGGGAAACCGTCCTAACCGCACGGCCTGAGCGAATAGGAGCTTCTATCCGCCTGGCCCAAAAAGGAGGGCCGATGCAGATCACGACCCTCGGGGGAAACCCCTGAGTGGGTCGTGACTTGCAAGTTAGACACCTTGGGAGGGATCGCCGATTTTTTGGGGTTAACAATTTTCTCTTTGATTAAGAACTTAAGGTTTACTCTGGGTATACGACGCGTAGAACCACATATAGATGTGTGAGATCTATTTCCGTTATCCATACACTAGCTAGCCGAGAGGTCGTGCGTCTGGACTGATCAACCTCATGTAAAAAGAGCTGTCGCACAAACCCTCGAGAGAGGAGGCACGGAATTCTTCCAGATTGGGTCCCCCCCCAATAGCGGGATTCTTAGTGTAAAGCGGGCATTAAGAGGAATCGTTCGCCGAACGAGAGCTTGGTCGAATAGTCTTAATGTTCAGGGGAGCGATAGTTCTAGAGATAGGTGAGGTCATTCTTTTGTAACCTCCACGACCAAGTTTCCTATTTAATTGAATTGAAACCTAGGATCTCTAGTTATATAAATCTATTTTAGTCCTAAGGTAATTTGATACCGAGCGTTATTTCTTCATTGATCTTTTGCTAAATTTATTTTTAGCTCTTTTTATAGCTGCCTTAGTTAATTAATCTGACACCTTTAATTTTTCGGTAAGATAATAGTCCTTCCTGGAGGAGTAGAGATAATCAACCCGCCCCGGGAAATATACGATCTCGATATTCCCCCCGAATATCCTGTATTACTTATGACAGATGCACTTGGCTCCTTTCGTCATGTGAAATCCCAACCTAGTGTGCTCACTAGATAAATCAGAGCCGGGCTTCACGCGCATCAAGTTTTTGGCGCCATTGTCGGGGAGCTTTCATGTTGTTATTTCAAATTCCAGAGTCTATTACTTTTACCTATTTTTCTAAAAACTTAAAAAAACTTAAAAAATCTACTTAAAATCCAAAAAAAGAGTTTATTATTTAGTAGATATTTTATGGTGTATGACCCATGGACAACCTTCAGAGTCTGAGAATTTTGATTTCGAACGCACACTTGCGTGTATTTGATCTCAATGCCGAAATCCCTCTTTGGACCCCGAAGAATCCGTCGGATAACCCTCTACCACTGTTATGGCTGTTCCTATTCTGAACGCGGCCATGGAGCGTACAATGTCTTATTACACCCAACCAAATTTGGACGATATTGTGTCCATTATTGTTCGCCCGACGGTGGCGAACAATAATTTTGAAATAAAATCTAGCGTTATCCAAATGATCTGAAATGCCATGCAGTTCGATGGATAGTCGGATGATGACCCGAACGTCCACCTATCTAGTTTTTTGGAAATCTACGATACTTTTAAAATTATTGGCGTCACTGATGACGCCATTTGCTTGCGCCTTTTTCCTTTTTTACTTAAGATCCAAAGCTAAGGCATGGTTGAATTCCCTCCTACGAGGATGTGTCACCACCTGGGCCGAGCTTGCGGAATGGTTCTTAACGAAGTATTTTCCGGCCGCAAAACTGCAAAGTTGAGGGCAGACATTTCTTTATTTGTGCAGAACGATTTCGAGTCTGTATTTGAGACTTGGGAGAGGTTAAAAGAATTTCTCCGCAGGTGTCCGCACCACGCGCTGCCTGCGTGGTTGCAGGTCCAAATTTTCTACAATGGGCTTAACTATCAGACGCGTCAAATGATTGACGCGGCTGCCAGAGGTACTCTGAATAACAAGACCCCAGAGGCTACCCAAGTTCTTATCAAAGAGATGTCCATGAATGCCTACCAATGGAACATCCCGCGGGGACGTCCCAAGCAGGCGGCCGACCTCTTCTAAGTGGATGCCACTGCTCACTTAGCCCTTCAAGTTGAAAGGCTGACGAAGCAGGTGGCAGAGATGTCTGCTGCCTCCTCCACTCCTCCTTGGGCGATTCCCTCTAACGTCAACATAGTCGAAGAGTTCGTAGACTACATGGGAAATTCGGGGCGACCTTCCTTCAACCCCAACAACAACTGTTGGAACACTCTATTACTAATTTGGGTCAGGATCACTATGTCTTTAGGAAACCTATTTTTGACCTCATTGTATAGATATAAAGGTCAATTAGAATTGAGTGTAAGGGTTAGTAGTTAGGTTTGGAAGCTGCCCTCAAGACCAAAGTTTTTCAGTTTGGAGACTAAGTCATTTCGTCGAGCTCAGTACGACGAATCGTCGAATTCCTATCGACGATCGTTTAGCTCAACTTCGACGGATCGTCGAACTACATTCGACGATCGTTGAGCTCAACTTCAACAAATCGTCGAACTTCATTCGACGATCTTCGAGCTCAGTTCGACGATCTTGACTCCAGTTTGTTCCGCTATCTCTGAGCTCAGTTCGAAGATAGTTGAGCTCAGATCGACGATCTCTGTTGCTGTCTAAGTCCAAATCGCTGAGCTCAGTTCGACGATACTAGAGCTCAGTTCGACGTTTTTCTGAAGAGTTCAACGACTTTCAAGATTCAAATTCAGAACAGTTAAGGAGTTATTCTCAGCAATTAATTCAGAAGATTTTGTAGCTGTTTTCATTTATTCTGGAGCAAGTTTCAAGGAATTATCAAGGAATGTTTCATTGGACTTTCCCCCAGAAGACAAAAGCAATTAAGGAAGTCATTTATGACAGGTCAACGGCTATCTTGACAGTGGATCATTTCTGTTCAAACCACAAGAGAATAAAAGATTAGATTTTTTTCAGAACTGAAAGAAAAAGAGAAGAACAAGGGAGAGACACATATTCTGCAATATTCATTCTCTGCAAATATTCTTCTGCAACAACTCTCACAACCACAATCACACAAGAGAAAGAAAAAGAGTTGCAGACATTCTCTGTCTCAAAGAATTCATACAAGAACACCATCACTAAAAGAGATCAACCATCTGAAATATTCAGATCTCTTTTGATTCAAGTGTTCAAGGCCATCATCATTCAAGACTCCAGACATCTCACATTTCAGCTGTTGCTGAAATCATCATTTGCTGGAGATCAATTTCTGAAGGCCTATCACCCTACTGCAAAGCTTCATTTCCTGAACAACTACAGATCTCAGGGGGAGCTTTGACAACATCATTGAATCCACATAGTCTTCTCACTGTGATTGAGAAAGAGAAGACTTCCATCACTCTCTCATCCCCACCTCTATAAAGGGTTTTTCAAACTCCCTTCAAAAGTTTGTGTGTGGATTTTGAGCACCTTATCAAAAGCTCATTGGTGGCAAGACACCTGATCAAAAAATATGGTTTGGTTTTTGAGCACCTTATCAAAAGCTCATTGGTGCCCAGGATACCTGATCAACTCATCCTGCAGTGGATTCCTACCTAGGGTGGTAGAAGAGTGGATGTACCCAAGTTTAGGGGAACCACTATAGCTCCTTGTGTCTTCTGGTTGCTTGTGTTTCTTTTGTTTCTGGCTGTGATTTGTGAGTAGGTTGCTCTGTGATTAGATAATTTCTGTGATTAGATTTACTATTTGCTTCCCTGTTCACACTAGAATACAACAACTGTTGCAAAAGTTTTTAGCAAGTACCAAACTCTATTCACCCCCCTCTAGAGTATATCAGATCTAACTCGCACTTTCAATTGGTATCAAAGGGAGGTTGGTTAAACATACCACACCTTGGTGGTTACACAGGCTAACACCTGAACCCAAAGATTCCAAGTTATATCCGCTTGTTGTAGATTTTGTTATTAGAATTATTTCTTCACAAAACATGGCCCAAAATAAAGATTATGCTAGCACCAGACCTCCAGTGTGCAATCTGTCTAAGTTTGCACTTTGGAAGGCAAGGATTAGACTCTACATGAATTCTATTGATGAGGATATTTTTAATTCTGTTTTGACAGTTTGTCCAAGACCTCCAGAGAACACAAGTACAAATGTTGTTCCACCTCCTTCAGGAACAGATACAGAGATCAAGAAGTGGAAGGTAGCAGATGAAAAGGCTATGAACATCTTAGCCCAGACTATGTCTGATGATATTTTCCAAAAGGTAGCTGAATGCAACTCAGCAAAGGAAATCTGGGACAAGCTATCTGAAATAGTCTCAGGATCTGCTGATGAAAGAAAAGACAGAAGATCTCACCTCATATCCCAATATGAGAATTTCAAGAAAGGAGAAGCTGAGCCAGTAGCTGAAATGTATAACAGGCTCAGTATGATAGTCAATGAACTGAAGACTCTGGATAAAGAGATCTCATTGACTGAGCTAAATGATAAAATCCTAATATGCTTCCCAAGCACTTGGGACTCAAGGATCTGGCCAATCAAGGATGCCAGAAGTTTGAATGAGATCACCACAGAAGCTCTCTTGGGCAAGCTCAAATCTTATGAGCTGCTCATCAAAAATAGAGAAGAAGAGCAGAAGGTTGCCTCACCAGCCACAAGAAAAGAGAAGTCTATAGCTTTCAAAGCCACTGAAGATCAGCCTGAAGATAAAATCTCAGGCAAAGATGAGCTACTTAGTCTGCTGGCCAAAAGATTTTACAAGATGGCCAGAAAGGACTTCAGGAAGAGATCATACAAAGAGCATGACAAGCCAAAGTATGATAAATCAAACAATAAAGAAATTGTCTGCTTTGGTTGCAGGAAACCAGGCCACATTATGCCTGACTGTCCAGAGAACAAAAACAAGGACAGAAAGGATAAGAGAGAAAGAAGAAAAGATAAGGACTTCAAGAAGAGTAGCAATGACAAACCCTCCTCAAGCAAGAACAAACACACAAGGAAGGGATTTGTTGCTGAATCTTGGAGTGAGACTAAAGAGGAATCAGAAGCTTCATCCAGCTCAAGTGATGATGAAGATGATGCTGAAGAGAAGGAGTTCTGCATGATGGCAATCAATGCCTCTCAACATAATTATGATGCAGAAGATTCAGAGTCAGACTCAGAGACTCAACTTGAAGAGGACCAGGTAATTAGTTCTTTTGATTTCAATTCTGAGGACTTTAAGTATGAATTTAAAGCACTGTGCTTAGACTTGTTAAAATCTGAGAAGGAAATTATCTCTCTCAGAAATAAATTGTCTGAACACAGTTCCTTAAAATCAGAAAACCTCAAACTCTCTGAGGAGTTACAGTGTTGTAGGGAGCAGATAGCTTCACTGAAAAGTGAGCTGTCAGAGGCCAAAAAGCTTGAAGAATCTCTTAATGGGAGAAGCATCAAGCTAATGGACATCACAAGCACAGTGAACTCTAGATTTAATACTACACTGGGCTTGGGTGCTTCATCCAGCCAACCTATAGTTCTAATAACCCCAATTAAGTTTATTTCTGATAAAGGGAAGGGAGTTGTAGAGGTAGCTAGGAAAAATTCTGATCTGCCTAAGAAAACCAAGTTCCAGCAGAAATCGTCGAACGGAGCTCGACGATCGCCGAACGCAGATCGACGATCTCAGGCAAAATCGTCGAACTCAGGTCGACGATCTCTAATTCCTGAACTCTGCCACAGTCGACCGTCGAACGGAGCTCGATGATCTGACCCAAGATCGTCGAACACAGCTCCATGATCGTCAAACAAAGATCAGAGCTTTGGAAATTCTTTCAAGGGTAAATCAAAATCCAATCCTAGGGGTCCTTCATCTCAAAGCTTTAACCCTTATACTGAATGGATAATACCTCCAAGGAGATATCATCCTGAAGGTTATAAGAGTCAACCAAGGATGTCGTTTATTTCTGAATTTAAAGGTTATCAACCTAGGCCCAAGGTAAACTGGGTCAAAAACAAGTGAATTATTTTATGTGCAGGTGAAGACCTATCCAACATCAAACCAACAATGGTATTTGGATAGTGGGTGCTCCAAGCACATGACAGGGAATAGGGACAACCTCACATCCTTTAAAGCCAAGCTTGGACCCAAAGTCATATTTGGTGATTCAAACTTTGGACTGACAAAAGGATATGATGCAGTTCAAATTGGCACAGTCACATTCAAGAAGGTAGCCTATGTGGAAGGACTAAAGCACAATTTGATCAGTATCAGTCAGCTATGTGATGAAGGCTATCAGGTAACTTTTAGCAAAGCCTTATGCAAGATCAAGTCAGAGGACAACACAACTGTGTTGACAGGTAAAAGGAAAGGTAACATTTATTTAGTAGACTTTCTTTCAACAGAAGTAGATATTTGTCTGTTTAATTCTGTTTGTAGAACTAATGTTTTATGGCATAAGAGACTAGGACATTTAAACCTTAGAACCATTGCTAGGTTATCCAAGGACAACCTTGTTAGAGGACTACCTTCTGGCCCATACAAGAAGGAAGGACTCTGCAGGGCTTGTCAATTAGGCAAGAAAACTAAAAATAGTTTCAAGTCACTTAATAAGAGTGATTCACCTAGGATTTTGTATCTGTTACACATGGATCTTTTTGGACCCATTACAGTACAAAGCTTAGAAGGGAAATCTTACACTTTAGTAGTTGTAGATGACTTCTCTAGATTCACATGGGTGTTCTTTCTGAGGAAGAAGTCTGATAACTTTAAGTGTTTGACAGAATTTCTCAAATGCATACAGATTGAGTTCAATACTCACATTGCCCTGATCAGAAGTGATCATGGGATAGAGTTTGATTCTCTTCTTATGCAAGAGTTCTGTTAAAGTGAAGGGATCAGTCACACTTTCTCAGCTCCTAGAACTCCTCAACAAAATGGGGTAGCTGAAAGGAAAAATGGAACCCTTATTGAATCTGCCACTACATTGTTGTCAGATGCTCACCTTCCTCTATCTTTTTGGGAAGAGGCAGTGAACAACTCCAACTATGTGCTGAACAAAAGTTTAATACATAAACTAAAGGGCAAGACTCCCTATGAATTACTCAAAGGGAAGAAACCTAAAATAGATTATTTTAGAATTTTTGGTTGTATTTGTTATATACATAATAATGACAAGAAGTATTTAGCAAAATTTCAAGCTAAAGCTGACGAAGGAGTGTTTCTGGGATACTCCATGATCAGTAAGGCTTATAGGGTATATAATAAATCATCTCTTAAAATTGAAGAATCTGTTCACATATCTTTTGATGAATCTAACATGTCTTTCAAGGAGAAGAGTACTTCTACCATAGAACCTTTGCAGGTACACTCTCTAGCTGAAAACTTGGACAGATTATAAATCATTCAAAAAGAGAAAAGTAGTGAAGATGAAGAAGACATTCAACATCATGAAGAGAAACTTCTTGAACAGCCAGTTGTTGTACCACAAGAGGAAACAACAATACAGGTTGGTGAACAATCAACACCCCCTGTTGACTTAGTAACATCAAGAGACCATCCAATTTCCCAAGTAATTGGAGACATCTCAGCTGGTGTGCAAACCAGAAATTAGGTCAACCAAAACCTATTTCACACTTGCTTTCTATCTCAAATTGAACCTCAATCCATTCAAGATGCAGAGAAAGATCCACACTGGATCATTGCAATGCAAGAAGAGTTGCATCAATTTGAGAGGAACAAAGTATGGGAACTAGTGCCAAAGCCTAAGGATCACTCCATTGTTGGAATAAAGTGGGTATTCAGAAACAAATTGGATGATCAAGGAGTAATTATAAGGAACAAGGCAAGGCTAGTTGCTCAGGGATATTCTCAAGAAGAAGAAATAGACTACGACCAAACTTTTGCACCAGTTGCAAGATTGGAAGCCATCAGAATATTTTTAGCTTATGCAGCACATAAAGGCTTCAAGGTATATCAGATGGATGTCAAAAGTGCATTTCTAAATGGAGACATCAAAGAGGAAGTATATGTCAGACAACCTCCAGTTTTTATATCTCCAACCCATCCTGATTATGTTTTTAAGCTGAACAAAGCATTATATGGTCTCAAGGAAGCTCCTAGAGCATGGTATGAGACCCTAGCATGCTTCCTTCTGAAAAATGAATTTATAAGGGGTAGAGTAAACCAAACTCTTTTTATTAGAACCTATAAGTCTCATACCCTACTAGTACATATTTATGTAGATGATATTATTTTTGGCTCTACTGATTCAAATTTGTGCAGAAGGTTCTCCAACCTAATGCATTCTAAATTTGAAATGAGTAGCATGGGTGAGCTATCCTTCTTTCTAGGATTGCAAGTCAAACAACATGCTGAAGGCATCTTTATTTCTCAAACCATATATGCAAAAGAATTGGTCAAGAAATTTGGTATGTCTGAAGCATCTTGTATGAAAACACCTATGCCTACCAATGTTGTATTGGATACTGATGAACATGGGAAACCTGTTGATCAGACAACATATAGAGCAATGATTGGCTCTTTACTGTACCTTACAGCTAGTAGACCTGACATAATGTTTGTTACATGCATATGTGCTAGGTTCTAAGTAAGCCCTAGAGAGTCACACCTAACATTAGTAAAAAGGATTCTCAGGTATGTTAAAAGTTGTCCAAATCTAGGTCTCTAGTATCCAAAAGATTCAGCATTTGACTTAACTGGATTTTCTGATGCTGATTATGCTGGATGCAGAATTGACAGGAAAAGCACCAGTGGAACTTGTCAGTTTCTTGGTGACAGACGTGTCTCTTGGTTTTGCAAGAAACAAACATCTGTGTCAACTTCAACTACTGAGGCTGAATATATGGATGCAGGTAGTTGTTGTTCACAAATATTATGGATTCAAAACCAACTCCTAGACTATGGGTACAACTTAGAGAAGTCTAAAATCTTTTGTGATAATACCAGTGTTATTTCTAAAGCTCAAAATCCAGTCCTCCATAGTAGGACAAAACACATAGAAATTAGACATCACTTTTTAAGTTATAATGTTGAGAAAAACAAAATTGAACTTCAATATGTCCCAACTGATTTGCAAAGGGGAGATATTTTCACCAAACCCTTGGATGAAAAGAAACACACCTTCTTCCTAAATAAATTAGGAATGTTAAATGGAGGAAGTCTAAAATAATGTCCAAGATTTTGAAACCCTAAAAATGACCAAGACTAGGCAAACATCTTGATTTTTCTAGTGTCTAGAGTGTTTCTGGTTTCTGAATTACGCTCGACGATTTTCCCCCAGATTGTCAAACGAAGATCGACGCTTTCCGAAATCGTCGACCAGAGTTCAGCGCTTCTCAGATAGTGCTCAACTATCTCTCCAGGTCAACGATCGTCGAACGGCGCTCGACGATTTTGTTTTCTGAACTATCATCGAACGGAGTTCGACGCTCTCCAATGTCATCGAACGGAGATCGACGATATTGAAGACCCTTCAGATTCCTTTAGAAGCCCCGATCGTCGAACTGAGTTCCACGATCTTTCCTTTTCTGCGTCGAACCCTAATATAAAATTCAATTTTCGGCCGTCGTTCTCCTTTTGCGCTTTCAATCTCTCTGCAAATTTTCTCTTTCCCTCCAAACATCTCTACACTTGGTCGTTTGGTTGTTTATTATTTGCAGGAAACCATGGCCGTCTCCGTCGCCGTTCTGGCCGCCATGAAATTCGATGCAGGATTCGATATTGATATGGATTCTTTCAGCACCAGTGATCAAATCTTCCAAGACATTCTAGAACTATTCAAGGAACAAAAGCTAGTCACTATAATGTCTACCAGAATAAAACTACCTACAGATGAAATCAAGGAGTAGGTGTATACTGCCCACAACCAAGACCAAAATACAGTTGTTGGATCAATTTCTGGAACCCAGGTACCTCTTATACCTGCTATTCTGACAGAGATTTTTGGATTAAATTCTGGAAGAGATTTTGTTGAAATGTCTGGAGAAGAATTTACTACTATGCTTGATAGAATGGGTCATTCTGATGCAAACCCTAACAAACTGCTGAAAAAGAATTTAGCTGTTGAATACAGATTTTTAGCTGATGTTGTGGGAAAAGTTCTTTTGGCCAAGCATTCAGCCCATGATACCATCTACAGGTATCAGCTGTGCTTGATGGGTGCTTTAGTGGATAAGAAACAATTAAATTGGGGAGAGATCTTCTTTGATCTGATTAAGAAGAAGATAAATAAGAATTTTGTGAATTATGGAAGGATTCTAGGGCTGTTTCTTCAAAACAGATGCCCTGCACTGCTTGTATCAAATGGGATGCACATCAATGCCTCTAAGAGGCTCTCCTGTGCCCTGTTTGGCAAGTGGGACAGACAGATAGTGAAGCCCAGCAGGCCCTCTGCAAGCACTACTTCAGGCACAAGGACTGTCACAGTCTCTTCCCCTCAAGTCTCTGCCCCTGCAGAAGACTTGCCTGCTGCATCTCCTCCTCCACCTCCTATTTCATCTCCACCAGTCTCCTCCACCATTCAACTCTCATCCACCATCATAATTTCAAACCCATCTCCAACTTCAAGTTCTCCACCTCCACCTCTAATAGAAGAACTATTCCATCCTTTACATCACTACCCTCAACTAGATCTTGACACATCATCTCACCTTCCATCATTCAATCTTCTAGATGATTCCTTCATGATGATTCACCTTCATCCCCTCCTGATCTACCCTCCTCATCCACATCTTATCAACAGCTACTACAAGACATCATTGCTCAACCCTCCTTCACACCTTCTATCTCCATTCCCCTTTCCTCCATTTCAACAATCCCCACACCTCTACCTTCCTTTCCCCCATACACTAGCTCTCCTCCAACATCTCCAGCTGCTCCACCATCTTTCTCTACCTCTGCTCAAGTCCCTACTGAGCATGTAGATATTCCAGCCTTAGCAGACAGACTGTATGAGCTGATAGCTCCCAGGCTCTCACTCTTGTTGGAGACCTCCTTGGCTCCACTTCTACAGTCAGTTGCAGCCATTTCTGCCAGGCTATCTTCTCTCATTCCTCAGGCAATCCCTTCCTTTGGGTGCCTTGATCCAACTGTCTCTGAATCTAGGCAGGGGGAGATGCCTCATGAAGATGTTAGATTGCCTGCTGCTGCCATTTCTTCAGTCCCTGCTGCTGCTATTTCCTCAGTTCAAGTTGATGTCTCTTCAACTCAAGCTCCAGTCTCAACTCCACAAGTTGTTTTCTCAATGGATCTCAGATCTTTATTATCAGTTTTTGATTCAGTTTATTTCAGTTGTCTCCTAGTAAGCACTGCAGTCCAGCCATCTGAAGATCTATCTAAGGCCATTGTGCCCTTCTCAAGCTGTGACACCAGCTTAATTAGCTCCTATATAAATTCCCTATATACTGCTGAGCCTTCTGTTTCCATTGATCTTACTGCTGCTACTCCTGCTGACAATAATGCTGCTGATTCTGTTGCTGCTGCCCCTACTGCTGCTATTTATGATACTGCTGATGATGTAGTTTGTAAGGATATACATATGATAGAGGCATATGACTTTGAGCCTGCTGTCACTGCTGATGTTGCCCCTACTGATGTTTTTGTATCTGAAACTGTTTTCTCTGAATCTGCTGCTGCACCAGTTGCTGTTGTTACTACTGCTGATGTATCTTCTGAGAGTGTTGCTCCTGAAAGTTCTGTATCTGCTGTATCTACTGCTGCTGCAACAATTGCTGTCACTACTGTTACCTCTGCTCCAACCCAACAACAGAAAGATTATCTGAAAAGGATTGATGCTTTATATGATGAACAAAGCTCTGAAAGTGATCAGTTCAGAACTGATTCTGATGATTCCTCAGCTACTATAGCAAGGAAAAGAAAAGCAAGAAGCAAGGCAATGAAAAGAGTTCCTCCAGCTAAAGTAAAAGATATAAATGACATTCCATACTATATTCTACATGACTGCCCTATAACAGAACGCTGGATGCAATATTCCAAGAATCAACTAAAGGCTATGAAGAAGAAGAGGAAATATGAGAAAGGTTCCTCTCAGTTCCATCATCCTCCTCCGCCTCCTCCTCCTGATGCAGGTGCAGGTGGTAGCTCTGTTGTTCATCCTTCTGCCAGAAGTCAAACCCCCTATCAGCCTCAAGGAAGATCTCAATATAGGGGAAGCCAATCCAGAGGCTCTCAATCTAGGAGAGGAAATTATAGAGGAAACCAAATAGAACTTCAAGTTTATTCCAAAGGTTACTCCAGGCAACATCCTTACTCAAGGGAAGGACCGGGTTCATCTGACACTACTTCAGGTCCATTTCCTTATAAGTTGAAAGAATTAGTCTCCTCCAGAGCTCCTCCATACAATCCCTCCAACAGATATGAGCCTCGAGTGCCCTTTGAGGATCCAGAGAATAATCCTATTGCCTGGACAGCTAGAATGAAGGAATTAGCTGCCTTGGATCAGATTAAGAAAGCCAGAGAGCAAGGCAAGGACACCTCCAGCATTACTACTCTGTCTGATCAAAGAAAGAAGGAACTTAAAAGATATGCCTCCAGCAAGTTTTTTGATTCTAAAAGATATATGGAGCTGCACCCTGAATCTGTAGTACCAAGGCCTAAACAACAAACATCTCTAGGTGCAGCTGATGACAGAAGATCAAAGAAGGAAGCTCTTAATCCAAATAGAGAAATTAAACTTATAAAGAGCAAGGAGAAAGAGTAATTCTGTAAGGTGACAATTATTCTGATTTCTGATCTGTCTGAGATATTATATCTGTGATTCTGCAATGTTATTGTTTATTATATTGTTGCTTTGTATGTTGTTTTTAATTTCTCCAATTTCTGTAAATAGTAATCCTAACCCAAATAGGGGGAGATTGTTGGAACACCCTATTACTAATTTGGGTCAGAATCACTATGTCTTTAGGAAACCTGTTTTTGACCTCATTGTATAGATCTAAAGGTCAATTAGAATTGAGTCTAAGGGTTAGTAGTTAGGTTTGGAAGCTGCCCTCAAGACCAAGGTTTTTCAGTTTGGAGACTAAGTCATTTCGTCGAGCTCAGTACGACGAATCGTCGAACTCCTATCGATGATCGTTTAGCTCAACTTCAACGGATCGTCGAACTCCATTCGACGATCGCTGAGCTCAACTTCAACAAATCGTCGAACTCCATTCGACGATCTTCGAGCTCAGTTCGACGAACTTGACTCCAGTTTGTTCCGCTATCTCTGAGCTCAGTTCGAAGATAGTTAAGCTCAGATCGACGATCTCTGTTGCTGTCTAAGTCCAAATCGCTGAGCTCAGTTCGACGATAGTAGAGCTCAGTTCGACGTTTTTCTGAAGAGTTCAACGACTTTTAAGATTCAAATTCAGAACAGTTAAGGAGTTATTCTCAGCAATTAATTCAGAAGATTTTGTAGCCGTTTTCATTTATTATGGAGCAAGTTTCAAGGAATTATCAAGGAATGTTTCATTGGACTTTCCCCCAGAAGACAAAAGCAATTAAGGAAGTCATTTATGACAGGCCAACGGCTATCTTGACAGTGGATCATTTCTGAAAGTGCAGCTAGATCTGATATACTCTATGGGGGTGAATAGAGTATGGTGCTTAAAAACTTTTTACAACAATTATTGTAATCTGAGTGAAAAGGGAAGCAAATACAAAATCTAAACACAATAGTTATCTAATTACAATCTACAAAAGAAACTCATCACAGATCCTAACTAATCACAGAACAATCACAGCCAGAAACAAAAATAAAGACAAACAAGCCAGAAGGCACAAGGAGCTATAGTGGTTCCCCTAAACTTGGGTACATCCACTCTTCTACCACCCTAGGTAGGAATCCACTGCAGGATGAGTTGATCAGGTGTCCTGGGCACCAATGAGCTTTTGATAAGGTGCTCAAAAACCAAATCAGATTTTTTGATCAGGTGTCTTGCCACCAATGAGCTTTTGACAAGGTGCTCAAAAACCAAGCACAAACTTTTGAAGGGAGTTTGAAAAACCCTTTACAGAGATGGGGATGAGAGAGTTATGGAAGTCTTCTCTTTCTCAGAGCAGCTGAGAAGACTATGTGGATTTGATGTTGCCAAAGCTCCCCCTGAGTTCTTGAGATGTTCAGGAAATGAAGCTTTGCTGTAGGGTGATAGGCCTTCAGAAGTTGATCTCCAGCAAATGATAATTTCAGCAACAGCTGAAATGTTAGGTGTCTGGAGTCTTGAATGATGTTGGCCTTGAACACTTGAATCAAAGAGGATCTGAAGATTTCAGATTTGTTGATCTCCTTTGAGTGTGTGTTCTTGTATGAATTCTTTTAGACAGAGAATGTCTACAACTCTTTCTCTTTTCTCTTGTGAATAATTGGTGTTGAGAAAGATGTTGTTCAGAGAATATTTTTTCTTGTTCTTCTTGTCTGTGCTGTAAGAGATACAAAAATCTTGTGTTTTATTCCCTGGTCCTGAATAGAAAATGATCCTCTGTCAAGAATAGCAGTTAGCCTGTCATTAAATGACTTCCTTAATTGCAATAGTCTTCTGGGGGAAAGTCCAACGAAACATTCCTTGATAATTCCTAGAAACTTGGTCCAGAATAAATGAAAACGGCTAGAAAATTTTCTGAATTGATTGCTGACAATAACTCCTTAACTGTTCTGAATTTGAATCTTGAAAATCTTTTAACTCTTCAGAAAATCGTCGAACCGAGCTCTGTTATCGTCGAACGGAGCTCAGCGATTTGGACTTATACAGCAACAAAGATCGTCGATCTGAGCTCAACTATCGTCGAACTGAGCTCAGAGATAGAGAAACAACACTGGAGTCAAGATCGTCAAACTGAGCTCGAAGATCGTCGAATGGAGTTCGACGATTTGTTGAAGTTGAGCTCAGCGATCGTCGAATGGAGTTCAACGATCCGTCGAAGTTGAGCTAGACGATCGTCGATTGGAGTTCGACGATTAGTCGTACAGAGCTCGACGATATAACTTAGTCTCCAAACTGAAAATCCTTGGTCTTGAGGGCAGCTTCCAAACTTAACTACTAACACTTAGACTCAATTCTAATTGACCTTTAGATCTATACAATGAGGTCAAAAACAGGTTTCCTAGAGACATAGTGATCCTGACCCAAATTAGTAATAGGGTGTTCCAACAATCTCCCCCTATTTGGGTTAGGATTACTATTTACAGAACTTGGAAAAATTAAATAACAATATACAAAGCAACAATACAAAAATGCAATAAGCAGGACATTGCAGAAGCACAGATATATATTATCCCAGACAGAAATCAGAAATCAGAATAATTGTCACCTTACATAATTATTCCTTCTCCTTGCTCTTTATAAGTTTGATTTCTCTATTAGGATCAAGAGCTTCTTTCTTTGACCTTCTGTCATCAGCTGCACCTAAGGAAGTTTGTTGTTTGGGCCTTGGTACCACAGCTTCAGGGTGCAGCTCCATATATCTTTCAGAATCAAAGAATTTGCTTGAAGCATATCTTTCCAGTTCTTTCTTTCTTTGTTCAGACAATGTAGTAAAGCTGGAGGTATCTCTGCCTTGCTCTCTGGCTTTCTTGATTTGATGTAAGGCAGCTAACTCTTTCATCCTGACAGTTCATGCAGTAGGGTTATTTTCTGGATCTTCAAAGGGAACTGGAGGCTCATATCTGTTGGATGGATTATCTTGAGGAGCTCTGGATGAGACTACTTCCTTCAACTTATAGGGAAAAGGACCTGAGGTTGTATCTGATGAAGCTTGTCCTTCCCTAGAGTAAGGGTGTTGTCTAGAATAGCCTTTTGAGTAGACTTGGAATTCCCTTTGGCTTCCTCTATAGTTTCCTCTTCTAGATTGAGAACCTCTGGACTGGCTTCCCCTATAATGAGATCTTGCATGAGGCTGATAGGGGGTTTGGATTTTACCATAAGGTTGAGCAGCTGAGCTTCCACCTGCACCTGCATCAGGAGGAGGTGGTGGAGGAGGATGAGGATGATGAAACTGAGAAGATCCTTTTTCATACTTCCTCTTCTTCTTCATGGCTTTAAGTTGATTCTTGGAATACTGCATCCAATGCTCAGTAATGGGGCAGTCATGAAGAATGTAATAAGGTATGTCATTGTTGTCTTTGACTTTGGCTGGAGGCACCCTTTTCATAGCTTTGCTCCTTGCCTTTCTTTTCCTGGCTATGGTGGCAGAAGAATCATCAGAATCAGTTCTAAATTCATCACTTTCAGAACTTTGCTCATCATATAAAGCATCAATCTTTTTCAAATACTCTTTCTGAAGTTGGGTTGGAGCAGATGAAACAGCAGTGGTGACAACAACAGATACAACACTAGTAACAACAGAAGTTGTAGCAGTAGCAGTAGTAACAACAGACACAGAAGTTTCAGGAGCAATACTCTTAGAAGATATAGCAGCAATAATAATAGTAGCAGCTGGAGCAGCAACAGATTCAGATAAAACATTTTCAGATACCAAAATATCAGCATTAGTAGTTTCAGATATAATAGGTTCAGTAACATCAATATCATCAGCAATAGCAGCAGTAATATCAGCAGGAATAATAGTAGGCTCAAGATTATATGCCTCTGTCTGCATATCCTCAGAAACTGGAACAGCATCAGCATCATCACTGACAGTAGCAGCAATAGGAATAACAACAATATTCTCAGCAGGATTAGCAGCAGCATTGCTGGAACCAGAAGGCTCAACAACATAAACTGTATTTATGAATGAATGAATAATGCTGGTGTCACAGCTAGAGAAGGGCACAATGGCCTTGGAAGGATCCTCTGATGGATGGACTGCAACTTTATCTAGAAGACAACTGAAATAAAATGAATCAAATACTGATAATAAGGACCTGAGGTCCACTGAGAAGACTGCAACTGGAGGTGGAACTGGAGCTTGAGTTGGGGTAACAGCAGCAGCAGCAGGAGCTGAAGAAATAGCAGCAGCAGGCAATCTCAACACTTCATTAGGCATCTCCCCCTGCCTGGATTCAGAGAAAGCTAGATCAAGGCACACTAATGAAGGGATTGCCTGAGGAAATAGAGAGGATAGCCTGACAGAAAGGGCTGCCACTGACTCAAGAAGTGGAGCCAAGGAGGTCTCCAATAGAAGTGATAGCCTGGGGGCTAGCAGTTCATATAACTTGTCAGCTAGGGCAGGAATGTCTACTTACTCCGTAGGCACTTGAGCAGAGGTAGAGGATGGAGGTGGAGCAACAGGTGATGTTGTAGGAGAGCTGGTGGATGGGAGAAGGGAAGGTTGAGGTGTGGGGATTGTGGAAATGGAAGAAAGTGGGATGGAGATAGAGGGTGTGAAAGTGGGTTGATCAATAATGTCTTGTAGAAGTTGTTGATAAGATGTTGATGAGGAGGGTAGCTCAGGAGGTGATGAAGGTGAATCATCCATGAAGGAATCATCAAGAAGATGGAATAATGGAATGGTGGATGATGTATCAATGTCTGGTTGAGGGTAGTTGTGTAAAGGGTGGAAGATTTCTTCTGGTATTGGAAGAGTAGGAATTGGAGAAGGAATAGATGTTGGAGATGGGCTGAAGATGATGATAGTGGATGAAATTGGAATGGTGGATGTGACTGGTGGAGATGGAATAAGAGTTGGAGGAGGAGGAGAAGCAGCAGCAGGCAAGTCATTTGCAGGGGCAGAGACTTGAGGGGAAGAGACTATTACAGTCCTGGTGCCTGAAGTTGTGCTTGCAGAAGGCCTGCTGGGCTTGGTTATCTGCCTGTCCCATTTGCCAAAGAGGGCACAGGACAGTCTCTTTGAAGCATTGATATGCATCCCAGAGGAGACTAGCAGGGCAGGACAACTGTGCTGAAGAAAAAGCCCTAGGATCCTCCCATAGTTCACAAAGTTCTTGTTTATTTTCTTCTTAATCAGGTCAAAGAAGACCTCTCCCCAGTTCAACTGTTTCTTGTCCACAATGGCTCCCATCAAGCACAGTTGATACCTAGAGATAGTATCATGTGCTGAGTGCTTGGCCATCAGAACTTTTCCTACTACATCAGCTAAGAACCTGTATTCCACAGCTAGGTTCTTTTTTAGCAGCTTGCTAGGGTTAGCATCAGAGTGACCCATTCTTGCAATCAAATCAAAAAATTCCTCTACAGACAATTCAGCAGAATCTCTTCCAGAACTTAACTCAAAAACTTCTGCCAGAATAGCAGGAGTCAAAGGTACCTGGGTTCCAGAAATTGAACCAACTACTGTGTTTTGGTCCTGATTGTGGGCAGTGTAGACCCACTCCTTAATCTCATCAGCAGCCAACTTTATTCTTGTTGACATGATGGTGGCTAATTTCTGCTCCTTGAACAGTTCCAAAATGTCTTGAAAAACTTGATCAGTGGTGCTGAAAGACTCCATGTCAATGTCAAATCCGGCATCGAATTTCATTGCGGCTAGAACAACAACAGAGATGGCCATGGTTACCTGTAAAAATCAACAAACAAAACGACCAAGTGTGGAGATGTTTGGAGGGAAAGAGAAATTTTTGCAGAGAGATTGAAGGCGCAAAGAGAGAACGACGGCGAAAAATGAATTTTATATTAGGGTTCGACGCAGAAAAGGAAAGATCGTTGAACTCAGTTCGACGATCGAGGCTTCTAAAGGAATCTGAAAGGTCTGAAATATCATCGATCTCCATTCGACGATGTTGGAGAGCATCGATCTCCGTTCGACGATAGTTCAGAGAACAAAATCGTCGAGTGCCGTTCGACGATCGTTGACCGGAAGAGATAGTTCAGACTATCTGAGAAGTGCTGAACTCAGGTCGACGATTTCGGAAATCGTCGATCTCCGTTCGACGATCTGGGGGAAAATCGTCGAGCGCAGTTCAGAAACCAGAAAGACACTCTAGACACTTAGAAAAATCAAGATGTTTGCCTAGTCTTGGTCAATTTTTAAAGTTTTAAGGATCTTGGAACTTATTTTAGACTTCCTCCATCTAATATTCCTAACTGATTTAGGAATGTGTGTTTCTTTTCATCCAAGGGTTTGGTGAAAATATCTCCCCTTTGCATATCAGTTGGGATATATTGAAGTTCAATTTTATTCTTCTCAACATTATCCCTTAAGAAGTGATGCTTAATTTCTATGTGTTTTGTCCTACTATGGAGGACTGGATTTTGAGCTATAGAAATAGCACTGGTGTTATCACAAAAGATTTTAGACTTCTCTAAGTTGTAGCCATAGTCTAGGAGTTGGTTTTGAATCCACAATATTTGTGAACAACAACTGCCTGCAGCCATATATTCAGTTTCAGCAGTTTAAGTTGACACAGATGTTTGTTTCTTACAAAACCAAGAGACAAGTCTGTCACCAAGGAACTGGCAAGTTCCACGGGTGCTTTTCCTGTCAATTCTGCATCCAGCATAATCAGCATCAGAAAATCCAGTTAATTCAAATGCTGAATCTTTTGGATACCAGAGACCTAGATTTGGACAACTTTTAACATACCTGAGAATCCTTTTTACTAATGTTAGGTGTGACTCTCTAGGGTTTACTTGGAACCTAGCACATATGCATATAGCAAACATTATATCAGGTCTACTAGCTGTAAGGTACAGTAAGGAGCCAATCATTGCTCTATATGTTGTCTGATTAACAGGTTTCCCATGTTCATCAGCATCCAATACAGCATTAGTAGGCATAGGTGTTTTCATGCAAGATGCTTCAGACATACCAAATTTCTTAACCAATTCATTTGCATACTTGGTTTGAGAAATGAAGATGCCTTCAGCATGTTGTTTGACTTGCAATCCTAGGAAGAAGGATAGCTCACCCATGCTACTCATTTCAAATTTGGAATGCATTAGGTTGGAGAACCTTCTGCACAATTTTGAATCAGTAAAGCCAAAAATAATATCATCTACATAAATCTGTACTAGTAAGGTATGGGACTTATGGGTTCTAATGAAAAGAGTTTGGTCTACTCTACCCCTTATAAATCCATTTTCCAGAAGGAAGCATGCTAGGGTTTCATACCGTGCTCTAGGAGCTTGCTTGAGACCATATAATGCTTTGTTCAACTTAAAAACATAATCAGGATAGATTGGAGAGATAAAACCCGGAGGTTGTCTGACATAGACTTCTTCTTTGATGTCTCCATTTAGAAATGCACTCTTTACATCCATCTGATATACCTTAAAGCCTTTGGGTGCTGCATAAGCTAAGAAGATTCTGATGGCTTCCAATCTTGCAACTGGTGCAAAAGTCTGGTAATAGTCTATGCCTTCTTCTTGAGAATATCCTTGAGCAACTAGCCTTGCCTTGTTCCTTACAATTACTCCTTGATCATCCAATTTGTTTCTGAACACCCACTTTGTTCCAACAATGGAGTGATCCTTAGGCCTTGGCACTAGTTCCCAAACTTTGTTCCTTTCAAATTAATGCAACTCTTCTTGCATTGCAATGATCCAGTGTGGATCTTGCTCTGCATCTTGGATGGACTGAGGTTCAATTTGAGATAGGAAGCAAGTGTGCAACAGGTTTTGGTTGACCTGATTTCTAGTTTGCACACCAGCTGAGATGTCTCCAATCTCCAATTACTTGGGAAATTGGATGGTCTCTTGATGTTACTAAATCAACAGGGGGTGTTGATTGTTCACCAACATGTGTTGTTGTTTCCTCTTGTGGTACAACAACTGGCTCTTGAAGTTGTTTCTCTTCAATATGCTGAATGCTTTCTTCATCTTCACTGCTTTCCTCTTTTTGAGTAACCTGTCAACACAGTTGTGTTGTCCTCTGACTTGATCTTGCATAAAGCTTTGCTGAAAGTGACCTGGTAGCCTTCATCACATAGCTGACTGATACTTATCAAATTATGCTTCAGTCCTTCCACATAGGCTACCTTCTTGAATGTCACTGTCCCAATCTGGACTGCACCATATCCTTTAGTTTGTCCAAAGTTTGAATCACCAAATATGACTTTGGGTCCAAGCTTGGCTTTAAAGGATGTGAGGTTGTCCTTGTTTCCTGTCATGTGCTTAGAGCACCCACTATCCAAGTACCATTGCTGGTTTGATGTTGGATAGGTCTTCACCTGCACATAAGATAATTCATTTGTTTTTGACCCAGTTTACCTTGGGCCTAGGTTGATAACCTTTAAACTCAGAAATAAAATACATCCCAGGTTGACTCTTATAACCTTCAGGATGATATCTCCTTGGAGGTATTATCCATTCAGTATAAGGGTTAAAGCTTTGGGATGAAGGACCCCTAGGATTGGATTTTGATTTGCCCTTGAAGGAATTTCCAGAGCTCTGATCTCTGTTCGACGATCATTGAGCTGCGTTCGACGATCTTGGGTCAGATCGTCGAGCTCCATTCGACGGTCGACTGTGGTAGAGTTCAGGAATTAGAGATCGTCGACCTGAGTTCGACGATTTTGCCTGAGATCGTCGATCTGCGTTCGGCGATCGTCGAGCTCCGTTCGACGATTTCTGCTGGAACTTAGTTTTCTTAGGCAGATCAGAATTTTTCCTAGCTACCTCTACAACTCCCTTCCCTTTATCAGAAATGAACTTGATTGGGGTTGTTAGAACTATAGGTTGGCTGGATGAAGCACCCAAGCTCAGTGTACTATTGAATCTGGAGTTACTGTGCTTGTGATGTCCATCAGCTTGATACTTCTCCCATTGAGGGATTCTTCAAGCTTCTTGGCCTCTGATAGCTCACCTTTCAGTGAAGCTATCTGCTCCCTACAGCACTCCAACTCCTTAGAGAGTTTGAGTTTTTCTGACTTTAAGATATTATGTTCAGATAAATGATTTCTGAGAGAAATAATTTCCTTCTCAGATTTTAGTAAGTCTAAACATAATGCTTTAAACTCAGATTTAAAGTCCTCTGAATTGAAATCAAATGAACTAATTACCTGATCCTCTTCAGGTTGAGTCTCTGAGTCTGACTCTGTCTCTTCTTCATCTGAATTATGTTGAGAGGCATTGATTGTCATCATGCAGAACTCCTTCTCTTCTGAATCATCTTCATCATCACTGGAGCTGGATGAAGCTTCTAATTCCTCTTCAATATCACTCCAGGATTCAGCAACAAATCCCTTCCCCGTGTGTTTGTTTTTGCTTGAGGAGGGTTTGCCATTGTCATTCTTCTTGAAGTCCTTATCTCTTCTTATTTCTTTCTTATCCTTTCTGTCCTTATTTTTGTTCTCTGGACAGTCAGGTACAATGTGCCCTGGTTTCCTGCAACCAAAGCAAACAATTTCTTTATTATTTGACTTGTCATACCTTGGTTTATCATGCTCCTTGTATGATCTCTTTCTGAAGTCCTTTTTGGCCATCTTGTAAAATATTTTGGCCAATAGATTGAGCAGTTCCTTATTGCCTGTAACTTTGTCTTCAGGTTGATCTTCAGTTGCTTTGAAGGCTATTGTCTTTTCTTTCCTTGTGGCTGGTGAAGCAGCCTTCTGCTCTTCTTCTCTATTCTTAATGAGCAGCTCATAAGATTTGAGCTTGCCTAAAAGAGCTTCTGTGGTGATCTCATTCAAACTTCTGACATCCTTGATTGGCCAGATTCTTGAATCCCAAGTGCTTGGGAAGCACATTAGGATTTTGTCATTAAGTTCAGTCAGTGAGATCTCCTTATCCAGAGTCTTCAGTTCATTGACTATCAAACTGAGTTTATTGTACATATCTCCAACTGACTCAGCTTCTCCCTTCTTGAAGTTCTCATATTGGGATATGAGGTGGGATCTCCTGTCCTTTCTTTCATCAGCTGAGCCTGAGACTATTTCAAAGAGTTTATCCCAGATTTCCTTTGCTGAATTACATTCAGCCACCTTTTGAAAGATGTCATCAGATATGGTCTGGGCTAAGATATTCATAGCCTTTGCATCTGCAACCTTCCATTTCTTGATATCAGCATCTGTTCCTGATGGAGGTGGAACAGCATTTGTACTTGTGTTCTCTGGAGGTCTTGGACAAACTGTCAAAACAGAATTAAAAATATCCTCGTCAATAAAATTCATGTATAATCTAATCCTTGCTTTCCAAAGTGCAAACTTGGACAGATTGCACACTGGAGGTCTGGTGCTAGCATAATCTTTGTTTTGGGCCATGATTGGTGAAAACAAAATCTAATAATAAACTCAAAATAAAACAGATCTAACTAGGGATCTTGGGGTTCAGGTGTTAGCCTGTGCAACCACTGAGATATGGTATGTTTAACCAACCTGGCTCTGATACCAATTGAAAGTGCAGCTAGATTTTATATACTCTAGAGGGGGGGGGGGGGTGAATAGAGTATGGTGCTTAAAAACTTTTTACAACAATTGTTGTAATCTGAGTGAACAGGGAAGCAAATACAAAATCTAAACACAACAGTTATCTAATTACAATCTACAAAAGAAACTCATCATAGATCCTAACTAATCACAGAACAATCACAGCCAGAAATAAAAATAAAGACAAGCAAGCCAGAAGACACAAGGAGCTATAGTGGTTCCCCTAAACTTGGGTACATCAACTCTTCTACCACCCTAGGTAGGAATCCACTGCAGGATGAGTTGATTAGGTGTCCTGGGCACCAATGAGCTTTTGATAAGGTGCTCAAAAACCAAATCAGATTTTTTGATCAGGTGTCTTGCCACCAATGAGCTTTTGACAAGGTGCTCAAAAACCAAGCACAAACTTTTAAAGGGAGTTTGAAAACCCTTTACAGAGATGGGGATGAGAGAGTTATGGAAGTCTTATCTTTCTCAGAGCAGCTGAGAAGACTATGTGGATTTGATGTTGTCAAAGCTCCCCCTGAGTTCTTGAGATGTTCAGGAAATGAAGCTTTGATGTAGGGTGATAGGCCTTCAGAAGTTGATCTCCAGCAAATGATAATTTCAGCAATAGCTGAAATGTTAGGTGTCTTGAGTCTTGAATGATGTTGGCCTTGAACACTTGAATCAAAGAGGATCTGAAGATTTCAGATTTGTGATCTCCTTTGAGTGTGTGTTCTTGTATGAATTCTTTTAGACAGAGAATGTCTACAGCTCTTTCTCTTTTCTCTTGTGAACAGTTGGTGTTGAGAAAGATGTTGTTCAGAGAATATTTTTTCTTGTTCTTCTTGTCTGTGCTGTGAGAGATACAAAAATCTTGTGCTTTATTCCCTGGTCCTGAATAGAAAACGATCCTCTGTCAAGAATAGCAGTTAGCCTGTCATTAAATGACTTCCTTAATTACAATAGTCTTCTGGGGGAAAGTCCAACGAAACATTCCTTGATAATTCCTTGAAACTTGGTCCATAATAAATGAAAACAGCTAGAAAATCTTCTGAATTGATTGCTGACAATAACTCCTTAACTGTTCTGAATTTGAATCTTGAAAATCTTTTAACTCTTCCGAAAATCGTCGAACTGAGCTCTGTTATCGTCGAACGGAGCTCAGCGATTTGGAATTATACAGCAACAAAGATCGTCGATCTGAGCTCAACTATCGTCGAACTGAGCTCAGAGATAGAGAAACAACACTGGAGTCAAGATCGTCGAACTGAGCTCGAAGATCTTCGAATGGAGTTCGACGATTTGTTGAAGTTGAGCTCAGCGATCGTCGAATGGAGTTCGACGATCCGTCGAAATTGAGCTAGACGATCGTCGATTGGAGTTCGACGATTCGTCGTACTGAGCTCGACGATATGACTTAGTCTCCAAACTGAAAATCCTTGGTCTTAAGGGCAGCTTCCAAACTTAACTACTAACCCTTAGACTCAATTCTAATTGACCTTTAGATCTATACAATGAGGTCAAAAACAGGTTTCCTAGAGACATAGTGATCCTGACCCAAATTAGTAATAGGGTGTTCCAACAATTTCTGTTCAAACAACAAGAGAATAAAAGATTAGATTTTTTCAAAACTGAAAGAAAAAGAGAAGAACAAGGGAGAGACACATATTCTGCAATATTCATTCTCCGCAAATCTTCTTCTGCAACAACTCTCACAACCGCAATCACACAAGAGAAAGAAAAAGAGTTGCAGACATTCTCTGTCTCAAAGAATTCATACAAGAACACCATCACTAAAAGAGATCAACCATCTGAAATCTTCAGATCTCTTTTGATTCAAGTGTTCAAGGCCATCATCATCAAAGACTCCAGACATCTCACATTTCAGCTGTTGCTGAAATCATCATTTGCTGGAGATCAATTTCTGAAGGCCTATCACCCTACTGCAAAGCTTCATTTCCTGAACAACTACAGATCTCAGGGGGAGCTTTGACAACATCACTGAATCCACATAGTCTTCTCACTGTGATTGAGAAAGAGAAGACTTCCATCACTCTCTCATCCCCACCTCTGTAAAGGGTTTTTCAATCTCCCTTCAAAAGTTTGTGTGTGGTTTTTGAGCACCTTATCAAAAGCTCATTTCTTGGCAAGACACCTGATCAAAAAATCTGGTTTGGTTTTTGAGCACCTTATCAAAAGCTCATTGGTGCCCAGGACACCTGATCAACTCATCCTGCAGTGGATTCCTACCTAGGGTGGTAGAAGAGTGGATGTACCCAAGTTTAGGGGAACCACTATAGCTTCTTGTGTCTTCTGGTTGCTTGTGTTTCTTTTGTTTCTGGCTGTGATTTGTGACTAGGTTGCTCTATGATTAGATAGTTTCTGTGATTAGATTTACTATTTGTTTTCTTGTTCACACTAGAATACAACAACTGTTGCAAAAGTTTTTAGCAAGCAACATACTCTATTCACCCCCCCCCCCCTCTAGAGTATATCAGATCTAACTCGCACTTTCAACAACCCTTATAGTAACCATTATAATCCGGGTTGGAGGAACCACCCCAACTTCTTATGGAGCAATGCGAACAATGCACAGCCCCCGCCCAATTCTTTTGTGACGGGATTTCCGCCGCCTCCCCCTCTTCCAAAACCCTTCCCGATGGAGGAAACTTTTTATAAATACATAGCATCCAACGAGTCAAATATCTCGAATATCACCGGATCGCTAAAAAACTTAGAACTCCAGGTTGGACAGCTGGCACAGATGATGTTCGAGCGCGTGCCCAGGGCACTGCCGGGGAACACGGGGCCTAATCCTCGGGAGAATATCAATACTATAACCCTCAATAATAGAAAGGAGGTGGTCGATCCAAAACAGATCGATCCGCTGGTACATATTTCACTTCCGACCCCTCTTCCCCCTTCTTCGGTTACGCAGTCTTTACCAATTTTAAATGATAAAATTATTTTAAAAATGCTCATGTCGTATCCATATAAGTTAGATAGTGAGCGTAAGGATGCACAGTACAAAAAAATTAATTTTTTTATTAAAACAGATTAATATTAATGTTCCATTCTGCGAGGCAATCTTGCAGATGCCAAAATATGCAAAACATTTTAAAGAACTTCTTTCTAATAAACAAAAATTAGAAAATATTTCACATATCTCTCTCAACGTAGACTGCTCAGCGGCTCTTACTCATAGATTGTCACTAAAAAGAAATGACTCGGGACGGTTTTCCATCCCGTACCTTTTTGGCAATATACTAGTAAAATACGCTCTAGCAGATTTAGGCGCGAGCATTAATTTGATGTCGTTCTCGCTCTTTTAAAAATTAGGTTTGGGCACTCTGACCCCTACAAAAATGCGTATCCAACAAGCGGATTGCTCGGTTAAGTTTCCCGTCGGGGTAGTGGAGGACGTTATTGTCCGAGTTGATAAGTTTATCTTTCCTGTAAACTTTGTCATCTTAGACATGGAGGACACCTACGCACCAATTATACTCGGTCGTCCTATTCTCGCCACCTCCTACTCATTAATTGAAGTAAGTAACGGTCGTCTCCTCCTTCGGGTAGGAGATGATGAGGTTACTTTCTCTATTAATCCCTCAATAGGAGATTTGTCATCGAGCGATGACTTTTGTTATAATTTAGGTACCTATTTCAGAGATTATTCTTCCCCTGTTTTTGAGTCTACCTTTTTAAACAACAATATTTTTACGCTCAAAAACATTAATGGCGAAGAGGATGACTCTACAAATTTATCTTTCGAACCTTTTGGATCAAAAGACATTAAGATTAAAACCTAGTTAGAAGAACCGCCCTACCTAGAACTAAAACCCATACACGAATCCCTCAAATACGCCTTTTGGGGAAAAGATGATACCCTCCCTGTTATCATTTATTCACATTTGAGCGATTCACAGACTTCGATTTATTAGAAGTTTTGCTTAAACATCGCCACACAATTGCGTGGCAAATTTTTGATTTAAGGGGGATTAACCCTTCTTTCTGCACCCATAAGATTTTCCTTAATGATAATTGCCGCAAAACTATTCAGCCGCAACGACGTCTTAATCCAAAAATGAAAGACGTCGTCAAAGCTGAAATCATAAAATTATTAGATGCGGGGATTATTTATCCCATTTCAAAAAGTGCATGGGTTAGTCTCGTTCAAGTCGTGCCCAAAAAGGGTGGTCTTACCGTAGTGGAAAATGAGCATAATGAACTCATCCCAACTTGTACTGTTACGGGTTGACGGGTGTGCATCAATTATAGAAAATTAAATGATGTCAGCCGTAAGGACCATTTCCCACTACCATTTTTAGACCAAATTCTTGAGCGTTTATCTAGTCATCCATACTTTTGTTTTCTTGACGGTTTATCGAGATTTTTTCCAAATTCCCATTTCCCCCGATGACCAAGAGAAAACAACTTTTACCTGCCCGTTTGGCACCTTCGTGTACAACCCCATATTCGCTGAGTCAGACCAGGAGGCGCAATGGTCACAATTGAGCTAGCCAAAGGAGTTCCCGCACGAAAGGAGGTCTCGCCCAAGATGGCGGGAACGTTCGTGTCAAGTCGTCGAATAGAGATCAACGGGCCAAGATCGCCGAGCGCAGCCAATGCGGGAGCGCTTACGCTAGCGCCAAGCTCCAGTCTTGATGGGGCTCTCGCCTGTAAGCAGGCGAGATCGTTCGCGCCGTCTCTGGGTAAAAGGCTCTCGGTTCAGAGCTCTCGCCGAGTGGGGCCCAAGGCCTAGGGTTAGAGGACCAGATTGTCCCCGGGTAAACTTACCCCTGTGCCCTAAGGAAAAAAGCGGGATTCGGCTATTGGCAGACCAACTAGGGGCTTTTCAGTAATTTCAGGTAAGCAAGATGCTATAAATAGACCCATAAGGGCTCCTTAGAAGGCAAGCTGTCATTATATCTCAACTTCCAGTGCATTCTGAGGAGCTCCTAGCCCAGCTTTGGCTTTGGAGGGGAAGCTCTCAGAGATCTTTCGGGTGTGAGGTGGGACCTCCCTGCTGAGGCTTTGGGTCCGTCTTAGGTCCTTTGGAATCCAGTCGAGGGTTGAGGCTTGATAGAAGTAGGTTTTGGCTACGCCCCCTTTTTCTTCAAACTCCCGTTGAGGTCATATTTGGCTTCAGCAGTTCTGGTGCGGTGAGCGTGGAAGGAAGCCGATACAAGAAAGCCTCGCGTCTTGTCCCATGGCTGGAGGTGAAGGTGAAGGGTCAGGTTCTGGAGGCTCCCCTACCCAGGGAGAGGAAGCGACGAAGAGGATGTTGGATGAATTCATGCGAGAGGTCCTGCAGACGATCAGTTGGGCCTTCTCAGCCAGAGGAGAGTGGGCCACCCCTCAGGTCCCGATAGAAGAGGTCCCGCTCTTGGGCGAGAACGCCCTGGGACAGCTCCCGGGAAAGGAGGTCCCGGCGGAGGCCGGCGAGAGAGATGTGGCAGCGCGGGAACTCTTCCCAGGCCAGAGCCAGTGCCCGGGCAAGGAGGAGCTGACGGATCTGGGTGAGAAGGAAGCGGCAGTACGAGAGCTCTTCCCGGGGCACAGTTTCGCGGATCGGGCCAGTCAGCCGAGGCCACAGGACGTACCTTATCTCTAGACAGGAGGCGAGAGCCCGTTCAGCGAGCTCATCATCTCATCTCCGGTACCGAAGGGGTTCTGGGAGCCTGACATGTCCTACTACTCAGGGAAGGATGACCCTGTACATCACGTACAGTGGTTTGAGGATGTCATATCGATAAGGCAGATGATGGATGCCTTCAAGTGCCAGCTATTTGCCATGACTTTGAAGGAGAAGGCTCGGGACTGGTTCCACCAGTTGCCAGCAAGATCAATCTACTATTTTGAGGACCTGCGGAGAAGTTTCCTGTTGAGGTTCTCAACCTCGAAGAAGCGGAAGAAGGAGGCGGAGTGCCTGTTTGCGGTGAGGCAGAAGCCGGATGAGACACTGGGTCACTATGTCGACCGGTTTCAGGAAGAGATCCTCCTGGTCCAGGAGGTCCCAGGGTACGCACTGATGCTAGCCTTCACCCTGGGGCTGAGACCGGGATTCTTTAGCATGGAATTGAAGAGAGTGCCCCCCCCCCTCTCCTTTGAGGAGCTCATGGAGAGGGCGGCAAAGGAGATAGACTTTGAGAGAGCAAACCCAGCATTCGCCAGGAAGTTGGCTAGGCTGGCGGAGGACGACGTAAAGGAACCAGCAGTAGGAAGACAGAAGGAGCCAAAGGAACAGAGGGAGCAGAGAGAATAAAGGAGAAGGGAAGATCCCCAAAGGTTTGGGCAGCAACAGGGTTGGGGGGCCCGGGAGCCGAACAACCGGTTAGGTTGGAGGCCCCAGGAGGGTCGCCCCCAGGGCTTAGGAGGAGGCTACCAGGGGAGAGATAACCTGCGGGAACCCCGGAGGTTCGACCAACGGGCGTGGAGGCAGGAGCCGAGGGGTCGTCCCCCACCACCGCAAGAGGCCATGGAAGTGAGAAGAGGAAGAGGAGCGGGGAGAGGAGCTCGAGGAGGAAGGAGAAGAGGGAGAGGAGAAGGAAGAAGGGTGGGGTGGCATTGCTCTTTTGTGACTTCCACCAGGAGGAAGGTCACGCAACGGCCACCTGCCCGGAGTTCTTAGATATGAGGGAAGAAAGAGGAGCAGGGAGGCAGGATCCGCCGGTGAGGATCGTAGAGGTGCAGCAGGGGGAGATGGAAGATAGATGTGAATATCGGGTAGATGTAGGGACCCGGTGGGGAATCGGGGTGATTCACGGAGGAGTGGGGATTGAGGCAACCCGCAAGGACAGCCTGCAGACCATGTACCGAAGGGGGGTCGCCTCTACCTCCCAGGCTCCCCCACCAGAAGAAAAAATCACTTTCTCGTCAGCGGACATGCCAGACTATGAGGATCCATTCTGTGACGCCCTGGTGATCCAGACGGCGGTGGAAAATTATACTGTCTCGAGGATACTCGTGGATAACGGGAGCTCGGTGAATGTCGTCTTCAAAAAGGCCTTCGATGAGATGAGGGTTGAAGGGAAGAGGATCCTGGCCTCAGACAGACCGTTGTTTGGGTTCTCCGGAGAGAGGAAGGAAGTGGAAGGGGGAGTAGGGCTGCACGCGAAGTTGGGGGGCATGTCACAGAACTGCAGGTTCGTGATCGTGGACGCCCCAAGCAGCTATAATGCCATCTTTGGGCGCCTCCTCATAGGCACCTTTCGCTGCGTCCCCTCCTCGTTCCATCAATGCCTCAAGTTCAACAATGGGGGGGGGTGCAGGTCAGGGTAAGAGGGGACCCGAAGGTGGCAAGACAATGCTACGTTACAACAGTCAACACCATTTCATGGATGGCAGAGGCAGAGGAGTTGGAGATATAGATGGCGGCACTTGAGGAGGTTGTTGAGGAAGAGGAAATGGGCCTAGAGGAGGCAAGAGAGATAGCTGAAGAGGAAGTCAGAGAAGAGGAGACTGATAAGCAGCAAGGAGATGTGCAGGTGGTCCGGGGGGACGAGGAGCAGGAGAGCCCAGAAGGGGCGATGGAAGTAGGAGAACAAGCGGCAGGAGGAGTTGAGGGAGAGGCCCCGAGGGGCATGGGAGTCGAGCAGCAGCAGGAGGGGCTAGTAGAAGCGATGGGAATCGAGGAGGAGGTAGGAAGGGGAGAGCTGGAGCTGGATGAAGAGGCAAGGGTCGGCTGGGAGCAATCACGGCTGGAGCCAGCCGAAGAAGTAGTGGAGATGGAGGTCTTCACCAGCGCAGGGCAAGTACAAAGGGTGCGGGTCAGCGGGGGCTTGAGTCCCGAGGCCCGGGAGCGAGTGCGGGCTTGCATTCAAAGCAACGTCGACATCTTCGCCTGGAGCATGGAGGACATGCCGGGCATCGACGCAGACGTGGCCTGCCATCACCTGAACTTGGACCCACGCACTCGCCCCATAAGCCAGAGGATGAGAGCCATCGCCACCAAGCTGGAGGAGCCCATTCGTGAGGAGGTCAGGAAGCTCCAGGAGGTCGGCTACATCTCGGAGATCCGGTATCCAGGCTGGATCTCAAATGTGGTAATGGTTAAAAAAGGAGGTGGTAAATGGAGAATGTGTATTGATTTTTCTTTGTTAAATAAATCATGCCCAAAGGATTGCTAACCCCTGCCTCGGATCGACGCGCTGGTTGATTCAGCCGTCGGTTTTTCTGTCATGAGCTATTTAGATGCTTTTTCAGGTTATCACCAGATCCGGATGCACCCTCCTAATACCAAGGATGTTTCCTTCATCACAAGGGAGGGATGCTTCAGTTACAAAATGATACCCTTTGGGTTGAAGAACGCAAGGGCTACCTACCAACGCATGATGGATCGGGTCTTCCGAGATCAGATGGGGAGGAATTTGGAGGTCTACGTCGACGACCTAATGATCAAAAGCAAGTGCATGGATTCGCACCTGCAAGATCTGGAAGAGACTTTCGCCACCTTAAGGAGGTTCAAGATGAGGCTGAACCCCTTGAAGTGTGTCTTCGGAGCCAGCCGCGGGAAGTTCCTCGGGCATCTTCTGACTCCGGCAGGGGTGGAGCCCAACCCGAACAAGGTAAATTCCATCCTGGATTTGGAATCACCTCGCGACGCCAAGGAGGTCCAGCGCTTGACATACAAACTGGCTGGGCTGAGTAGGTTCCTCTCCAGGGCAGGAGACAAGTGTTCTTCATTCTTTAAGGTGCTGCGAGGGAATCAAAGGTCTGAATGGACCACCGAGTGCGAAGAGGCCTTCCAAGGGCTGAAAAGACAACTCTCTCAGGCTCCTCTACTTCAGAGCCCAAAAGAAGGAGAGGACCCGACCTTGTACCTCGGAGTAGGAGCGGAGGCGGTGAGCTCCGTCCTAGTGAGGGAAGAAGGGAAGAAGGGAAGAAGCAGCTGCCCATCTACTACGTCAGCCGGATATTGAGGAAAGCAGAGCTCCGCTACCCCATCCTCGAAAAGCTCGCTTACGCCTTGGTCATCTCTACAAGGAAACTCCGGCCGTACTTTCAAGCACTTTCGATTAAGGTGGTGACCGACCACCCTTTTCGCAAGATCTTCGAAGGAGTGGAGCACTCGGGGAGACTTGCTAAGTGGTCTATTGAGCTAAGCGAGTTCTACATCTCTTTTGTCCCAAGACTCTCAATCAAGGTGCAGGCAGTGGCAGACTTCCTAGCCGACTACATTGTTGAAGTCGAGGAGGGAGAGCAGCGGCCACGAGAAGCGTGGAAGATGATGGTTGATGGGGCCTCGGGAAAGCACTCCCTGGGAGCAGGGGTGGTATTGACAAGTCCTCAGGGGGTAACCATAGAGCAAGCGATCATTCTATATTTCCCCGTGACCAACAATCAAGCGGAGTATGAGGCCGTGATCACCAGCCTTCGCTTGGCAAAGGAGCTGGAGATTCAGGATGTGGAAGCTTTCACTGATTCAAAGGTAGTAGCGTCACAGATTCGGGGAGAGTTTGAAGCTCGGGAGCCTACCCTCATCAAATACCTCTCCAAGGTAAGGGCGATCATCGGTGGGTTCCGGTCATTCTCAATCCAACATGTTCCAAGGGAAGAAAGTATAGCTGCCGATCGATTAGCCAAGTTTGGACCTCGGGGAGGAGGGACCTTGACAGAGCTATTTCGACCGGCTATCGAGGAAGGAGAGTTGATGGTGGTAGATCGGCGACCCTCATGGGTGGATCCATTTGTGACTTTCCTAGCCACCGGTGAACTTCCTGAGGGGACCAAGGACGGGAGAAGCTTCAAGCGCAAAGCAGCTCACTACTTAATGATGGAGGGGGTCTGCATCGTAAGATGTTGTCAGGGCTCCTAGCCAGATGTGTGACTGAAGAAGAGATCCCGAGGATCTTGGGGGAGATGCACTCGGGCGAGTGCGGCAGTCACTCTGGAGGGAGGACGTTGGAGGCAAGGGTGGCCAGGCAGGGATACTTCTGGCCTACCCTAAGGAAGGATGCCACGGAGTTTGCAAGGAGGTGTCAAAAATGTCAGCTCTGCGCCCCCTTCAGCTCTTGGCAGCTCAAAGGCTCCAAAGTATCACGGCACCGTGGCCGTTCGCCATCTGGGGAATGGATTTAGTTGGGCCCTTCCCTCCGGCTAGTGGGTAGAGGAGATTCCTCTTGGTCATGGTCGATTATTTCTCGAAGTGGCTGGAGGTTAAAGCCTTAGCCAAGGTCACCTCACAGGTCATAAGGAACTTCGTTTGGGGGGAGATCATTTGCATACACGGGTTTCCCCAAGCAATAGTGACAGATAACGACCCCTAGTTTGCCAGTGAGGAGTTCATCAGCTTCTGCGCCCAACTAGGGATATATCTCCGGTTTGCCTCGGTCCACCACCCCTGGAGTAACGGCAAGGTGGAAGCGGCGAACAAAATCATTGTGAATCTACTAAAGAAAAAGGTGGAGAACTTAAAGGGAAATTGGGTGGAGCAGCTCCCCTCGGTCCTGTGGGCCCTGCGAACGACCCCGAACACGGCCACCGGTGAGACCCCCTTCAAGCTCTCTCATGGGTGTGAGGTCGTCCTACCAGTGGAATTCAAGGTCCGGTCCCCGCGAGTCACAGCCGCGGGCGAAGGAGACGAGACTTGGAGGTTGGAGAATGAGGAGGGGCAATGCCTCTCGCTAGATATGGTGGAAGAACTGCGAGACGTGGCAGCTATCATGCAAGAAGAGATCAAGCGGCGAATGGCCAAGTATTTTGATAAGCATGTCAGGGTCAAGCAGTTTACTGAAGGGGATCTGGTGCTGAGAAAGGTTGACGCGGCAGGAAGGTCGGCTCCCTTGGGCAAGCTCAACCCGAACTGGGAAGGACAATACATAGTGAGGGAAGTCCTCGGAACAGGAGGTTACTACCTCCAGGACGTGGAGGCGAGGGCCCTAAGCCACACCTGGAGCGGTGATGACCTAAAACGCTTCTACCCATGAAGGGGGAAGGATGTAACCATGTACCTCAAAAATAAACTTATTATACTACATCAGTTGACTTTCTCTTGACTATTGTCAAATTTTTTATAATATAACGTAGTTATGTGTTTTGTAATACCCCGAGCTCGGCTTAGCCCCAGGTAGACCCGCTGCGCAGGCTCTCATCTAGCTGGCAGGTCCGAAGGCTCGCCTGTGGGGGATAGGTTTGGTTGGTTTGAGATCGTCATAGGCACCCCGAGCTCGGCTCGGCCCCAAGTAGACCCACTGCGTAGGTACTCATCTAGCTGGCAGGTCTGAAGGCTCGCCTGTGGGGGATAGGTTTAGTTGGTTTGAGATCGTCATCGACACCCCGAGCTCGGCTCGGCCCCAGGTAGACCCGCTGCGCAGGCTCTCATCTAGCTGGCAGGTCTGAAGGCTCGCCTATGGGGGATATGTTTGGTTGGTTTGAGATCGTCATCGGCACCCCGAGCTCGGCTCGACACCAGGTAGACCCGCTGCGCAGACTCTCATCTAGCTAGCAGTTCTGAAGGCTCGCCTGTGGGGGATATGTTTGGTTGGTTTGAGATCGTCATCGGCACCCCGAGCTCGGCTCGGCCCCAGGTAGACCCGCTGCGCAGGCTCTCATCTAGCTGGCAGGTCCGAAGTCTCGCCTGTGGGGGATAGGTTTGGTTGGTTTGAGATCGACATCGGCACCCCGAGCTCGGCTCAGCCCCAGGTAGACCCGCTGCGCAGGCTCTCATCTAGCTGACAGGTCCGAAGGCTCGCCTGTGCGGGATAGGTTTGGTTGGTTTGAGATCGTCATCGGCACCCCGAGCTCGGCTCGGCCCCAGGTAGACCCGCTTCGCAGACACTCATCTAGCTGGCAGGTCCGAAGGCTCGCCTGTGGGGGATAGTTTTGGTTGGTTTTAGATCGTCATCGGCACCCCGAGCTCGGCTCGGCCCCATGTAGACCCGTTGTGCAGGCTCTCATCTAGCTGGCAGGTCCGAAGGCTCGCCTGTGGGGGATAAGTTTGGTTGGTTTGAGATCATCATCGGCACCCCGAGCTCGGCTCGGCCCCAGGTAGACCCGCTGCGCAGGCTCTCATCTATCTGGCAGGTCCGAAGGCTCGCCTGTGGTGGGTAGGTTTGGTTGGTTTGAGATGTCATCGGCACCTCGAGCTCGGCTCGGCCCCAGGTAGACCCGCTGCGCAGGCTCTCATCTAGTTGGCAGGTCCGAAGGCTTGCTTGTGGGGGATAGGTTTGGTTGGTTTGAGATCGTCATCGACACCCCAAGCTCGGCTCGACCCCAGGTAGACCCGCTGCACAGGCTCTCATCGAGCTGGCAGGTTCGTAGGCTCGCCTGTGGGGGATAGGTTTGGTTTGTGGGAGATAGGTTAGAATAGGTTAGGTCTGGTTTGCAGAAACTTCATCGACAGCCCAAGCTCGGCTCGGCCCCAGGTAGACCCGCTGCGCAGGCTCTCATCTAGCTGGCAGGTCCGAAGGCTCCCCTGCGGGGGATAGGTTTGGTTCGAACAGGGCATGAATCCCACCCGGAACACGAAATGGAAAGAGGAAAAGGTAGGATAGGTCTAGGCCAGAAGAGATCTCGACGGGGAGATCCCCGCCATAGAGGTCTCGTCGAGGGAGGCCTTCGCCGAGAAGGCTCCTAATAATACTCTTGAGCAGACAGGCGGAAGAGTTGTGCGACAGGCTTGAACGGTTCGCGCAAGACACGGGGGGACGGCTCCGTCTTCAGGGTTCGCGAGCCACATTCCCGATTGACAGTTTTCAGCAGGTTCCCGCCGATCCGTCGCTAAGGGAGGCTATCCTAGAGAGGCCAGGGGCCTCGGCGGAAGCATACGTAGGAAACACTCGGCCACAGCAATTACATCAAACACATTCACAGTAACAGGACGAGACATTTACAATGGAACGTTTGCAATATATATTACACAAGTACAAGTTTGGAGCGTCTCGCTCTTTACACTAAGGCGAAAAGAAAAGAAAAAGGGGCCCCTCAAGGAGACAAGCTATTCCCCTCAGAACTCCCGCTGGAGCTTTCGCCGGAGCTCTCCCCAGAGGTCTCGCCACCCGCGGCAAGGGATTTCGGGACATCCGAGGGTGGGGTATCAGGGGCGCCTGGGGGCTTTGGAACAGGCTCGAAGAGCCAGGGAACGAGCTGTTGAGCGATGATGTTTTTGCCCCTCCCATCCCAGCAGTCGACATCTCGCAGCGTCTTCAGCGTCATCCTGACTGTAGCCTGCGCGTTGGCCTGGAGAAGCTTGTTGATGTCATAGACCGAGTAGTAGCGGCTCTTCAGTCTCTCATCCAGCGGGGGGGCCGCATTCGCCTCCAGACACGCAATCTGCTCCCTCAGCAGGATGTTGTCGTATCGCGCTTGGGATAGCTCCTCGCGAAGCGTGGCTTGGGCGGAATCCTGAACAGCGAGAGGTTAGCATGAAAGAGAAAAGAGTTAAAGTAGCGAGAGCAAGCGCTGGGAAACATCTCGCTTACCCCTTCCCCCTGGCGCGAAGATAGCAGTTGCTGGGCCTCGGCCAGCTCCTTTGCCAAAGTGGCCGCCTGAGCCACCGCGTCATCCCTGGCCTTGAACATATCCTGGAAATTGCGGTCTATGGTGATGCTCCGGCGAGCACACATGTGCGCAAGCTCCAGCCCGCGTATCCGGGCGCGAGTAGAATCATAAGCTAGCAGCCGGGTCGACATTCTATCGTAGACGCTGGCATCCTCCCGGCTATAGATGCAGTAACCTAAGGCGAAAGCGTCGCTGGTAACATCGTCTCGCTCTGCCCAGCTAGGCAGGAGGGACGAGATTGAGACCCTGTTGGCGTCGGGATCCCACTGTAGCAGCGGCTTGTTCTCCACGTCCAGGCACCTCATGCCGAGAA
>CM077153.1:149299827-149594641 GCA_039583875.1 Platanthera guangdongensis | reverse complement strand
AGCTTGCTGATGTGCCTATGGAGGAATTTTCAATATTGTTCCTAGCCAGATATGTACCCTCTGCTCAGAAGCTTGAGATGGAGAACCAATATCTTGGGTTGACTCAGGGATCCAGAAGCGTGGACGAGTACCTCCACGAGTTTACACGATTGGGTCGGTATGTTGGGGCTATGTTTACGAAAGAGGAGAGGAAGACCAACTGATTTTATGAGGGTCTTCGTAGTGACCTACAGTTACTCCTTGTTGGGCTAAGGTGCAGGGCTTCCTAGCCTTGGTTAACTAGGCCCGGTCTTTGGAAAAGGTTGCGAAGAGGGTGCAAGAGAAGAAGGACTCAGGAGAAAAGAAGGCAGAGTTCAAAGTGCCTAGTGCAAAGTCAGGATTCCGCAGATGGAACAAGATGCAGAGGACTTCGAACTCAGCCCCTTCGTCTGGTGCGTCAGGGGCAACCACAAGTCGAGTCCCAGGAGCTTGCTACAACTGTGGGAAGATGGGGCATTTTGCTCATGAGTGTTGGAGCAGACGTTCATAGTCCGAGAGAAAGTCTGGAGCGACTTATGAGGAGAAAGGGAAGGCGGTGGAGTCAACCACGTCCCATCATGCTCCAGTCGAGCCTAGAGTTTATAATCTCTATCTACAAGAGGACATAAAGCAAGCTGACATGGTGACATGTATGATTTAATTTATAGCAGATTACCTTTTGTAGTTGTTACCTCTTTTATGTGTTAGCTTACTTCTGTTGTTGCTAGGATTTGTATTGATTCTCGATTGTCTGGCGAGAGCCTTGTTTGATACGGGAGCTTCGCATTCCTTCTTGTCCAAACGATTTGTGACGCGCATCAGGGTCCCACCCTCGATGGCAAAAGACAAGTTGTATGTGTTGTTGCCCAATGAGTGCTTAATGTGCGCGGATAAGGTCTGTGTAGTCAAGGTTCGGATTGGGGATCAATAGTTTGATTTGCGAGCGTTGATTCTACCGTTAGTAGAGTTCGATGTAATCTTTGGTATGGATTGGCTCTCGAAGTAGCGAGCTTACATTGATTGCAACCGAAAGGAGGTTAAGTTGGGATTTAATTCTGAACGGGAGACTACGTTTGCGGGCATGAAGGGGTCAGGGAAATTTTTGATGTCAGCCCCTAAGGTGATCAAGGCAGTTCGGTCTGGGGCAGAGTTGTTTGTCACTCTAGTGCAGACTTCGATGCCTAAGCCAAGTTTGGACAGTATCCCAGTTGTGTCTGAGTATCCTGATGTGTTTCCAGATGATCTCCAAGGAGCTCCTCCTCAACGGGAGATAGACTTTACTATAGAGTTGGTACCAGGTGCCAAACCGGTGTCACGCTCCACCTATCAGATAGTGCCAAAAGCGATGGCGGAGTTGAAGGTGCAACTGCAAGAGTTGTTAGATCAAGGTTATGTGCGTCCAAGTTCGTCGCCTTGGAGCGCACCAGTTCTCTTCGTTAAGAAGAAAGATGGGAGCTTGCGGCTTTGTATCGACTACCGGGAATTGAACAAGCTTACGGAAAGAATAAGTACCCGATCCCAAGAATTCACGATCTATTTGATCAGTTGGTTGGTTCAACGGTATATTCGAAGTTAGATCTGAAGTTTGGTTACTACCAATTGAGGATAAGGGAGAGCGACATCCCAAAGATAGCATTCAGTACGCAATTTGGGTATTACGAGTTAATGGTCATGCCGTTTGGTTTGACCAATGCGCCATCCGTGTTTATGGATCTGATGAACAGGACGTTCAGAGAGTACCTGGACCATTTTGTGATAGTATTTATCGACGATATCCTGGTGTACTCGCAGTGTGAAGAGGATCACTACAATCACCTGCACATGGTGTTGGAGACGTTGAGGAGAAACCAGTTGTTGTTAAGTTCTCTAAGTGTGAATTCTGGTTATCCTCGATAGCATTCTTTGGTCATGTTGTTAGTGGAGAAGGGATAGCTGTGGATCCGGTGAAGATATTGGCGATACGGGAGTGGCCTGCTTTTACTATAGTGGCGGAGGTCCGTAGCTTTCTAGGGCTTGCTGGCTACTACAGGCGCTTCGTAGAGAACTTCTCACAGATAGCGCTACCACTCATGACTTTGACTAGGAAGAATCAAAAGTTTGTGTGGTCTTCGGAGTGTGAACAGGCTTTTGAAGAGTTGAAGAGGCGGTTGACCACAGTGCTTTTTTTATGTTCCCCAAGTGGAACCGAAGGGTTCGAAATCTATAGTGATGCTTCGGGCAGTGGTTTGGATTGTGTTCTGCTACAGCATGGGAGTGTGATAGCCTACGGTTCACGACAATTGACGGCTCACGAGAGAAATAATCTGGTCCATGACTTGGAGTTAGCAGCCGTGATATTTGCTTGAAAGCTGTGGAGGCACTATCTATACGGTCTAAAAGTCGATATATACACAGATCATAAGAGCTTGAAGTACTTGTTAGATCAAAAGGATCTGAACATGAGGCAACGGAGGTGGATGGAGTTCCTAGGGGGACTACACCTTCAAGATACATTATGTACCAGGGAAAGGTAATGTAGTGGCGGATGCGTTGAGTCGAAAGGTTGCTGCACAAGCCAACTGGTTATCGGTTCATGATGAGAGATTGGTCCGTGAGTTGGAGGCTTTGGAGATATCTTGCGTCGACAAGCAGTCTAGTACTGAGGCGAAACTATTTTGGACCGAGGTGCGGTGTGACCTAGCAGATAGAGTTCGGCGGGCTTTGATTCAGGATAACGGCATGAAGCAGATCTTGGATGAATCATTGGATGGGTCAAATTCCCAGTTTGCTGTTGAGGATGGGTTGCTAAGGAAGGATGGCCGCCTATTTGTTCCTATTGCGGATAAACTTTGGAGGAGTTGATGTACGAGGCTCATCATATCAAGTACTCAATCCACCAGGGAAGCACAAAGATGTATAGAGACATGAAGAAATTATTTTGGTGGCCAGGATTGAAGAAGGATGTAGCACTCTATGTGGCCAAGTGCCAAACTTGTGCTTTGTTTAAGGCGGAGTGCCAGAAGCCCGGAGGTTTCCTAAAGTCCTTGCCTATCCCGGAATGGAAATTTGACGACATATCTATGGATTTTGTGCATGGTTTGCCGAAGTCGCAGAGGGGAAATGATGTCATCTGGGTGATCGTAGATAGGTTGACTAAGGTGTCGCACTTCGTCCCGATCAGGAAGGAAGATCCGGTGGAAAGGTTGGCCAAACTCTATGTTGAGAATATTGTATGGTTGCATGGTCTGCCCCGCAGTATTATTAGTGATCGAGATGGACTCTTCACATCGAATGACTGGAGGTTGGTGCATAGTCTGTTGGGTACTAAGCTAAAGTTCAGCACAACCTTTCATCCGCAGACGGATGGACAAACCGAGATAGTCAACCGGACGTTGGAGGACATGCTTAGGAGGTGCGTCCTAGATTTTGGAAAGCAGTGGGAAGATCACTTGTACATGGTGGAGTATGCGTATAACAACTACTTTCAGGCGAGTATTGGAATGGCGCCTTTCGAGGCCTTGTACAGGAGAAAGTGTCGCACGCCGTTGTCTTGGTTGGAGATGGGCGAGTCAAAGCTTTTCAATCGTCAAGCGGTGGAAGATGCCACTTCAGTGATACAGACAATTCAGGAATGGTTGAAGATCGCTCAGGACAGACAGTCAAAGTACTATAACGCCAAACATAGGAACGTGGAGTTCAACGTTGGCGACTAGGTGTACTTGAAAATCAAGCCGTTCAAGGGTGTCTCGCGGGGTTCGATGCTTGAAGAAGCTGAGTTCGAGATACCATGGACCATTTGAGATCCTGGAGCGCGTTGGCAAAGCAGTGTAAAGATTGAAGCTATCGGTGGAGTTGAGTGGGCTACACGATGTGTTCCACGTATCGGTGTTGTGTAAAGTGGTGCAAGAGCCTTCGCAGATAGTTGCGGTTGATCAAGTGCAAGTTGATTACGAGTTGACGATAAAGGTCAAGCCAGTACGTATAGAATACGTTGAAGTCAAGTGACTTCGCAACAAGGATATTCAAATGGTCAAAGTCCGTTGGGATAATTGCCTAGGTCTGTGGTATCCTGCTGAGTCAAAATTTGATTTAACTGGATTTTCAGATGCTGATATTGCTGGATGCATGGTTGATATAAAAAGCACCTCAGGGACTTGTCAGTTCCTTGGTATGAGGTTAGTATCCTGGTTTTGCAAGAAACAGTCATCTGTATCCACCTCAACTGCTGAAGCAGAATATATTACAGCAAGCAGTTGTGGTTCTCAGATGCTGTGGATCCAAAAGCAACTCCTATACTATGGTCTCAACTTAAATAATTCAACTCTCTTTTATGATAACACAAGTGCTATAGCAATAGCACAAAATCCAGTCCATCACATTAGGACTAAGCATATAGACATTAGACATCATTTCATTAGAGAGTGTGTGGACAAAAACAAAATTAATCTTGTCTATATCTACACTGATATACAAAGAGCGATATATTCACCAAACCTCTGATTGAGAAAAATCACTTATTCTTTATAAATCAGCTTGGAATGATCAATGAAGAAGACTTATTTTAGTTTTTGTCTGCACTCGACAAATTTTCTAGAGTTCGTCGAACGGAGCTCGACGAACTAGGGATAGTTCGGGAGATATTCGTCGAACGGAGGTCGACGAACTATCAGTGTGTAAAGTTATGTTCGTTGAACAGAGCTCGACGAATCTACTTCAAGAAAACTTTCATCGAACGGAGCTCGACGAAATGACTTCAAATCTTCAGGCTGTGCTCGACGAATTATTTAACTATCAATTATTTCGTTGATCTCAGGTCGAAGAATTTCTTAATTTTCGTGGAACGGAGTATGTCGATTCATATTCTGGAAAACCTTATATCTAGGTTTTCTTCGACCTCCGTCCCGCGCTTTCTGTTCCCTTGCACTTGATCGTCGTTTTTCTCTCTTACAGGTGATTTAATGGCGATTCCAGCGGGAACATTGGCTGCAATGAAGTTCGACACCGGATTTGATGTTGACTTTGATTCATTTCAGCATTCAGATCTGATATTTCTAAACATTCTGCAACTCTTGGAAGAGCAACAACTGAAGAATTTGATTACAACAAGGATATAATTATCTGAAACTGAGATCAGGGAATGGGTCTATACATCATCTACCACAGAAGAAAATACAATGATTGGAATAATTACGGGTAACGCTATCTCCCTATCTCCCGCCATATTAACTGAAATCTTTGGTTTGGATAATGGAGAAGAAGAACTGAAAATAGTTTCTGAAGAATATGATATGATGTTGAGTTTGATGGGTTATACTGGAGATAACCCCAATAAGTTGTTGAAGAAACATTTATCTACAAAATACAAATTTATGGCAGATATTGTTGGGAAAGTCTTGCTAGGCAAGCACACTGCACATGATTATATTACCAGACATCAATTTTTGGTCATGTGTCCAGTGGTTAACAAGAAGAAGGTGAAGTGGGCACAGATCATTTTGATCTAATAAAGAAAAAGACTAATAAAAAGGAAGTGTCTTTTGGAAGGATCCTATGGATCTTCCTGAAGGAGAAGGCTGCTGAATCACTGGTCTCCCCGACCATATTCATTAATTCTAGCAAGAGGCTCACCTGTGCCTTGTTTGGCAGGTGGAAGAGGACTATATCCAAGCCATCCAAGGCTTCAACCTCTTCCACCCTAGCTTCTGAAAGCACAAAGGCTGTTAGGGCCACTTCCCATCCTGCTGAAGAGATCATTCCCACACCTCCATCCCTTCCAGCAACTCAACAACAATCACCCTCCACAGTTCATACTCCCTCTCTTCAACCACATCAACAACTCCAACAACAACTTCAACCACATCAACAACCACAACCCTCTGTTCATGTTCCTACTACATCTACACTACCTGCCACCTCTCCACCATTAGACCTTACTGACTTCCCTTCCTCACCCACCCAGGAATACCATCAACCTACTCCATCTCAATCACCACAATCCCCCCATGATATACCCGCCCCAACACCACCTTCATCTACTCTTCCCCCCCCACTTATCTTCCCTCCCATCCTTCAACCTATTGTCATCTCCTCCCAATACTCCCTCTCCTCATAATGAATCCATCCAGGATGCCCACAAGCAAGATGCTCCACCTCCATCCTCACCAACATCTACCATCCCTCCACATGTTTCCACCTCAACACCATCTGCCACTCCATCACTGGATCCCTCCACCATCTCATCTGTAATTATTCTCATCACACCCCTCCTCAAAACTCTAATAGCAGAGGCCATTACACCTCTTGCTACTTCCATTTCCTCTTTATCTGCCCAGATCTCTGCCCTTTATGCTGCCCCCTCTTCATTTAGGGGCCTAGCTCCAGTTATTACTGAAATCAGGGAGGGGGAGATGCTTGATGAAGAAGCTGCAGCAGCTCCAGTAGTAGCAGTTTCAGCTTCAGTTTCAGCAGCTCCAGCAGATGCAGAGGTAGCAACAGCAATAGATACAGAGTTTATAGATACAGATTTGATTGATTTCATTAAATTTATTGAGACTGACATGGATATAGAAGAGTCTGCTCCAGAAGAAATAATTACTGTTGGTGATTTCATCATTAATCCCACAGTAGATTTAGCATATTTGTTGAAAATTTTTGATACTGCATTTTTGAGCTTCCCTCCAGCAGATCATACTAAGCCATCCTTGGCTATTGTTCCATATTCCTCCCCTATTAGTTAAAATGTTACCAAGTAACTCATAACTCGTTTTGCTGCTCCAGAGCCCATAGTTATTCCATCCCCTCCAGAAGATATTTCAGCTCCCAGTTTTGTTATGGATGATTCTCCAATGCCAGATCTCTATGTCATGATCTTGGCTGACATTGAGGAAGAGAATAAGGTAGCTGCTGAAAGCACTGTCCGAGATATTTCTCCAACTCCTGATGAAGTTTCTTCTCCAGCTCCTATTGTTGTTTCCCCTCCAGCTCCAGTTCCTACTCCTTCTCATGTTACTTCTCAGGCTGAAAAGCCAATTGATAAGTCTATACTAAAGGCCATTGATGCCTTATATGATAATCCTCAGGGATCTGATGATGATGATGATAATGAGGATGAGGATTCTGATGAGGATCCAAAGAAGAAGAAAGTGTCTAAGAAGAGGAATGCTCCTCCTCCTCCTCCTACTCCTAAAAAAATCCAACTAATGACACTCCCTACTATATTCTTCAGAAGATAACTCCATATAAAGGGATGCCAGCTTGGATGTGGTTATCCAAAAATGAACAGAAGGGGAGAAAGAGAAGCAGAAGATACTCCCCTCCTCCACCGCAGAAATATAGAAAATATCCACCTCCTCCTCCTCCAGCTGCTGGTGCTTTAGGCACAACTTCCCAAAGATCCACCCAATTCCAAACATATCAGATACATCAAGTGAGATCATCTTTTGGAAGCAGTCAGCATAGGTATTACTTTTCAGGAAAGCAACATCAATCTCAGCATCAACCACAGCAGCAGCATCAACAACAGCTATCATTCCCTGCAGATCAGAAAGCTGAAAGTCCTAAAAGACCAAATTCTCCTCATGTTCCTTTTGAAGATCCTGAAACAGCTAATAAAGCTAGAATGGACAGGTTCCAAGAACTTGTAGGCCTTTCTATGATAAACAAGCCCAAAGCTGAAGGAAAGGATCCTTCTGAGTATTCCACAATGTCTAAGTACAGGAAAGAAGAGCTAAAGAGGTTTGAGAAAGCAAACAAGTTTTTCAATGTTGATGACTACATGAAGTTGCACCCAGAAGTAGTTGTCCCCAGAGCCACATCTTTGAAGATTATAGGGGTTGCTGACATGACCACGACTAAAGTGCAAGCTTCTGATCCTAACAGAGAGATTGTCTTCACTAAGCCAGGAGACAAGAGCAAAGAAGAAAAGACAAAGGAAAAGAAACAAAAAAAATGAGTTCTGGTCTATTTTATTTCTGTTATGTTTTTAAAACTGCTTTCTATTTCTGAACAAAACTTATCTATATATATATATATATATATATATATATATATATATATATATATATATATATATATATATATATATATATATCTGTTGCATGTGTTATTAATATCTGCCAGATATATGCTTTCTTGCTTTGTTTATTTTCAATTTTAGTCTTAGTCTGTAATTAGTGACCTCACCCAAATAGGGCGAGATTGTTGGATCCCTAGTTTGATTTGGGCTAGGTTCACTAAGTTAGGATCATTTGACCCAACATGTATAACCAGGGTCATAGTTGTGTCCTATAGTCTAGGCCAAGTCCTTAGAATCAACACTATAAGGACCAGCCATAAACACTGCCAGAGACTCAAGACTTAGACAGATTTCGTACTAAGTAAAATGAGTTCGACATTCGTCGAACGCAGTTCGACGAAAGTCTTGTTCATCTCCATGATCTCAGGGTAAATTCTTAGAGTTGAGCTCGACAAACTTGGTACTCAGGTCGATGAACTTTAGACACTATACTTCAACACTTCAAGATCAGAAAACATCTCTTTATTCTAAGTCCAGAGTCAGATTTTGGTCGACGAACTTAGTTCTCATCTTGATGAACTTGGACCACAGTCTAGGCAAGGCTTATGTATCAGTTATAAAGTTCTCAGCTCGACGATTCTGGATCTTAGTTCAACGATTTCTGGATTCTTTACTTCAACTTCTTATAGCCAGAAGCTTCTCTATTTTTCTAACTCCAGAATCATCTCCACTCGACGAACTCATGATTATCAGCTCGACAAACTCCATACACAAAAAGGCAAAGTTTCTAGAGAATATAGTTCTGCTCTCTACTCAACGATCTTGGAACTCAACTAGACGAATAGAAGTCATCTGGTCTACGAACTCAGCAACTCAGCCTGACAAACTGTGAACTCAGCTCGACGATTTCTGTTATCAGTTCGACAATTCCAGACTTAGTTATTTTCCATCCTTTTGTCCCCTTCTTACAGCTATAATTCCTCAGTAATTAAAGCTCAAATATTCTCTGGAATATAACCGTTAGACAGAGCATTGATTATGGCCTTCTCCAGGAATATTTCCTGCCGTTTTTCCATGGGACAGTTGGGGAAATAATTCAATGCAGTTTATTCTCAAGGCCGTTAGCATTGATTGCAGAGGATTTCAAATTTTGAAAGACCATCTTTGATAGAAAATAGAAAAAGAGATTTTCTCTCTTCTTCCTGTAAATGGACAGAACAAGATAGATAGACACACAAAAAAAAAGACAATTAGTCTGAATCAAGAAACTCTCTGACTTTCTTCCATAGATTTCTGATACAGAAAAGAAATCATATATCTGAAGATCATCGGCTATCTGAAGAAGAAGAACACCAAATCAAAATCAAGAGTCTTCTGTCTTCAACACTCCAGGACACTTCAAAGGACAACTGCAACTTTATCTATTAAAGAAGTTCCTAAACAGCTGCTGATCAAGGCTGAACTACAGAAGGCCTATCACCTTGCAGCAAGGCTCCATCTCTTTGACCATTCTATACCTCAGGGGGAGCCTTTGCTAAAATCAATATCCACAAGTCTTCCCAGTTGTATATTGAGAAAGAGAATACAATATCATCTCTCATCCCCTTCACTGTATAAAGGGATATAACTCCCTTCAAAAGTTATTCCTGGTTGCAAGTCACCTGACCAAAAGACTTGAGGATTGGTCTTTGAGCACCTAATCAAAAGCTCATTGGTGTCAAGCACCTGATCAAAAATCTTAGTGGATTCCTACCAGGGTGGTAGAAGAGTGGATGTACCCAAGTTTAAGGGAACCACTATAAATTCTTGTGTTGTCTGGATTGCCATTTTCTTTTGTTTCTTGCTGTGGCTGTGTTAGTTGTTAGGTTTGATGTTTATGCTTTTAATTTTATTCTTGCACTAGATAAAATCAATTGAAAATTTTATAAAACCTGAATACTCTATTAACCCCCCCCCCCCCCTCTAGAGTATTCCTGATCTAACTGCTCACTTTCACAGAGGGAGGTTGCTCAAAAAGGATTTAACAATCTGAGTATACCTCCAAGGTTAGCTAAAAGGGTTACACTTGTGGGTTCAAAAAAGAACCACGAGGAATGGAGCTTCAATTCTGCAACAAGGAGAACTTTAAGACTTGGAAAGAAATGGTCAAGCAAATCATGGAAGCCTCTGATCCTAGGGTTCTTGCAATAGTTCAAGAAGGACCTTTCATCACCATGAAGGTCTCAACTTCAGATGCAATCATCCAGACTTCAAAGAGTTATGCAGAGATGCCTGAAGAATAAATCAACCATGCATCTATGGATAAAAAGGCACAACACATCATGGAGAGTGCAATGGATGACTCAACCCTCGTGAGATTGGTCCACTAAGGGTCATCCAAAGAGATGTGGGATTCTCTAACTATATCCAAGGGACAGGGAAAGTCAATCTTTTTGACAGTGGCTCAGAGTCTAAAGATGAGAAGAAAAAGAAAAAGTCCTTTGTGACCAAGAAGGAGAGAAGCTGGACTAAATCTTCATCCTCGGATTATGAAGATAAAGAGGAAGAAGCCTACTTACGGCTGACATCAGTTGCTGCAGATCCATAAGAAGAAGTGTAATATCCTACTGCCAGGATAGGAATCAGGGCCACTTTGTCACTCTCAGACAGTGACAATGAGGAGGATGAAGAAATTTATGGATGCCATGGGTTGATGGCAATGTCTGCAGAAGAGAGAAGTCAGGAAGAATCTGAATCAATCAAGGTACAATCTCTCTCAAATTTTGCATTTTCTCTGATTTTGAATCCAGTCCAGATATTGGTACATCTTCATCCTATGATGAAGATTCCTATGAATCTGTGACTACGTACTCTTGCCAACTTATAAAATCTTCATCATGGAGCTCCTACGTACTCTTGACGACTGGACCGCCGGACTTTATTTGGCCAAGTGTAAAACCCCACTTGCCGAGTCAACGTATTGGCGTCGGTGTTGCGACCCTCCAACACTAATGACCCACCACCTTATAACTTATGCACATGCCATCTTGATGTAACACCACTGAGCTAAAGCTCCCCGGACTAACCCGTCGGTGAATCTACCTTCCTAACCTACCGTCCGGATGGCAATCAAACCAACCTATTAAACCTCCCGAGCTACCAGGGTGTGTGAATGTGAAACCCTAGTTAACTAGTTGCTCTTGTAGTTTATTATTCCTACTATTTAGGTTAGCCAAGGACTGCCCAAGGTATTCCCCGTGAAGGGCTCTCGAGGGCACTAGGAACTACGATCTGCTGAAGCCCAAAGCTCCCTTTCGCAAGGCACTTATTATCTTTCGTTGCTACCCATCTCCCAAACCCTAAATGTTGTACTGGATCTAACCCTAGTGAATTTTGACTCTTTATCTCCATGGGAAAGACGATCTTTCGTCGATCCCGAGCACCACCTAACACTAGCCAACCCAGCACTCGACTCATCCAATCTTCCAATGATGAACTCATTTCCCTTACCTAACTAACACGCTAATATATCAACTCCCTATATTCATATTGCACCATATTCTGATTTTTGCAGTTTTTACATAACGCAGACCATCCTAAGCCATATGAGGTGTACAATGGGAGTTACTCCAATTTATCATCCAAAAAGCATATAATGTTTATTGGATGCCTATCATGATGTGATTAGCGTAAAACCAGAAGTTTACAATTTTCCTAATTTATTTGATAATTTATTTAATTTCCAAAGTGATCCAAATGCCTTAGTTTGAACATGAAGTGCTACTTTCAGGCATGCAAAATGTTCCACAAAATTAAGATAAATAAAAGATAGCTATTTATCTATAAATCCAAGGTCTCCAAATTTTTCAGTAAGATTTAAGACTCTAAACCTAATTTTGAACAAATCTTACACTAACCAAATTAAAGAAGCAAGTACTGCCATTACTCCTCTAACAATTCTAAGAAAATTCAAGGATGAATATAATGTCATATAAACACATCAGGTCAATTTTCACAATTTATCAGTGAATAATAAACCCTATAATTAATTTTCTCATAATGTTCCAAGTAATAATTTAATGAACTAAGTACAACAATTATTTATCTAAACATTACAATAAAATTCCCATATGAACATATTGGCCTAGAAACACTACTGATCAAGTTTCATAATTTTTCCAATAAAAAGGGAGCTCTAAATCTATTGTTGATCATATTCCCGTGTTTATGCATTTTTGAAGCAAGTACTGGAAATACACATCCAAAAATTGTAATAAATTTCAAGTAAGGGCAAATTGACCTAAAACATTCTCTGCCCAAATTCCATAACTTCCTACTAAACAATGTGATCAAAATATTTAAAAGATTACAAGGGCAAATTTCATGTACTATAAGGGAGGTACTAAGTGAAATGCTACTAAATTACTTATAAAATCACCAGAGGCTATGATTAACCCTAAAACCATACCTACCAAGTTCCATAACTTTTCATTAAATTTTGGTGGCTTATCTTACATGTATAAGTGATGTGCCCTAATTCAGGGTTAGGGTTTTGAAGGGGCTACCTATCTCCATATCCTCTAAGACTTTTACCAGAGGGCATTAGCTACTCTAGTACCCTCCCTACCAAATTTTAAGTTCATACAAGGTCTTTTGACCCCATATACTTCATAGGACACAAAAGCCCAGCCTTACGGTTTCGTCTTGGGTCCTAGGGCAAACCTACCCCAACCCACCCCATATTCCATGGGAGGGTGTTAAAAGTCATGCCAAGTCAGTGGCCCAAATTTCAACCTCTGTTGAGGTGGTTTGGCCACTCAAAACTCAAACTACACCTTTTGACCTAAATACCCTTATAATGGCAAGGCTAGGGTTTGCATGATTTCAACCCAAACCATCTCCAAATGAGATGAAATTTTAACCAAAGATTTATGATGACCCCAAGGACCACGCACCAAAATATGGGTGAGTTTGGAGGTAATTAGGTCCCATAATTAATTTACCCTAGAGTAATTAAATAATTTCACAAACTATAGAAAACTCATCACCAAAAATTCCCATTTTCGGGTAATACCTAGGTAGAGACTAGGGTGACTCCCTTGAAAAATCTCAAGTCATTTAGACCAAAGATGAAGTGTGGGCACCCATTTTAATTTCTGCATAGCCCTAGGTATAGACCCCACTGAAATGAGTGCCTTGGTCAAACCATGCACCCAACTTGGCTCAAACCAATTTTAAATTTAATTAGTCCCATAGAGCTACAAATTATATGCTAACCACATTTTCTGTGGAGGGGCCTATGTATTTATAATAATTAAAACATTAAATACAATTTCTGTGACAAAATAAAATAAAATGAAACCATAGCCTATAGTTTAAACACATCACCATCACTAATCTCAAAGCGGATCCAAGGACTCTGGCTCGTCGTATTCATCCAACCGATGGTTAAGATTCACCCATCCTGGAGCAACTTCCAGTCGCTGCCGCCGGCCATCCGGCCACCTCCCTGGCCGGCCACCGCCACCACCACCTCTGTCGAGGTGGTGGCTATCGACTGGCGGCGGCACTGCCGCCGGAGGGGACTATTCCGGCGAACCCGAGAGTTCATTTTTCACGGAAAAATCATGAAAATTCAAGCTTCGATCAGGCTCAATTGAGCCCGATTTTCATTCTAAAAGATCCCTACGATCTATCCATAGTGAGAGAGGAAGGGGAGGACCTTGCTTGCGGCCTGGAGACGCGTCGATCGCTGGGAAGCCATTGGTTGTGGTGGCGCTGCTCGGGTATCTAAAACTACACAGTGGAAAGGCTCAAACTCTTCAGTTAAACGGTGGGAAACTCCCCTCTGCCCATTGATGGTGTTTAAAGCCTCAGTTTGGGAGGGGAGAAGCCACGTCATCAATGGCCATTAATGGCCATTGAAAGCTTGGCTTGGCTATGGTGGTTCTCCTCCCCTGGCCACAGCCATGGGTGGGAAAACTCTTGGCCTCCTCTTAACTGCCTAGGGGAGATGGTTCTAGCATGGGGAGAGGGCTCTTGGCCTCCCTAGCCATGAATGGCCTCTTCCCTACATTTTCTCTCGCCTCCATTAAAGGGGAAAATAGAGCTTTCTCTCTCCTACTCACCATGACCGAATTTGAATCTCTACTCCTACCTATTGGCACCCCACTAACCCATATGAATAATAAAAATGAGGTTAGCCCAAGTGGGGGAATTGGGTTTGAGCTTGGGTTAGCCCATTTGAGCTAGGTTTGACCTGACCTTGACTAGGGTTGACCTAGGTCAAATTGACCTTTTGTGTCACCATTATTGGGTCATTGGTGACCTATCGGTCTCCCCTAGGCTCTAGGTAGGGATGGATAGGGTTGACTTGGCACTTTGGAGGTCACCTGCCCTTAGGAAGGGTACTTTGACAAAATTAAGGCTAGGGTTGACTTTGGTCAACCTAAACTCTTTAGTTGACCCCAATGGGTCCTTGGTGGCCCTTTGACCTCAACTTAGGGTTAGGAGAGCATGTGTGGGGTCCACTTGGCTAGGGGAAGGTCAATTTATCCTAAGTAGGCTAGTTTGACTCATTTAGGGTTAAGGTTGACTTAGGTCAACTTAACATCTTTGACTGCCGACAGTGGGTCCTTGAGCTTCTGATGGTTTTGTCATGACCTATCATGATAAAACAAAATCCTAGGGGTCTAGTTGTTTGAGGGATGTTGCAAATCCCAATATATATATATATATATATATATATATATATATATATATATATATATATATATATATATATATATATATATATATATATATTTCATCCCCAAAATTGAGGTTAAGCCTACGGGGGTTTCTATTGAAATAAAGGAAAATTGTAACATCCCTAAGGTTTAAGGTATACCTGACTCGAAGAGCTCCGGGTACTTTTGCTGCATCAAGTCCTGTGGATCCCATGTATGCTCCTCCTGCCCGTGGTTTCTCCACAGAACCTTTACTAGCGGAACCTTCTTGCGTCGCAAGATCCGCACTGCCGTGTCGTCGATCCTGATCGACTCCAAGCTGACTGATCGATCTGAGGCCACCGGACCGTCGGCTGTGGAAATCAGCTGCTCAGGGCATAGTAAAACCATCCGTAGTAATGAGACGTGGAAGACGTCATGTAATCGCGCTAACTCCGATGGTAGCTCCAGTCTATAAGCCAAGGGGTCGATCCGCTCTAGGATCCTGTAGGGCCCCATTTATCTCGGACTGAGCTTCTTCCGCCTGCAAACCTGCGATACTCCATGCATCGGCCATATCTTCAAGAAGACCCGGTCTCCCACTTTGAACTCCACCCGGCGATGCCTGGCATCGTAATACTTGGCATGCCTACTCTTGGCTTCCAGCATCCTATCCCGGATCAATCTAACCTGAGCATCAATATCCTCCACAAACTCCGAGTCGAGTGTCTGTGGATCTTCATCCTGAATCCATGATAGTGGGGTCCTGCACCTCCGGCCATATAATGCCTCGTAAGGGGGCATGTCTATACTGGACTGATGGATGTTGTTGTACGAAAACTCGATCAATGGTAGCAACCTCTCCCAAGTCTCGTCGCGGTCCAAAATACATAAGCCCAAAAGATCTTCCAATGTGCGGTTGGCGCGCTCCATTTGTCCATCGGTCTGAGGGTGGAAGGTCGTGCCGAATGTCAATGGAGAGCCCAGATGGGCCTAAACTGACCTCCACTCCTAGGACGTAAACCACCCATCCTGATCAGAAACGATAGTCCTGGTTATTCCATGCTAGCGCACAAACTACTCGATGAATCTCTGTACTAATACCCTAACCAGAGAGTCCTTTGCCACTGGAATAAATCTGGCCACCTTTGTTAATCTGTCCACTATCACCCAGATCGATTCATTCCCCTCACGAGACCGGGGTAGCCCATGTATGAAATCCATGGCTATATCCTCAATCTTCCACTCCGGCACCGAAAGTGGCTGTAGTAAACCTGCCGGATTCCTACACTCAGCCTTTACGAGTTGGCAAGCCTCGCAATGCGTCACAAAATATGTGATGTCCTTCTTCATGCCTTTCCAGAACATCGTCCTCTTCAAATCTGCTGTCATCTTGGTGATTCCCAAGTGCACCGAGTATCTGCTGCAATGAGCCTCTGTCAAGATGTCCTCCCGAATCTGGCCTCCTGTCGGTATGTAGACCCTGCCTCTGAAGCATAGTATCCCATCCCTCAAGGAGTAATCCCCTGTCGTGCCTTCCTCCAAGGCCCTAAATATCGGCTTCACTCTCGCATCCAGCCTCTGCCTGTCCCTGATGCGAACCCGAATGTCATCGATGGTAACCATCGACAGTAGGTACTCCATGTATAACTCCGGATCATCCTCGGACACCAGTGATATCTACATCTTCTGGAACGATCCAACAAACTCCAAGGCCATCAGTTGCGGGCCTACTCCTGACGTACTCTCTCTCCAGCTCAGAGCATCTACCACCACGTTTGCCTTCCCGGGATGGTAGTGCATGGTGTACTGATAGTCCGACAGAAACTCCACCCAGCGTCTCTGCCTGATGTTCAGCTCCTTCTGTGTGTCCACATATTTCAAATTCTTATGGTCCGAGAAAATGTCGCAGTGGACACCACAGGGGTAGTGTCGCCGGATCTTTAGAGCAAGTATAACTGCCCCCATCTTCAAGTCGTGCATCGGCTATTTCTGCTCATGTTTCTTCTGCATATGGGAGGCGTAGGCTATCATGTGCCCGTTATGCATCAAAACAACACCTATCCCCTGATAAGAAGCATCTGTGTACACCTGGAATCCTTCCTTCCCTGATGGAAGAGAAAGGATAGGAGCCGAGGTAAGCCGACCCTTAGGCTCTAGAAAGGCAGACTCGCATTGTGGCATCCAAATAAAAGGAGACTCCTTCTTTGTCAGGGATGTAAGAGGGAGGGCAATCAGAGAGAACCCCTCCACAAACTTCTGATATTAACCGGCAAGTTCTAAGAAACTCCGCACATCCGTGGCCGTCTTCAGTGGTGGCCAATCTCGCATTGCCTGGACCTTCGTCGGAACTACTGTCAAACCTGCTCCACTAATGACATGGCCCAAAAAGGCCACCTCCTTTAGCCAGAATTGGCACTTACTAAACTTAGCGTACATCTTATGCTCTCGGAGCTTCTCCAACATCAAAGCCAGATGCCTCGCATGCTCCTCTTCAGTCTTCGAATAAATAAGGATGTCTTCAATGAATATAATGACGAAGACATCCAGAAACTCTTCGAACACCCGGTTCATCAAGGCCATGAACGCGGAGGGTGCATTTGTGAGCCCGAAGGGCATCACGGTAAACTCGTACAGTCCATATCTGTTGTAAGAGGCCGTCTTTGGGATGTCCTGCTCCTGGATGCGTAGTTGGTAGTACCCCGATCTCAGTTCCAGCTTTAAGAACCAATGAGCTCCCTCCAGCTGGTCGAATAACTCATCTATCTGTGGCAAGGGATAGGTATTCCAGACCGTCAACCTGTTCAGGGCCCAATAATCAATGCACAGCCGAAGTGTTTCGTCCTTCTTTTTGACGAATAGTACCGGAGCTCCCCATGGTGAAGAGCTAGGCCGGACGAACCCGGCTTCCACTAACTCTTGAAGCTGGCTTCAAAATTCCACCAACTCATTCGAGGCCATTCGATAAGGAGCCCTGGATACCGGCTTATCCCCCGGTACGAGCTGAATCTAGAAGTTCTTCTCCCGGTGCGGGGGTAGCCCTAGTACCTTCTCCGGGAATACATCGGCAAAGTCCCGCACCACTGGAATATCTGAAATAGAATCCTTGGCCACGACCATCTTGAAGAGAACCTGATAGACCTCGTCTCCCTATAGGTGGTCCTTGATGGCCTGCACAGACAATAATAATACGTGTGGGGCTGGTATAATACCTTCGATAATAATATTGGAGTCCCTGTGCCTCACAGTGATCCTCTTCGCCATACAGTCAATCTCGGCATGGTTCCAGTGCAGCCATGTCATGCCCCGGATCAAATCATAGTCTGGCATCCTCAGGATTGTCGTTGGTGCCTCAAACGCCTTCCCGCCGATCTCCACCTCCATGTTGCAATGAGAAGAGGTCATTAACTCTGATCCATCAGGTAGACACACCCTCACCATTCTTCTCGTGAATTGCTCCACGCCTGCTAGTTCTCTCACGAAATCTTCTGACACAAATGAGTTTGAATCACCGGTGTCGAAGAGTGTCTGAGCGGGTTTGCCGCTGATGAAAACTATGCCTGAGGTAATTAAATGTCTTAGTGTTCTAGTTATAGTTTTTCTTTTCTTAATTTCTAACTAGTCTATGTTTATGAAAAACTAGTTCTTAGGAAGAAGGAAATTCAAAGGTACTGACATACCTGCTATGACCTGCTCCGGGTTCCGGGGTTGTGCCAAATCTAGAGCGTACACCTGCTTCCTCTCTGGCCTGTGGCCTCTGCCCTGATATCCCTATCCTCGGTCTCCAAACTGCTGAGAGGGTGGGGCACCCTAAAGTGCTGGTGGGGGTGCTCGCCTCATGGGACAATTCCTCTTGATATGTCCCGGCTGCTTGCACTGGAAGCACACCATTGCCTACGCTGCTATCCTCGGTATCTCCAGCATTTGTAAGGGCTCGGGGGCCAACACGCCCTGATTCCCCTGCTCTTGTCCAATCTCCTGACAGGGTTGATCCCCGTTCCTTCTTTCCTCGATGACCTGGCCTCGAGGGCGGTCTCTATGGCCTCCAACCACTGCATCGTTAGCCGATCTCTTTCGGCTCTTGACTGTAAGCTTATCTTCTTCCCTTTTCTTGGCCATTTCTAGAATCCTTGCCAAACTTCCCTCTGAGATGAAGAGGAGGGCCTATCTCATATCGTCGTGTAGCCCCTGGTAGAACCTCCTGGCGTAGCCAGCATCGTCCAACTGATAAGAGTCTGCATAGCGGGCAAAGTGTGTAAAATCCTGGTAATACTCCAGCACTATCTGGTTGCCCTACTTCAACCGCAGGAACCTATCCTCCAACTCGTCCCTTGCCGACTGAGGTACAAAATCTCCCAGAAGTGCCGCTTTGAACTCTCCCCAAGAGATATCTACGCAATCCACATCCACAAAGGTGGTGTCCTACTGTGACTTCCACCACCTCTTTTCGTGTGACTCCAGACAGGAGACTACAAAAGCAACTGCCTCCTCAATGGGGCATCGAATCCCCGCAAGCATCTCGTAAATGGTATCCAACCATTCCTTCATGCGAACAGCCGACTCCGTCCCCTGGTAGGATGGATGGGAAAGTGCTCGGAAGGCACTCATCCAGTTGGCCATGGGATTTGGCTGTGGAGTCGGGGCTTGCTGAGCCCTGAAGGCCTCCAGGATGGCCGTCAGAGTTTGTCCCATCTCCGTCTGCTGGAACGGAATTGGATCCAGTAGAGGTGGAAATATATTCGGAGCCTGAGGTGTCCCCTACTGTGGGGTAGGGTTTTTCGCAGGCTACAAGGAAAATTCCAATAGTTAGGTAGCGTATGAATGGAATAAAAGAAGGAGAAAGATGGACTTTTACATGTGATTTCCCTTATGGGCACACCACTGCTTCCGCTGCTAGTTTGTCTGCAAACTAAGCTGGCGCGGTGGTGGCCTAAGGTTTTTGTCGACAACCTCTCTTTGGATCGAAACCTTACACTGATACCACTTGTAAGGACCCATTTTTTTCAAACTCCGGGGTCTTATGCCCAGAACTGCCGTTTTGCGGTGGCCCCGACACTCGGGAAAGCCGCCACTACAAAATGCTGATTTTGTCGGCCTTTTCGATCATCAAGAGAGAGCAGTAATCATAAACAGAGTTATAATCGGATCTACAAATGTCATAAATAATATGACAAATCACAACATATCCATAAGTAGAAAAGAGAGTACTGTAAAGTATCAAAACCGTAAATACAAACGTGCTTATTCCCGATACATCAGATCCTCACTACAATCTCTCGCGGAAGCTATAAAAAGACTATCACTCATGGAGCTGGTCGCTGGTGCTCTGATACTAGACTGTCCCACCTCCATGCGCACCGTACTCCGCTGGTGCTGGTCCCTGAGCTGCTGGTCCCTGTCTCACATCTGGAGCCCCTGTAATGTTGTGGTCCGAAAATAATTAGTCGTAAAGACTAAGCCCTATCATTCCCTACCACTCCCCCCATGGCTCCTAGGCACCGGGCAGGGAGGAGGAAAGGGAAACTACAAAGGTGGAGAGTAAAAAATGGCAGGTGACAGTGGAACCAATCTAGCAGTTAATTTATAATGTATAAAAGGGTACAAACTAGCAGTTTTACAGTAGTAAGTAGTAAAATGAACAAGTAGAATAGGCAACAGAAGTAAGAACGGTAAAGTAAGAAATAAGTAACCTTAACTTATATGAATGCCCATACAAGCATATAAGTTAAGGGGTCTTCTGCAAGGCTCCCATCGTATAAAAAGTCTCATACCAATTTATATGTTGGGGTGTCGGTTGTATGCAATTATGAGTGTAGTGATATGTCATGCCATGATTCATGCAAGTGCAACTCACGCACATGACTCTATGCGCATAGACCTTTATTTCCCCCTTTCTGGAGCCGAACCTCCAAAGATACCTCTGTATTGGTAAACAGAAGCGGTGGGTTGGGCCTCGCCCACCTCTAAACTGGTAACAGCACTACCAGTCAGACCTATCATACGCCTCTACGCTGGTGCACTAAGCGGAGCTCCTGCGTACTCTTGCTGACTGGACCGCCGGACTTTATTTGGCCAAGTGTAAAACCACACTTGCCGAGTCAATGTATTGGCATCGGTGTCGCGACCCTCCAACATTGATGACCCAGCACCTTATAACTTATGCACATGCCATCTTGATGTAACACCACCGAGCTAAAGCTCCCTAGACTAACCTGTCCGTGAATCTACCTTCCGAACCTACCGTCCGGATGGCAATCAAACCAACCTATTAAACCTCCTGAGCTACCGGGGTGTGTGAATGTGAAACCCTAGTTAACTAGTTGCTCTTGTAGTTTATTATTCCTACTGTTTAGGTTAGCCCAGGACTGCCCAAGGTATTCCCCGTGAAGGGCTCTCGAGGGCACTAGGAACTACGATGGGCTGAAGCCCAAAGCTACCTATCGTAAGGCACTTATTATCTTTGGTTGCTACCCATCTCCCAAACCCTTAAATGTTGTACTGGATCTAACCCTAGTGAATTTTGGCTCTCTCTCCACGGGAAAGACGATCTTTCGTCGATCCTCAGCACCACCTAACACTAACCAACCCAAGACTCGACTCATCCAATCTTCCAATGATGAACTCATTTATCTTACCTCACTAACACGCTATTATATCAACTCCCTATATTCATATTGCACCATATTCTGATTTCTGTAGTTTTTACAAAATGCAGACCATCCTAAGCCATATGAGGTGTACAATGGGAGTTACTCCAATTTATCATCCAAAATCCCTATAATGTTTATTGGAGATCTATCATGATGTGATTAGCCTAAATCCAGAAGTTAATAATTTTCCTAATTTATTTGATAATTTATTTAATAATTTATTTAATTTCAAAAGCGATGCAAATGCCTTGGTTTGAACATGAAGTGCTACTTTCAAGCATGCAAAATGTTCCACAAAATTAAGATAAATAAAAGACGGCTATTTATCAGTAAATCCAAGGTCTCCAAATTTTTCAGTAAGATTTAAGACTCTAAACCTAATTTTGAACAAATCTTACACTAACCAAATTAAAGAAGAAAGTACTGTCATTACTCTTCTAAAAATTATGAGAAAATTCAAGGATGAATATAATGTAATATAAACACATCAGGTCAAGCTTCACAATTTATCAGTGAATAATGAACCCTATAATTAATTTTATCATAATGTTCCATGTAATAATTTAATGAACTAAGTATAGCAATTATTCATCTAAACATTACAATAAAATTCCCATATGAACATATTGGCCTAAAAATACTACTGATCAAGTTTCATAATTTTTCCAATAAAAAGGGAGCTTTAAATCTATTGTTGATCATATTCCCGTGTTTATGCATTTGTGAAGTACTGGAAATACAAATCCAAAAATTGTAATATATTTCAAGTAAGAGCAAATTGACCTAAATCATTCTCTGCCCAAACTCCATAACTTCCTATAAACAATGTAATCATAATATTTAAAATATTACAAGGGCAAACTTCATGTACTATAAGGGAGGTACTAAGTGAAATGCTCCTAAATTACTTATAAAATCACCAAAGGCTGTGATTAACCCTAAAACCATACCTACCAAGTTTCATAACTTTTCATTAAGTTTTGTTTGCTTATCTTGCATGTATAAGTGATGTGCCCTAATCCAGGGTTAGGGTTTTGAAGGTGCTACCTATCTTCACATCCTCTAAGATTTTTACCAGAGGGATTTAGCTACCCTAGTACCCTCCCTACCAAATTTCAAGTTCATACAAGGTCTTTTGACCGCATACACTTCACAGGACACAAAAGCCTACCCTTAGGGTTTGGTCTTGGGTCCTAGGGCAAACCTATCCCAACCCACCCCATCTTCCATGGGAGGATGTTAGAAGTCATGCCAAGTCAGTGGCCCAAATTTCAACCTCTGCTGAGGTGGTTTGGCCACTCAAAACTCAAAGTACACTTTTTGACCTAAATTCCCTTATTATGGCAAGGTTAGGGTTTGCATGATTTCAACCCAAACCATCTCCAAATGAGGTGCAATTTTAACCAGAAACTTACGATGACCCCAAGGACAACCCAGCAAAATTTAGGTGAGTTTAGAGGTAATTTGGTCCCTTAATTAATTTACACTAGAGTAATTAAATAATTTCAAAAACTATAGAAAAAGCATGCCCAAAAATTCCCATTTTTGGGCAAGACCTCGGCATAGAGTAGGATGCCTCCCTTGCAAAATTTCAAGTCATTTGGACCAGAAATGAAGTGTGGGCACCCATTTTAATTTCTGTCTAGCCCTAGGTATAGACCCCCACCAAAATGAGTGTCCTGGTCAAACAGGCACCCAAATTGTCTCAAACGAATTTTAAATTAAAGTAGTCCCATAGAGCTACAAATTATATGTTGACCACTTTTTCTGTAGAGGAGCCTAGGTATTTTTAATAATTTAAAACATTAAATACAATTTCTGTGACAAAATAAAATAAAATGAAACCATAGCCTATAGTTTAAACCCATCACCAGCACTAATCTCAAAGCGCATCCAAGAAATCTGGCTCATCGTCTTCCTCCAGCAGACGGTTAAGATTCACCCGTCCTAGAGCAACTTCCAGCCGCTGCCGCCGGCCATCCGGCCACCTCCCTGGCCGGCCACCTCCACCACCACCTTCGTCGAGGTGGTGACTATCGACTGGCAGCGGCAAGGCCGCCGGAGGGGCCTATTCCGGCGAACCCGAGAGTTCATTTTTCACGAAAAAATCATGAAAATTCAAGCTTCGATCGGCTCAATTGAGCCCATTTTTCATTCAAAAAGATCCCTACGATCTATCCACAGTATGAGAGGATGGGGAGGACCTTGCTTGCGGCCTGGAGACGCGTCGATCGCCGGTAAGCCATTGGTGGTTATAGCGCCGCACGGGTATCTGCAACTGCACAGTGGAAAAGCTATAACTCTTCAGGTAAACGGTGTGGAAAACTCCCATCTGCCCACTGATGGTATTTAAAGCCTCAGTTAGGAAGGGGAGAGGCCAAGTCATCAATGGCCATTAATGGCCATTGAAAGCTTGGCTCGGCTATGGTGGTTCTCCTCCCCTAGCCACTGCCATGGCCGAGAAAACCCTTGGCCTCCTCTTAACTGCCTAGGGGAGATGGTTCCAGCATGGGGAGAGGGCTCTTGGCCTCCCTAGCCATGATGGCCTCTTCCCTTCATTTTCTCTCTCCTCCATTAAAGGGGAAAATGGAGCTTTCTCTCTCCTACTCACCATGGACGAATTTTAATCTCTCGTCCTACCTATTGGCACCACACTAACCCATATGAATAATAAAAATGAGGTTAGCCCAAGTCGGGGAATTGGATTTGAGATTGGGTTAGCCCATTTGATCTAGGTTTGACCTAACCTTGACTAGGGTTGACCTAGGTCAAATTAATCTTTTGTGTCACCATCATTGGGTCCTTGGTGACCTATTGGTCTCCCCTAGGGTCTAGGTAGTGATGGATAGGGTTGACTTGGCACTTTGGAGGTCACCTTCCCTGAGGAAGGGTACTTTGACCAAATTAAGGCTATGGTTGACTTTGGTCAACCTTAACTCTTTGGGTTATTGGTGGCCCTTTGACCTCACTTTAGGGTTAGGAGGGCCTGGGTGGGGTCCACTTAGCTAGGGGAAGGTCAATTGATCCTAAGTAGGCTAGTTTGACCTATTTAGGGTTAGGGTTCACTTAGGTCAACTTAACCTCTTTGACTGACCACAGTGGGTCCTTGAGCTTCTGATGGTTTTGTCATGACCTAGTCATGACAAAACAAAATCCTAGGGGTCTAGTTGTTTGAGGGATGTTACATCCCCAACCACAAACTCCAACTCAGTCCTTCGACGATTAGCGTTCATCTCATAACACTCTTGAGCTATACAGATCTTTTCTATAATATGCTTCACAGAGATATCCATTTCTTCTAACGCTTCAAGACCCAGCAATGACCTCTCACCAACATCGGCCCAAAATAAGGGAGTTCTGCAACGTCTCCCATACAAGGCCTCAAATGGGACCATCTTCATGCTCTCTTAATAGCTATTATTATAAGCAAACTCCATCAATCTGAGTCACTCATCCCACGCTCCTCTGTGGTCCAAAATATAACATTTGATCATGTCCTCCACGATCTGATTTACTCGCTCCGTTTGACCATTACTCTACGGGTGATAAGCAGTGGAGTACCTCAGATCGGTACCCAACCCTTCCTGCAAGCTTTTCCAAAAGCGACACGTAAAACTGGAGTCTCGATCTGACACAACACTAACTGGCACTCCATGTAGCCTAATGACCACATCCAGGTACAACTCTGTTATCTTCTTCATGGAGTAGTCAATATTGAAAGGCACGAAGTGGGCACACTTTGTCAATCTATCAATAATAACCCAAATCGAATCATGCCCTCCGGGAGATCTTGGCATTCCAGTAATGAAGTCCATGGAAATAATCTCTCATTTCCAGCTTGGAATACCCAAAGGTGTCAACTTGCCTCCAGGCCTTCTATGATCGGCCTTGACTCGCTTTCAAGTAAAGAACTCAGATACAAACTTGGCTATATCACCCTTCATTCCAAACCACCAGGCAATCTGCTTTAGGTCTTGAAACATCTTTGTAGAACCTGGGTAGTAGGCAACACTAGAACCGTGTGCCTCACTACACAACTTAAATTGAATTTCCTCAATAGCAGGAATACCAAATCTTTCGCAGTACTTCAAGGTATTTGCGTCATCGATCGAAAAATATGGTAACTCCCCTTTCTCGGTTCTCTTGTAAAGGTGCAATAAATCAGGATCTTCCATATGATTCAGTCTTGTGAGTGCAATCCATGAAGGTTCAGATACCTCCAAACTACTGGACAAGTACTTACGACTTCCAACAGAAATATCCATCAAGAGAAATTCTTCTACCAGAGAATCCACAAAAAGATTAAAAAATTTTCTTGTCTTTCAACTCAGAGCGTCGGCTACCACATTAGATTTGCCCTGATGGTATTGGATCTCGACATCATAATCTGCTACATACTCTAACCATCCTTGCTGGCGTAGATTCTACTCCCTTTGAGTGAAAATGTATTTTAGACTTTTATGATCGGTCTAAATCTTACACAATGTGCCATACAGCAAGTGCCTAAACAGCTTCAAGGCATAAATCACAGCTACAAACTCTAGATCATGCGTAGGGTAATTCCTTTCATGAATCTTTAACTGCCTAGACACATACTCTATCATCTTACCTTCCTACGTCAGCACACAACCCAGACCAACATGTGATGCATCCACATAAATGGTATATTCTAACCCTTCAGTAGGAAGAGACAAAACTGGAGCAGTGCACAATCTCTTCTTCAATTCCAAAAAAGCTTCCTCGCACTTATCGCTCCAAAATAAAGTTGCGTTTTTTTTGCGTCAGTTTAGTCAAAGGCACAGATAATGTAGAGAAACCCTCTACAAACATTCTATAATATCCATCTAACCCTAGAAAGCTCCTTATCTCCTTGGGTGTGGTTGGCCTATTTCAATCCATAACAGCAGCTAGCTTCTCAGGGTTAACTGAAATTCCATCTTTATTTACCACATGACCCAAGAATGAAACCTGAGGTAACCAAAACTCACACTTGATCATCTTAGCAAATAGCTTATGGTCCCTCAAAGTAAATAAAACTAAACACAAATGTTGTGCATGCTCCACAACATTGCGGGAATATACCAAAACGTCATCTATGAACACGACCACAAAACGGTCCAGGAAATCCTTGAACACTCGGTTCATCATATTCATAAAGGCAGATGGTGTAACGCCACTGATTTTCCAATGTTATTATTTTTTTAGTGTCGTCATATTAATGATGTCTGGATGTTCCCCCCTTCTTACGTTTTGTTGACGGCGGCGTACCATTTGTGTGTTTTTGCGTCTGTTGGGTCTGTTTGACCGGATTTTGGGGTTTTGATTGAGTTGAATGTCTTCCTTGATTTAAAGTATGAGTGTTTGAGGCTTTGGATTGGTCCAGTTTTATTGCGATCTGAGCATTTTGGAGTCTTGGCGTGTGTTTGGGCCCTCGTGGTGATTTTTGCTTGTGTAAGCATTTGTTGTTGTTTCTCAAGAATAGTACGTCGGATTCTAGGGTTGTCCTCGCTTTAAATTCATAAAGTCACATTTTTCCCGGATGTTAGTCAAATTAGAATTTCTTAAATTTACCCTGCTTAGTACTCGAGATGGACAGCCTTGTCCTCGAGAGAGATCGCTGCGTACTCGGGATCTTTGGCCCTTCATTTCTCTAGAGGCCGGGACTTGTTCCCGAGTAGTTTGTTGGTTCTCGAGAATGCCTTTTCTTGTACTCGAGAAAAATTCCTCTAGCTCTCTAGTAGCGCTTATAGTTCTCGAGAGGTCTATTTTTGTAGTTGAGTAATGCTTGTGTTGTTCCCGAGTAATACTAGTTTGTTCTCGAGATGTACCTTATTGTTCCCGTGATGTGCAGTGTAACATCCCATTTCCAACTAGACCCCTAAGAGTGGTTTTGGCCATGACTAGGTCATGACAAACCCTAGGAAGCCAGTAATGGGTCAAGAGATAGGGGACAGAAAGGTGGGGGATCACCATGGTCTGCAAATAGTAGAACTCTGAACAATGGTTTAGGATGACCATGGGCTACACCTTGACCCCAAGACCCTACCACAACACCCCTAATACCTTGGGAGGCCCATTAGAGCCATAAGGACCCATTGGGGTCAAACAAAGAGGCTCAGTTGACCAAGGTCAACCCTAGCCCTAAATGGGTCAAACCAGCCTACTTAGGGTCAATTGACCTACTCCTAGCCTAGAGGACCCCACCTATGCCCTCCTAACCCTAAAGTGAGGTCAATGGGTCACTAAGGACACATTGGGGTCAGCCCTAGAGGCCAGGTTGACCCAAGTCAACTCTAGCTCTAAAATGATCAAAGTGCCCTTACCAAGGGGCATGTGACCCCCAAGATGCCCAACCAACCCTACTCAAGTCTTCCTAGACCTTAAGGGAGTCCAATAGGTCACCAAGGACCCATTGGGGTCAACTCAAATGGTCATGTTGACCAAGGTCAACTCTATTCTAGTGTTAGGTCAAATTAGCCTAAATGAGTCAACCCAAGCTCAACCCCTTTTTCCTTTTAAGTTAACCACAATATAATGAAATATTATGGGTGGAAAGGGCTGCCAATAGGCTGGGGAGTCAGCATGGTCAGTTTTGGTGACTAGGAAAAAGAGAGAAAGCTTCATTCCACACTAATGGAGGAGAGAGAAAAGGGGAAAGAGAGTTGAAGGAGGAGATTGGCCAAGGAAAGGCCAATGGTCCCCATTGATGGCAGCATTCATCTCCTCCAGTGAAGGGGAGGAGTTTCCAGCCGTTTTCCTGGCTGTCAAGGGGCTGTTACAGCCTCCACCATCATGGCCGAAACATGCCTTTAATGGCCATGATGGCCATGGCAGTTTCTTCCATCCTTCTCCCCCCCCCCCTGATGTTTTAAACATCATCAGTGAGCTTGGAGGAGAATTTCCCAATCCTTAACTGAAGAAATCCGGCGAGTTTACTGGGAGATAGCAGAATTCCGATCGGCGGCGCCACCACCATGTCAACCCGCAGATCCGCTCGTCTCCAGGCCGCCAACAAGGTCCTCCTCCTCCTCTTTTCGCATGGGTAGATCTTAGGTTTCATTAGGGCCAAGGTTCGGGCACAATTGAGCCCGATCCAATTCGCAAAATTCATGGCTTTCGGCCGAGAATTTTCTTGGTTGGATCGCCGGAATCCGCCCCTCCGGCGGCTGTGCCGCCGTCTGGCGATAGCCACCACCTCAACGGAGGTGATGGTGGCGGTGGCCGGTCGGGGAAGGGACTGGGTGGCCGGCGGCAGACGTTTGAATTCGGCACAGGAAGAAGCGATCCTGGCCGTTGGCTCATCGGGGACGATAACCCAGCGCCGTTGATCTGCGCCAAGATTCGCGCGGCATCAAATCGATTACTTTAGGATTTAAATAAATTTCATTTCATTTCTGTCACATTAGATGTATTTAATGTATTTAAATTTTAAAAATACTTAGGACCCTGAATGGAACTCTTCCCAACATGAAAATTGTAGATTAGGGTGTCTAGTTTGTAGCAAAAATTGCTTGGACCCTTTTGGGCCACTGGTTAGACCAGGGTACCCTCTTTGGTAGGACCTATACCTAGGCCTAAACAGAAATTATTTTGGGTGCCCACACTTCATTCCTTGTCCAAACAAGTTGAAATTTGGGCAGTGAGAAAGTCTTAGTCATATCTAGAACCTGTCCAAAATTTAGAATTTTTGGAGAATATTTTTCTATAGTTTTTAGAACAATTTAATAAATCATGATTAATTTAATTATGTGACCTAATTAATTTAAAACTCCCCCAAATTTTGGTGGGTGGTCTTAGATGTCATGATAGGTATAGGGTTAAAACTTTAGCTCATTTGGAAATGTTTAGGATAGGTAATTTACCCACCCTATATATGACCTTATAAGGGTATTTTGGTCTAAAGCCACTATTTGATGGTTGAGTGGCCAAATTCCCTCACCAGAGGCTGCAATTTTGGCCACTGATATAATTTGACTTTTTACACTCACTTATGAAGTTTGGAGTGGTTTGGACTAGGGTAGCCCTAGAATTTTAGGGTAGGCCCTTTTAGGGTAAATTTCTAGGGTTTGAAGGATTTGGGGTCAAAAGACCTTGGATGGACTTGAAACTTGGGAATGAAGTCCATAGGGTTACTATGGTCCTGTGGTTAAAATTTTAGGGCATTTGGAAGACTTTAAACCCCTTAAATCTATAACCCTAGTTTAGGGCACTAGCTTTGAAATCATAAGATCTAGTACCAAAACTTTCTGAAAAGGGCTGAGTTTTTGAATGGGTAGTTGTTTAGGGTATATATATCTCTGGAAATTTTATAATAAATTTTGGATGAATATTTTTGGTACTTTATGCACAAAGTCATGTTTTACAATTTTCACTTAGGAATTTTTGGAGAAACATATACTTGATTAAACCTGATGAAACTTAGCAAAGGGGCTTGTAATCATGGTACCCATCTCTGTAAATATTTATGAAATTTTGGAAGAATGATATTTAGTAGTTGCTTCTTTAATTATTTAATTCTATGGAACTTTGGTAAATTTTAATAATGACATTTAAATTGTCTGAAAAATTTTAATTTCTTCATCATGATGTTTCTAGTTACTTATGAAGCCCTAGTAATTTTTACATAATTATTGGAGACATATTTGTGGCACTTCCTTCATTATATTTGATCTTAGGAATTATTTTTAATAAATCTTTTAGAGGTCAAGAACTATCTGGAAAATTATGAAAATTGGCAACCAATAATATTTCTCTGTTATTTAGTGAATACAAATTTTAGGAGGCCATTACCTGAGAAAATCTTATGGTTCATGTTCAAATTGACTATGGCCTAGTTTTTGAGGAAAATTCAATAAATAGTAGATTAATTGGGAAAAATATGATTTTCTGAATTTAGACTATATTTATCATATTAGACCTCTGGTAAAATTTGTAGAGTTATTGGAGGAGAATTTAGAGTATCACCTATTGAGTACATCATATTAGCTTAGGGTGGTCTGCAATTAGTAAAAACAGCAGAAATCAAATTAAAGGGCACAATGAGTTTAGGAAGTTGGAATAATGGGGCATTAGTCTGGTAGGTGAATTAGGTTTGTCATCAGAAGTGTAGATGAGTAGTGGAGGTTGGTTAGAGTTGTGTGGGGTTCGGGATCGACAAAGGATCACTCATCCTCGTTGAAAAGAAGGAGTCATATACACTTGGGTTAGAATTCAATTATAACCCTAAGGGATTGAGAGATTTGTGTAGTAACCAATAATAATAAGTGCCTTGCGAAAGGGAGCTTTGGGCGTAATCCCATCATAGTTCCTAGTGCCTTCGAGAGCCCTTCACGGGGAATACCTTGGGCAGTCCTGGGCTAATGCAACTCATAGGAATAATGAAACTTTAAGAGTAACTAGAATAATTAGGGTTTCACTCTCACACACCCCGAGGTTACGGGAAGTAGTTTTGGCTAGATGATCAAGCAGTAGGCTCGGTCGTTGTGGTAAGAGGGCAGGATGGCCCGGTGAGCTTCGACTCGGTGTTGGTACGTAAATTTGCATGTGCATAAAAGGAATGAAATTAAGGTGGTGGGTCTTCAGTATTGGAGGATCTTAGCACAGACACCAATACGTTGACTCGGCAAGTGTTGTGATAGCACTTCGCCAACAGAAGTCCGGTGCGCCAGCCGGCAAGAGTACGCAGGAGTCCGCTTAGTGCACCAGCGTTGAGGCGTACGATAGGTCTGACCAGTAGTGCTATACTGGTTTAGAGGTGGTCGAGGCCCAACCCACCGCTTCCGTCTGCCACTACGGAGGTATCCTGGGAGGTGAGGCTCCAGAAAGGGGGAACTAAAGGTCTGTGTGCACAGAGTCGGGTGTGTGTGTTGCACTTGCTTGATCCATCATACCCACTTGCATATCATAGCATAAGCGGTTCATTTAACCTTTGACACCTAAAATATAAGTGGTATGGGACGCTTATACATTAGGCCCTGCAAAACGACCCCTTGGTCTATAAGCTTGTGTGGGCAAGTTTATAAATTAAGGTTAATTTTCTTTACATATATATATTGTTGTTAATAACCGACACCCCAACGTATAAATTGGTATGAGACTCTTTATACGATGGGAGTCTTGCAAAAGACCCCTTGCTTATATGTACCCATATAAGTTAAGGTTACTTTACTTGTTTACAAATATGATTAGTTACTATATAAATTGCTAGTTTTAGGTCCACCGTCACCTGCATTTGATATACTCTCCACTTTCAAGTCCTCCCTTTCTTCCTCTCCGCTCGGTGCCTAGGAGCCACGGGGGAAGGGGTGGGGGATGATAGGACTTAGTCTTTTAGACTAGCGGTTTTCGAACCACATCATTTAGGGGATCGCGGAGCCCAGATTGGAGGAGCAGCCCCAGAGGTTGACACGCTTGGAGATAGGGCAGTCTAGCACAGGAGTTCAGATAGCTGGGACCGTGAGGCCCTTACTCTAGTAGTGTTTATTTTATTTCCACATGAGAGATCTTGTAGTGAGGAATTGTTGTATCGGGCATAAGCCCTTATTTACAGTGCTTGGTTTTGTGGACTCTCCCATCGTGGAGGTATTTTACTTGATGTGATATTTCTGTGGACTTTTACTTAGAGTTTTGCTTCGCATGTTATTACTCTAATTTTGTTACTATGATGCGATCGAATTGGTCGGCAGAAACGGCGTTTTGTGGTGATGACGCTTCAGGGCGAGAAGGTGTCACCGCAAAGCGGCGGTTCTGGGCATAAGACCCTGTGTTTTTATTAAAAAAAATGGGGTCTTACAAATGGTATCAGAGGAGAAACCTCGATCGACAAGTAACAGTCCACAACCCCTGGTCCACCCCCGCGCGGGCTTAGTTTGCGGACAAACTAGCAGCGGAAGCAGTGGTGAGACCCTAAGGAGGAATCACTTGTAAAATAGTCCACTTTGCATATATTTGAGCTGATTACCCACTAATATAGTTTGTTTCGCAGCCTCCAGCTCAGCCCACACCACAAGGCGGGGCCCAGCGGACTCCGGACGTTGCACCACCTCCCCCGGTCCCTACTCCTTTCCTACAGTCGGAGGTGGGACAGACGTTGACAGCCATTTTGGATGCTTTCAGGGCTCAACAGGTTCTGGCTCCGCAGCCAAACCCGGGGGCCAACTGGCTGAGTATCTTTCGAGGACTCGCTCCCCCATCCTACTGTGGGACTGAGTCTGCCGTCCGGATAGAGGAGTGGCTAGATATCATGTACGAGATGTTGACTGGGATCAAGTGCCCGTGGGAGGAAAGGGTGCCCTTGGTCGTGTCTTGCTTGGAATCTCATGCTAAGAGGTGGTGGAAGACTTCCCTGGATACGATTTTTGCTGACAGGACGGCTGCTGAGATAGCTTGGGAGGAATTCAAGGGCGCGCTATTGGAGCACTTTGTTCCGCAATCAGCCAGAGATGAGCTGGAGGACAGGTTTTTGCAGTTGAGGCAAGGGAGCAAGACGGTGGTGGAGTACCACCGAGAGTTTGATCATTTAGCCCAGTTTGCAGACTCATATCAGTTGGACGAAGCTGGGTATACGAAAAGGTTCTACAAGGGCCTGCGGGAGGAGCTGAGGGAGACCTTACTAGTTGTATCTGACGGGCCCATCTCCCGGATTTTGGAGATGGCGAAAAGAATCGAGGCGGATTGGCTTACTACTCGGGGCCGGAAGCGGCCAAATGAAGACCAGAGCCGGGGAGCCCGAAATGATCAGCGGCGGGGCCACATCACAGATGGAAGAAGGGTAGAAGACCAGCCTCATCAGGAGGCGAGACAGGAGATAGGAAGACTAGTGTTGATGGCTCCACCACCAGTTCAGAGGCGGGACGAACAGAGACCCGGGGGAATGGCGTATCAACCGCCAGTGTGCTTCGATTGTCACCAGGTGGGGCACATTAGGAGGAACTGTCCCATGGGGAGGGCACCCCCACCAGCACCACAGGCTGCCCCACCAGCACCACAGGCTGCCCCACCAGCGCCATACTTCGGAGGCCGGGGTCGTGGCCGAGGACGTGGATACCCAGGTGGCGATCGTAGACCGGAAAGGGAGCAGGTGTATGCCTTGGATCTGGCACAGCCTCGAAACCCGGAGCAAGTCATAACAGGTATGACAAGAGTTTTTAAATTATTTAAATAAAAATTCCATTATCTCTGCTGTCAATTTTTAGAACTTCTCAAAAAAAAATGATTAAATAGGAAGAAACTAGTTACAGAATCCTAAGACATTTAACCGATCCAGGTATAGTCTTCGTCAGCGGCAAACCCGCCTACACATTGTTCGACACGGGTGCTTCGCACTCGTTCGTATCAGAGGCTTTCGTGGAAGGGCTAGAAGGCGTAGAACGGTTCACAGGCCTGACGAGGAGGGTGCGTTTACCTGATGGATCGGAACTATTCACCTCTGCCCACTGCAACATGGAGGCGGAGATTGGCGGGAAGCCATTTGAAGTGGCGGCAACGATTCTTAGAATGTCAATCTTCGAGTTGATCCTGGGCATGACATGGTTGCACTGGAACCATGCCCAGATTGATTGCCAAGCGAAGAAGATCACAGTGAGGCATGGAGACTCGTTTATTGTCATCGAAGGTATAAGATCCGCCTCTTGTGTGCTTTTATCTTCAGTACAGGCCGTTAAGGCCCATCTACAGGGGGAGGAGGTTTACCAGATTCTGTTTGAGATAGAGGAAGCCAAGGGGGCCATGACAGACATCCCAGTGGTGCGGGACTTCGTCGACGTCTTCCCAGAGAAATTGTCAGGACTACCTCCGTGTCGAGAGCAGGATTTTCAGATAGAGTTAGTGCCCGGAGCCAGGCCGGCATCTAGGGCCCCTTACCGGATGGCCCCGAAGGAGTTGGCAGAGTTCCGGAGTCAGCTGCAGGAACTTGTAGAGGCAGGGTTCGTCCGGCCAAGTTCTTCACCGTGGGGAGCCCCAGTGCTGTTTGTCAAGAAGAAGGACGGAAGTCTCCGCCTGTGCATAGACTATCGAGCGCTGAATAGACTCACGGTTCGGAATACCTACCCACTCCCACGAATCGATGAGTTGTTCGACCAGCTGGAGGGAGCACATTTCTTCTCGAAACTTGACTTAAGGTCAGGTTATTATCAGCTGCGGATCCGAGAAGAGGACATTCCGAAGACCGCTTTCAGTAGCCGATACGGACTGTTCGAGTTCACAGTGATGCCGTTCGGGCTCACGAATGCACCATCAGCATTTACGAGCCTTATGAACAGGGTGTTCAAGGAATATTTGGATGTATTCGTCATCATCTTTATTGACGACATCCTTGTCTACTCAAAGACGGAAGGGGAGCACGCACGACACCTGGCCTTGACATTGGAGAGGTTACGGGAGCATCAGCTGTACGCAAAATTCAGCAAATGCCAGTTTTGGCTAAAGGAGGTGGCCTTCTTGGGCCATATCGTCAGTGGGGCTGGGTTGGCGGTAGACCCGGCCAAGATTCGGGCCGTTCAGGATTGGCCACCATTGAAGACGGCGACAGATGTACGGAGCTTCTTGGGACTTGCCGGGTACTACCGGAAGTTTGTAGAGGGATTCTCCCGGATCGCGCTCCCTTTTACGACTATGACGAAGAAGGAATCCCCTTTTATTTGGACACCACAGTGCGAGGCAGCCTTCGTGGAGCTGAAGAGTCGGCTCACTTCGGCTCCCATCCTCGCTATTCCGTCAGGAAGGGAGGGATTCCAGGTGTATACCGACGCCTCCTACAAAGGGATGGGTGCCGTTCTGATGCAGAACGGGCATGTGATAGCTTATGCCTCTCGACAGTTGAAGATTCACGAGAAAAATTACCCGGTCCACGATCTGGAGATGGGCGCGGTAATCTTCGCCTTGAAGATTTGGCGGCACTATCTGTACGGGGTTCATTGCGACATCTTCTCCGACCACCAGAACCTGAGATACGTGGACACGCAAAAAGACCTCAACATCAGACAAAGGCGTTGGGTGGAGTTCCTGACAGATTATGAGTATACTATGCACTACCACCCCGGGAAGGCGAACGTGGTGGCGGATGCGTTGAGCCAGAGAGGAGATGCTTCAGGGAAGGGACCTCAGCTTATGTCTATGGAGCTGGTCCGGTCTTTCGGGGACATGCAGATATCCCTAGTATCCGAGGACGATCCAGAATTATACATGGAGTATCTGGCATCAATGATCGCTATTGATGATATCCGGGACCGCATCAGGGAAGGGCAGAAGACAGACCCTCGGGTGGAACCGATATTTCGAACCTTGGAGGAGGGTTCGACGGGGGATTATTCCTTGAAGGATGGGCTATTGTACTTCAGAGGAAGGATCTATATACCCGTAGGAGGTCAGATCCGGGAGGATATCATGGCGGAAGCGCATTGCAGTAGGTATTCGATACACCCGGGAATCACCAAGATGATGGCCGATCTGAAGAGGATGATGTTCTGGCCAGGAATGAAGAGGGATATTACACACTTCGTGACCCATTGCGAAGCCTGCCAGTTGGTGAAGGCGGAATGCAGAAACCCCGCGGGATTGTTGCAACCTCTTCCAGTGCCAGAATGGAAGCTTGAGGATATTGCGATGGATTTTATTCATGGTCTCCCCCGATCACGAACGGGAAATGATTCGATATGGGTCATCGTAGATCGATTGACGAAGGTGGCTAGATTTATACCAGTCAGGAAGGATGATTCAGTGGGGGTTCTGGTTCAGAAGTTCGTGGAGCAGTACATTCGCTATCATGGAGTACCCAGGACGATCGTTTTAGATCGGGATGGTCGGTTTACATCCAGGGAATGGCGGTCGGTTCAGGCATACTTGGGCACTCGACTGACTTTTAGCACCGCCTTCCACCCTCAGACGGATGGGCAGACAGAGCGCACAAATCGGACACTGGAAGACCTGCTACGTCTATGCATCCTAGACCGAGGAGAGCCTTGGGAAAGGATGTTACCGATGGTGGAATTCTCGTACAACAACAGTCATCAGGCCAGCATAGGCATGGCCCCCTACGAGGCTCTATATGGACGGAAATGTAGAACCCCACTCTCTTGTATTCAGGACGAGGACCCGAAGGCTTTGGGATCGGATTTTGTTGAAGACACCGAGGCTCAGGTGAGGTTGATCAGGGACAGGATGTTAGAGGCACAGAGCAGGCAGGCCAAGTATTATGACGGCCGCCATCGTCAGGTGGAATTTCAGGTCGGGGACCGAGTGTTTTTGAAGATCCGGCCTATGCATGGAGTTTCTCGGATGCGTGGCCGAAGGAAGAAGCTCAGCCCCAGATATATGGGCCCTTACAGGATCCTGGAGCGGATAGGGGTCCTGGCTTACAGGCTGGAGTTGCCACCAGAGCTGGCAGCTCTGCATGATGTTTTCCACATATCCTCGCTGAGAAGGGCTCTACTACGCCCGGAGCAGCGGATTACGACCACCGAAGGGCCGGTAGCTTCAGACCGGTCAGTTCGTTTGGAGCCGGTTAGGATCGACGACCGAGGAGTACGAGTCCTGCGTCGCAAGAAGGTCCCATTAGTCAAAGTCCTGTGGAGGAACCACGGCCAGGAGGAGCATACCTGGGAGCCGCAGGACCTGATGCGACAAAGATACCCAGAGCTATTCAGTCAGGTATACCTCTCAGACCCCTCAAGATGTTAATTTATTCTCCTGCTTTAATTTACTAAGGGCTGCTCTAGGCAGATAGAGGCTTATCTTTTGTTTATTGGGGGCTTATCCTTGTTTATTGGGATCTTGGTCTGCCGATTGGGCGAAATGGTCATAGATCTAGGTTTCCCTTTAAACCAATTTTAGCAAACAAGCCGCCATGCTGGGATGTTACAAGATTCTTTTCTTCGGTAGTAAGTCCCGTAGACTCAACCTTGATTTCGGGGACGAAATCTTTGTTTTGTTTATTGGGATTTGTAACATCCCATTTCCAACTAGACCCCTAAGAGTGGTTTTGTCCATGACTAGGTCATGACAAACCCTAGGAAGCCAGTAATGGGTCAAGAGATAGGGGACAGAAAGGTGGGGGATCACCATGGTCTGCAAATAGTAGAACTCTGAACAATGGTTTAGGATGACCATGGGCTACACCTTGACCCCAAGACCCTACCACAACACCCCTAATACCTTGGGAGGCCCATTAGAGCTATAAGGACCCATTGGGGTCAAACAAAGAGGCTCAGTTGACCAAGGTCAACCCTAGCCCTAAATGGGTCAAACCAGCCTACTTAGGGTCAATTGACCTACTCCTAGCCTAGAGGACCCCACCTATGCCCTCCTAACCCTAAAGTGAGGTCAATGGGTCACTAAGGACACATTGGGGTCAGCCCTAGAGGCCAGGTTGACCCAAGTCAACTCTAGCCCTAAAATGATCAAAGTGCCCTTACCAAGGGGCATGCGACCCCCAAGATGCCCAACCAACCCTACTCAAGTCTTCCTAGACCTTAAGGGAGTCCAATAGGTCACCAAGGACCCATTGGGGTCAACTCAAATGGTCATGTTGACCAAGGTCAACTCTATTCTAGTGTTAGGTCAAATTAGCCTAAATGAGTCAACCCAAGCTCAACCCCTTTTTCCTTTTAAGTTAACCACAATATAATGAAATATTATGGGTGGAAAGGGCTGCCAATAGGCTGGGGAGTCAGCATGGTCAGTTTTGGTGACTAGGAAAAAGAGAGAAAGCTTCATTCCACACTAATGGAGGAGAGAGAAAAGGGGAAAGAGAGTTGAAGGAGGAGATTGGCCAAGGAAAGGCCAATGGTCCCCATTGATGGCAGCATTCATCTCCTCCAGTGAAGGGGAGGAGTTTCCAGCCATTTTCCTGGCTGTCAAGGGGCTGTTACAGCCTCCACCATCATGGCCGAAACAAGCCTTTAATGGCCATGATGGCCATGGCAGTTTCTTCCATCCTTCTCCCCCCCTGATGTTTTAAACATCATCAGTGAGCTTGGAGGAGAATTTCCCAATCCTTAACTGAAGAAATCCGGCGAGTTTACTGGGAGATAGCAGAATTCCGATCGGCGGCCCCACCACCATGTCAACCCGCAGATCCGCTCGTCTCCAGGCCGCCAACAAGGTCCTCCTCCTCCTCTTTTCGCATGGGTAGATCTTAGGTTTCATTAGGGCCAAGGTTCGGGCACAATTGAGCCCGATCCAATTCGCAAAATTCATGGCTTTCGGCCGAGAATTTTCTTGGTTGGATCGCCGGAATCCGCCCCTCCGGCGGCTGTGCCGCCGTCTGGCGATAGCCACCACCTCAACAGAGGTGATGGTGGCGGTGGCCGGTCGGGGAAGGGACTGGGTGGCCGGCGGCAGACGTTTGAAGTCGGCACAGGAAGAAGCGATCCTGGCCGTTGGCTCATCGGGGACGATAACCCAGCGCCGTTGATCTGCGCCAAGATTCGCGCGGCATCAAATCGATTACTTTAGGATTTAAATAAATTTCATTTCATTTCTGTCACATTAGATGTATTTAATGTATTTAAATTTTAAAAATACTTAGGGACCCTGAATGGAAATCTGCCCAACATGAAAATTGTAGCTTAGGGTGTCTAGGTTGTAGCAAAAATTGCTTGGACCCTTTTGGGCCACTGGTTAGACCAGGGTACCCTCTTTGGTAGGACCTATACCTAGGCCTAAACAGAAATTATTTTGGGTGCCCACACTTCATTCCTTGTCCAAACCAGTTGAAATTTGGGCAGTGAGAAAGTCTTAGTCATATCTAGAACCTGTCCAAAATTTAGAATTTTTGGAGAATATTTTTCTATAGTTTTTAGAAAAATTTAATAAATCATGATTAATTTAATTATGTGACCTAATTAATTTAAAACTCCCCCAAATTTTGGTGGGTGGTCTTAGATGTCATGATAGGTATAGGGTTAAAACTTTAGCTCATTTGGAAATGTTTAGGATAGGTAATTTACCCACCCTATATATGACCTTATAAGGGTATTTTGGTCTAAAGCCACTATTTGATGGTTGAGTGGCCAAATTCCCTCACCAGAGGCTGCAATTTTGGACACTGATATAATTTAACTTTTTACACTCACTTATGAAGTTTGGAGTGGTTTGGACTAGGGTAGCCCTAGAATTTTAGGGTAGGCCCTTTTAGTGTAAATTTCTAGGGTTTGAAGGATTTGGGGTCAAACGACCTTGGATGGACTTGAAACTTGGGAATGAAGTCGATAGGGTTACTATGGTCCTGTGGTTAAAATTTTAGGGCATTTGGAAGACTTTAAACCCCTTAAATCTATAACCCTAGTTTAGGGCACTAGCTTTGAAATCATAAAATCTAATACCAAAACTTTCTAAAAAGGGCTGAGTTTTTGAATGGGTAGTTGTTTAGGGTATATATATCTCTGGAAATTTTATAATAAATTTTGGATGAATATTTTTGGTACTTTATTCACAAAGTCATGTTTTACAATTTTCACTTAGGAATTGTTGGAGAAACATAAACTTGATTACACCTGATGAAACTTAGCAAAGGGGCTTGTAATCATGGTACCCATCTCTGTAAAGTTTTATGAAATTTTTGAAGAATGATATTTAGTAGTTGCTTCTTTAATTATTTAATTCTATAGAACTTTGGTAAATTTTAATAATGACATTTAAATTGTCTGAAAAATTTTAATTTCTTCATCATGATGTTTCTAGTTCCTTATGAAGCCCTAGTAATTTTTACATAATTATTGGAGACATATTTGTGGCACTTCCTTCATTATATTTGATCTTAGGAATTATTTTTAATAAATCTTTTAGAGGTCAAGAACTATCTGGCAAATTATGAAAATTGGCAACCAATACTATTTCTCTGTTATTTAGTGAATAAAAATTTTAGGAGGCCATTACCTGAGAAAATCTTATGGTTCATGTTCAAATTGACTATGGCCTAGTTTTTGAGGAAAATTCAATAAATAGTAGATTAATTGGGAAAAATATGATTTTCTGAATTTAGACTATATTTATCAGAATAGACCTCTGGTAAAATTTGTAGAGTTATTGGAGGAGAATTTAGAGTATCACCTATTGAGTACATCATATTAGCTTAGGGTGGTCTGCAATTAGTAAAAACAGCAGAAATCAAATTAAAGTGCACAATGAGTTTAGGAAGTTGGAATAATGGGGCATTAGTCTGGTAGGTGAATTAGGTTTGTCATCAGAAGTGTAGATGAGTAGTGGAGGTTGGTTAGAGTTGTGTGGGGTTCGGGATCGACAAAGGATCACTCATCCTCGTTGAAAAGAAGGAGTCATATACACTTGGGTTAGAATTCAATTATAACCCTAAGGGATTGAGAGATTTGTGTAGTAACCAATAATAATAAGTGCCTTGCGAAAGGGAGCTTTGGGCGTAATCCCATCATAGTTCCTAGTGCCTTCGAGAGCCCTTCACGGGGAATACCTTGGGCAGTCCTGGGCTAACGCAACTCATAGGAATAATGAAACTTCAAGAGTAACTAGAATAATTAGGGTTTCACTCTCACACACCCCGAGGTTACGGGAAGTAGTTTTGGCTAGATGATCAAGCAGTAGGCTCGGTCGTTGTGGTAAGAGGGCAGGATGGCCCGGTGAGCTTCGACTCGGTGTTGGTACGTAAATTTGCATGTGCATAAAAGGAATGAAATTAAGGTGGTGGGTCTTCGGTATTGGAGGATCTTAGCACAGACACCAATACGTTGACTCGGCAAGTGTTGTGATAGCACTTCGCCAACAGAAGTCCGGTGCGCCAGCCGGCAAGAGTACGCAGGAGTCCGCTTAGTGCACCAGCGTTGAGGCGTACGATAGGTCTGACCAGTAGTGCTATACTGGTTTAGAGGTGGGCGAGGCCCAACCCACCGCTTCCGTCTGCCACTACGGAGGTATCCTGGGAGGTGAGGCTCCAGAAAGGGGGAACTAAAGGTCTGTGTGCACAGAGTCGGGTGTGTGTGTTGCACTTGCTTGATCCATCATACCCACTTGCATGTCATAGCATAAGCGGTTCATTTAACCTTTGACACCTAAAATATAAGTGGTATGGGACGCTTATACATTAGGCCCTGCAAAACGACCCCTTGGTCTATAAGCTTGTGTGGGCAAGTTTATAAATTAAGGTTAATTTTCTTTACATATATATATTGCTGTTAATAACCGACACCCCAACGTATAAATTGGTATGGGACTCTTTATACGATGGGAGCCTTGCAAAAGACCCCTTGCTTATATGTACCCATATAAGTTAAGGTTACTTTACTTTACTTGTTTACAAATATGATTAGTTACTATATAAATTGCTAGTTTTAGGTCCACCGTCACCTGCATTTGATATACTCTCCACTTTCAAGTCCTCCCTTTCTTCCTCTCCGCTCGGTGCATAGGAGCCACGGGGGAAGGGGTGGGGGATGATAGGACTTAGTCTTTTAGACTAACGGTTTTCGAACCACATCATTTAGGGGATCGCGGAGCCCAGATTGGAGGAGCAGCCCCAGAGGTTGACACGCTTGGAGATAGGGCAGTCTAGCACAGGAGTTCAGATAGCTGGGACCGTGAGGCCCTTACTCTAGTAGTGTTTATTTTATTTCCACATGAGAGATCTTGTAGTGAGGAATTGTTGTATCGGGCATAAGCCCTTATTTACAGTGCTTGGTTTTGTGGACTCTCCCATCGTGGAGGTATTTTACTTGATGTGATATTTCTGTGGACTTTTACTTAGAGTTTTGCTTCGCATGTTATTACTCTAATTTTGTTACTATGCTGCGATCGAATTGGCCGACAGAAACGGCGTTTTGTGGTGATGACGCTTCAGGGCGAGAAGGTGTCACCGCAAAGCGGCGGTTCTGGGCATAAGACCCTGTGTTTTTATTAAAAAAAAATGGGGTCTTACATGCAGTCATGCTCTCGAGAAGTCCCTTTTCCTTCTCGAGAAGGTTATTTAGTACTCGATTAATATTATTTTGTTCTCGAGATCTGCCCTTTGTACTCAAGAATTACCTCTCGGGTACTCGAGAAATTTCTCCTTCATTTCTCGAGTTACCTCCTTCACTCAAGAAATTTCCCTCTTTACTCGAGAAATTTTACTTGTACTCGAGAACTGTCCTCCTGGTTCTCGAGTGGTTCATTTCAGTATTCGAGAAGTATTGCTGTTCTCGAGAGGTGTTTCTCGAGAAGGAATGTTATTCTCGAAAAGCGTCTTGTCCTATTATCTAGAAACCTTCAACTTGTTCTCGAGAAAGCTTCACCCTATTCTCGAGAATGTCTTCATCTTGTTCTCGAGTGATCCAATCTTTCTCTTGAGAAATCTGGCCCTTCTCGAGAAATTCAGCTGCTCTCGAGAAATCTTTGCTTCGTTCCGAGAATTCCGGTTCAGCCGACCCTTGACTATCTTTTTAAGTGTAATGATCCAATATGCTATTTATTTTGATATTATATATATTCACATATATATATATATATATATATATATATATAGGTTAAATTTCTCCTTCTCATCCTTAGACTGATTCTCTGCCTTATTCCCGAACCAGAGCGACGTGAGCGAGAGAGAGAAAGTTTTCTGCGATTCTTCCGGTGGCAGCCGACGGTGCTCCGGTGCTCGAAATCTTCAAACAAATATTGATCCAGAAAGCTCTCATCGAGAGCTACGCCATCGTGGTAAAATCTTCCTCATTCCTTTAGTTTTTCTTGCTAGGGTTTTTGGACCTAACTCCTATTTTTAGCCATTTTTTGTTAGATTTCATTTTCCCTCGCCTTTGTTGGTCCCAATCTAGGCCGTGGTGCGATTTGGAGGTATTCTCCGGTAAAACCATGGCAAGTGATGGTTTCCTCCTTCTCTTCCCTTCTTTATCCTGATTTGCAGAAATTTCTAACTTCTTGTTATCATTATTTACAACTTGTTGAATATAGTGGTGTTTAGATCCTTTGTCTAATTCTATTTATATTTTTCATGTTCTTAATTTTGCTATCTAGCCTTATTAAGCGCTATACGCTTTGATGGTGTGGCTAAATCTCACTCTTATAACCGTTCATCAACATTTATGTAGGACGTGTTAGAGATGATTTAGGATTGTAAATTCTTCCTAAAGGTTTATCAACCGCTTCGATCTAGAATTGTCTAGTAGAATTTGATGTGTCAATGTTGTCTTGAGATCTATACCATGGTTTTATTCGTGGCGATGTCGTGGGGCGAGACAAGCTGCCAAACCCCATTTGGGTTGTGGTGTGCCCCTGAGCTCTAAACTCGGATTGTTACGAGGTGAGACTTCATGATTTTTCTTCGTTGCGGGTGTTATTTTTGGGCGAATCCACCGCCACAATGTTTGATTCCTCTTTTAGTACTTTGTGGGACTCTACCGGATGTATGGTCTTTTGCTGTGTATGGTTGAGTATCCATTCTCCCCCGCATTTATGACGGATTAATATATCCATGGGGGTGTGTCCAGATGAGTTGACCACACTGCCCATTTTGTTTTTTGGTGGAGTTGACCACAGGTGGCTAATAGAGTCCTGCATTCTTCCTGATGATTTAATCATGATCTTTTCCCCTTACAGTCTTTTACTTCTGGGGTACTTTTGTTGTACGTGATACCTAACGTAAGTGTTCCATTTTTTTACTTTGGTACCTTACTGTTGTACTTTATTTAAGTATCTTTCCTTTGGACTTGGGTTGGTACCCCTCGACTTTGTTTACTTTTGGCTTACTTTCTGCCATCACTTGTATATTCTTGCTGAGGTGTTCTGTCTTTGGAATACCTCAGGTTCAGAGCTGTAGCTGATTTTGGTGCTGTTTTTGGAGTTCCTGAGCAGTAGTGTTGGTTGTGGTTTTTGCCTCGCCATAGCGAGGTAGACTGTTATTTTAGTTTGCTTTACTAGTTCAGACATACTTTGTTTTATGCTGGTTGTGTCAGTTTGTTGACGCCCACAAGATTGTTTATTTTGAATGATCTCTAGCTTCTTAGTTTTCTTTCTGTGTATTTGGATTACTTGCTCTCTGGGATGTTTTATGCTAGGATTGCATGGTAGGTATTTTCAAGTATAAAAAAACTACTATTATTACCTCATGCATTGCATGTTTTAAAATTTTAAATCATTATATTTAAAGACCATAAAAAGCTACTTTATTTCTATTATAAATCTAGAACTTGCACACCATGAGTTGCCCTTTGGGACCTTTAAACTCATGTAGGATGTCTAACCTTGTAAAAGAAGTATTTTCACAGCATTTAATTGCTTTTTGCATGGACTAGATGAGCCACTAAGCCGAGGGATACGGCTAACTACTTCACATAAACTGATTTTGCCTCTAAATAACATAAAGATCTTTCTTCATGGTCACGTAGGAGTTTTGTCTGAGCGTCCGCAGTTATCCCCTACTGACGTGGCATCATGACACGCATTTTTCCCTTACTCTGATATTTCTTTAATGGCGGTGAAAAATGCGGGTTGTGACAGTTGGTATCATAGGGGGGTTGGTTTGACAAGTTTGTCGAACCAGCCAATCTCGTATAGTTTTGCTTTCCTTCATTCATTTGCATACACACACTAATGTGTCATCAGTACGTCTTAACCGAAGCATAGTTACTACACTTGTAGCATGATAAGAAGTATACGGGGCATATTATGTAGTATGGGATGCATAATATGTGTTTATATATGGATCCAGCATAGGAGGCAACATGTGACGGTTATGTATTATGGGATGCATAACCATCATCACATAGGTGCCCATTAGCACGTTTTCTTTTCTCGTTGCATGTGATGTTATGTAGTATGGGATGCATAACATTTCATGTATATGCCGCTCATACATACATTAAGGCCATTTTAGAATGCATAGCACTGCATACATTGCATATCATCACATAAGCACGTGTGCTAAGTTAAGGTTTACATGATGACACATGTACACACATGATTTTAAATAAGAATAAAGAATTCATGCATTCATATCATAGGCACATGAGTAAATAGGATAAGAGGATATCATCCTTAGTAGGACATAGCATCATAATCCTAGAGCAAGTTTGCAGCAAAGCAAGTGTCTTTAAAGTATGGTCTGAACTAGTTGCGTGACCTAGTTGTAATCTAGGATTTTTTTTGACGAGTCGTTCGTTACTTTTCTATAAATACCGACTAGACATCATGTGATGAGGTCCCCAATCGGAGGGTGAGTCATCTGGTGCGCAAAGTGATGCGGTGATCGAGAGTTTGCGTCAGAGTAATGAGGCTCTTACATGGCAGCTAGTTGCGATAAAGTCGCTGATTCAGTCCTTATCGTCTGCAGCTCCGGCGCAGTAACCCTTAGCATAATATTCTGCTATGATTCATGTCATACCTGCTAACCCTACTCCTCTGATGGCCCCAGTGACGTTACCACCATAGATGAACCATATATCGTATTTCCAGCGATTGAGACCTCCCACCTATGACGGGAATGTCGACTTTATGGTCTTGGATGACTAGATCATCGCTATCGATGAGATGTTCACATATTTTGGGATTGCTGAAGCCCAGAGGGTAATGATTGTGGCCTACCAGCTAAAAGTCCTGGCAAAGACTTGGTGGATCCGGGAAAAGGACGGTTTGAAGGAAGGATTCTCTTGGGAGTCCTTCAAGAAGATGCTACTTAAGAAGTGTTTACCTTCGGTCGAGCAGAACCGTCTGATGAATAATTTCCTGCACTTGAAGCAGAGATAGCTCACGGTGAGCGAATATGAAATTACGTTTAGTAAGTTGAGCAGATTTGCTCCTGATATGGCAGCTTTTGAGCAGGAAGAGTGAAGTGTTTCCTCGGAGGATTAAGAAGTGATGTCCAACAGTTGGCATGCGCTTAACGAGTTGAAAGCTATGCTGAGGCAGTGGAAGCTGCTCTGAAAGTTGAGGCGATGGAAAATGCAAAGAATCGAGGTGCCGCGGAGAGAAAAGAGAAGAGGAAAGGTTATCGGGATGGAAGCTCTAGAGCATCTGGCCCTTCTTCGAAGAAGAAAAGTAGATAAGTAGGTAGCTTCTGTGGTCGATCTGGCCACCCTTATGAAAGGAGTTTCAAAAGGACTGCCATCTTGAAGCAGTAGTAGGTACTCGCCATCCAAGGTGCACCCAAAGGAGATCTGGTGTGTATGTACTGTACATGGAAGGGACATGACATGAGTCGTTGCTGGTTGAAGGATAAGACTTGCTTCTAGTGCGGGCAGAAGGGGACCTGAAGACTTCATGCCCCCAGGCTCAGACTCCACTGCAGCCTGCCCCACTTCGGGCTCTACTGCCACGACCAAACCAGGACAGAGGGAAAGGAAAGTTGAATGTGGTAACCAGGGAGGAAGCTCATGTAATGCCCCGAAACTCAAAAGAGCGACGGGGGACATTTTGGGCCAGTTTTGGGTTCTGGCAGGAGGTACACGGCCTGGGACACGCGCTTGTCCCAGGGCGTTTCAGGCTTGTGTCGTCGAGTTGGTCGAGAGGTCGATGAATTTCACTCGACGTTGTGTCGAGACAGGGAACACGACCTGCGACACGGGCGTGTCGCAGGTCATGTCGACCCGTGTCGACACTCAACCCGCGAAGTCGACACTCTGCGCTCGACGAAGTGTTGAGACATGGCACACGGCCTGCGACACGGGCGTGTCGCAGGGCGTGTCAACCCGTGTCGACACTCGTCCCGGGGAGCCAACGAATTTTGCTCGACGATGTGTCGAGACAAGCCACACGGCCTAGGACACGGGCGTGTCCAAGGTCGTGTCGTGAGGTCGACGAACTTCGCTCGATGAAGTGTCGAGTGTCGAGACCATGTACATGGCATGGAGCCCAGGCGTGTCTGAGTGGACACGGGTTAGGACACGGGCGTGTCCTAGAACCCATGTAGTTCTCGGGTTGTTTTCGGGATAAATCGATGGGGGTACACGGCCGTGTCAGGTGGAACACGGCCGTGTCAGGTTGAACACGAGCGTGTTCGATGCCCGTGTGTTGTTCCAGGCGCGTCGATTTTTATGGCAAATGAGGCACACGGCCCTGGACACGGGCGTGTGTGATGAGTCCACTTTATATACCTATTTTCGGACTCATCTGGGCTAATTTTCACACGGTTGCACTTCACTTTTAGTTCTTTATCATTTCTATTTCATCTAATCTTTATTTCCATAGGAAGTGCACATTTAAGCCCATGGTTGTGTATTTTGTTGTTTTTATAGTTTGTACTCCCTTTTGTGATTGTTTGGAATCTCTGCACAGATTAGTGGTTGGTTTTTCCTTTCGGTACAGGGGTCGTGTGCGTGTTTCGGGGTGGTTGTGAAACAGGAATACTGCGCACGATCAGGGGATCTAATGCGCACGACCACTGGTCGTGCACCACTGATCGTGCGCACTACTCTACGTTTTCTAGAATCAGCCTGGGGTAAGCGCACGACCACTGGACATATTGCGCACGACCACCGGTCGTGCGCCACTGATCGTGTGTATTGATTCCTCTTTTCTGGAGTCCTGTCTGGGTAATCGCACGATCATTGGACTTAGTGCGCACGACCACTGGTCGTGCGCCACTACTCGTGCGCATTATCCCAGTTCTTCTTCCTGATATTCCCTGCCAGTGCGCACGAGCATAGGACATAGTGCGCACGACCACTGGTCGTGCGCCTGTGATCGTGCGCATTGTTCATTTCTGCTTTTGTATAAATAGTGCAGGTCTCGCCCTAATCCAGAGATCTGCAGATCGGCCATTTCCTCCGCCATTTTCGCCATCCTCCTTCATCTTCCACCCTAGGGAGGTGCTCCGGGCAAGCTTTCACCGCAAAATCCAAGCCGGAGCTTCCTCTCGGCCTCCTCCTTCATCTTTGAGCTTCAAGAAGAGCTTGACCTAGCTTTCTTCACCAAGCTAGGAGAAGTTATGCCATCCTCCACCGGATCGTGACACGAAGAAGACGGGCCATTGGAAGGTGGTGACATCCCTTCTCTACCCCGAACGTAGTTGCGGACCGAGCTTGGACGCGGATTGACAACCCGACGACTCCAACCGTGAATCCTCAGCAAGGCTTCGTATTCGGTCGATTTCGCACACTTTTTTCTTGTTTGGTTGTTGAATGTGTAGTTGAACTCTTGTATATGATGCAGAATGCTTAGTTTGTAAAACGTTTATATTCAATCATGTCTATGTGATTTTGTCTATTTTCATTATTTACTTGAGGTGTGTCATAGTCCATCCACCACCAGCCACCCTTGCCGCACTAGCAATTGCTAGTGGCGTGCGTTGCGAAGAGGTGCTTACGACCCTCATTCCGCCATTCTAACCACCTCATCCGCTAGCCTTCTCTTCCATTCCCCTAGCGATTCGGTGCATAGCAGCCCGACTAGTCTTCCATCCCGCCTGGCGAAGCATCGCATAGCGGCGTTGCATAGGAGTAGTTGATAGCTTTTTATTTTATGTTTCCGCAATATCAAAACCCCCCCTTAGTTAGCTCCGACCTGAGGACTTCAATCTCAAGTCCTCCTCGAAATTAACTCCACCTTACTGTGTTCCTTGTGAGATCGATACTTGGGAAAACCCCCATTTTATATTACTTGTGCGACTGGTTCACTGCCGTGATCTTACGCATCAAGTTTTTGGCGCCGTTGCCGGGGAACACAGTCGTGTGAGTTTTTGTAGAGGAAGATAAGAGATAGAAGCCCTTTTTCATTTGTTCATATCACTTTCTTCTTTGTTTTAGTTTTTAGCATTTGTGTTTGTTTTTATTTGTTCCTATTCTAGTTTTAATTTTTCTATAGCAGGTTTTCCTATTCTTTTATTTGTGGTGTGTAGCTAATTGTTGCTTAGAAACTTTCTGTTGGTGAATTATTCTTGTTGCACCATGTATTCTTATTTGAATATCTTTTTCCGATGGTGTGGGGATTATAGACATGGTAGTGATGAGTGCCCCACTGAATAATGGGAGCATAATTCTTGCGGTTCTGTGTATGGAGCGCCGTCTTCTTATGGTACTTCATACACTCAACCCAGGTCTTATGGTCACTCCTCTTCTATGCCTTCATCTTTTTCTTATTCCTCTCCGGTCCCACCTGTACCGAGGAGTAATGGAAAACGATATTTGTGTTGTCATAGCACCGACCACGTGTTGAAAGATTGCGCAGAATTTCAGCGCCAGTTGGAGGAGGATGATGAACCGGGTATCCGATTCATTCCATCCACCTCTCAATCGGCTACCCCTTCTGATTCTGATGATATATTCGCAGCACCACCTTGTCTATGGGGGACTGCTGCGGATATGCCCATCAGACTTTCTGCTGATCGGTGTGACGACATTGTGGCACCGTCTCTCCCCATGCACTCTTCCCCTCTTGTTGATTCACCCTCGGAGGAACCTGCACATATTTTCTCTGATGATGTTGTTCCTCTGCCTTCTTTGCAAGAATTATCTATCCCTATTTTTAGTGAGTTGGTTGATGATGTTCGGCCGGATTGCGATTCTGAGCCTGAGGATGTGCCCATGTTTGACGAGGATATTATTTTCATTAATGGACAGTATTACGTCTTGGAACATGTGGACGCACCGAGGTGTGTTGATGAGGATATCCTCTTTGTTGAGGAATTTTCCACTTCCTTGATGGATGAGGAGGTCCAAACCACCACCGAGGACCTCGAGCTCGTGGATTCCCCTCGCCATGACTCATATGACGTCGTCGATGATCTATGTCGGGATCCTGCTAGGAGTGAGACCGGGACCACTCCACCTATTTCTGATTCTTTTAGTTATTCATCTCCTTTATTTCTTGATCCCATTTATGTATCTGAGCCTGTGCGGGTTGAGTCTTCGCAGGTGCTTCAGGAGGACTTGGAGCTTTCAGCTCGAGTCATGGATGATAGCATCCTCTTTTGCGAGGAGATTCATTCCTCCTTTGTTGAGGAAGCTCCATTCATCGCTTTCTCCTCCTGCAGACTCCCTGTAGACGATACCTTGCTAGACAAGGATTTCTTTTGTGATAAGATGAGCGAGGACCAGTCCTCCTCCTCTTCTTATTTCTTATTTCCTTTACCTGTGTTGGGCAGGTATTACTATTTAGGTAGAGGGGTAACTGCTCTATCACCATATCGGTACCCGTTACCAAAACGGATATTGGAACAGTTACCTGTGCACTTTTTATTTCATAGGCCCATTAGCTAGAACTGTTTAGAATGTAATAAGTCGCGCTGGGATGACAATAACCCCAGTACTTATCTTTCATTTCCTGCATTTTTATTTTCATGTCTATTTTTGTTTTAGCATTTCTTTTTGTATATTTTTCTTTTGTTTTTGCGGCGCTCACTCCTGCAGGTATTCTTGGAAAATTACATTGGCAGGGTTCTGATTCTTCGTATGGCGGGCCTGCTTCAGGTTTTCACGCGTCTTATGGTATGCTCACTAGCTGAGCATTGGGTAACCTCTCCCCTCGTTTGTATCTGATTTTCATTTCTATATCATATACTGTATTGCTTAGTTTAAGTCTGGGGGAGAGCCAGTTTTATTGCCTTTTGCACGTGCACATCTCTTATGCATACTAGAAGCTTTTATAGTTTTCTTTTGATTAGTTCATTGCATCACACACCACTGCACCCACATGAGCGCGTGCTTAGTTGTTTGTGTGCCACGAGTTAAACTCATTTCTTCGTTAGATTTGGGAAAATTATGGTGTTGGCTTAGGATTGTGAGACGGAGTAAAATGTTGGCCTTGTTGTGTTCCTAGTCAACTGCTCTCGTCTCGTGTAGAACTGCGAGTAGATTTAATTTTTCTGTATGCTTTTAGTTTTATAATTTTCTAATTGCGTAAATACTTTTTATTCTACTCAAAAGTTGGTGAATCCGGTGTGAATCCGACGGTAGCTTAGGGATGTGTGTAGATGGCCATTAGGTTCATATTGCTCGAGTAGGGAGGATGGATAGTCTTTCTCGTTGGCTAAGAACTTGCCCCTAGCTACTCTCGAAGCATGGGTACATGGTTAGTCAAGTGCGTGCGTGATGTGGGCCATCACTTTGTCTCATTTGAGCCTTGTACCATTCCTGACATCTAACCGTTGCTATCCCCGTTGAGCCTGTCCCTTCCTTTGAAATCCCTTCACCTCGCTACCATAGCCATATAGCCTTTCCTACTCGCACATCTGAATATGATCGCTCGGTTAGTTTGTTTTATTGTAGTTTATATCTGTTTTGTGTGGGCAGTTTTGTTGCTGTTTGTGCAGCTTGTGGTGTTGCCATATTTTCCTATTTTGTTTTGGCTATTTGGATAAAAGAAAAAAATAAAAAAGGGGAAAAGAAAAAAAAAATATGATAGTAAATAAAACGAAAATTCCCAATGGGGAATGCAAAAAAAAAAGGAAATGTATTTGTATATCTATTATTGCTGAGTTTTGCAATGTGGTTGAGTTGTGTTCGTTTTGGGCTTGCGCACACCGTCAAAAGTCCAGGTCTGCTGATGCGTCGTACGTGTTTGTCCATTGAGTTTAGCTGTGTACGTTTTTGGGCGATCTTATTTTAGGTGTGCGTGTCCGTCTTGTTTACCTTTATATACCCCGCCTTCACCTAAGCCTATATTATACTCCAAGTCCTACGGATTCGTGCTTGAGTCTACCTAGTGCTGTGGAGAGAGTGTGAAAGGGCAAGCATATGGTCACCGACATTGGTGGATTCCTTTGGAGGTTATCCCGAGCCCCGATCTTTGGCAATGCTCGCCTAGCGATTAGTCTACTTTCTCCCTACGCATGACCGGATGATTCACCGTGATTCCATTTTTGAGTAATAATAACATTTTGATACGCATTGTGAAAAATATAAACTATTTTGTATACTTAGAAATTTCTTCTATTATATTTTTACGCATGCGAGCATGCGACTTCGCATGGTACTCCGTATCGCAATTTCTTTGTTAACTAGTATTTTTCCCTATCTGCTTAGATTTTGTTTGCTCGGGACGCGCAAACAGTTAAGTCTGGGGGTGTGATGAGTCCACTTTATATACCTATTTTCGGACTCATCTGGGCTAATTTTCACACGGTTGCACTTTACTTTTAGTTCTTTATCGTTTCTATTTCATCTAATCTTTATTTCCATAGGAAGTGCACATTTAAGCTCATGGTTGTGTATTTTGTTGTTTTTATAGTTTGTACTCCCTTTTGTGATTGTCTGGAATGTCTGCACAGATTAGTGGTTGGTTTTTCCTTTCGGTACAGCGGTCGTGTGCGTGTTCCGGGGTGGTTGTGAAACAGGAATACTGCGCACGATCAGGGGATCTATTGCGCACGACCACTGGTCGTGCGCCCCTGATCGTGTGCACTACTCTACGTTTTCTAGAATCAGCCTGGGGTAAGCGCACGACCACTGGACATATTGCACACGACCACCGGTCGTGCGCCACTGATCGTGTGCATTGATTCCTCTTTTCTGGAGTCCTGTCTGGGTAATCGCACGATCATTGGACTTAGTGCGCACGACCACTGGTCGTGCGCCACTACTCGTGCGCATTATCCCAGTTCTTCTTCCTGATATTCCCTGCCAGTGCGCACGAGCATAGGACATAGTGCGCACGACCACTGGTCGTGCGCCTGTGATCGTGCGCATTGTTCATTTCTGCTTTTGTATAAATAGTGCAGGTCTCGCCCTAATCCAGAGATCCGCAGATCGGCCATTTCCTCCGCCGTTTTCGCCGTACTCCTTCATCTTCCACCCTAGGGAGGTGCTCCGGGCAAGCTTTCACCGCCAAATCCAAGTCGGAGATTCCTCTCGGCCTCCTCCTTCATCTTTGAGCTTCAAGAAGAGCTTGACCTAGCTTTCTTCACCAAGCTAGGAGAAGTTGTGCCATCCTCCACCGGATCGTGACACGAAGAAGACGGGCCATTGGAAGGTGGTGACAACCCTTCTCTACCCCGGACGCAGTTGCAGACCGAGCTTGGATGTGGATTGACAACCCGACGACTCCAACCGTGAATCCTCAGCAAGGCTTCGTATTCGGTCGATTTCGCACACTCTTTTCTTGTTTGGTTGTTGAATGTGTAGTTGAACTCTTGTATATGATGAAGAATGCTTAGTTTGTAAAACGTTTATATTCAATCATGTCTATGTGATTTTGTGTATTTTCATTATTTACTTGAGGTGTGCCATAGTCCATCCACCACCAGCCACCCTTGCCGCACTAGCAATTGCTAGTGGCGTGTGTTGCGAAGAGGTGCTTACGACCCTCGTTCCGCCATTCTAACCACCTCATCCGCTAGCCTTCTCTTCCATCCGCCTAGCGATTCGGTGCATAGCAGCCCGACTAGTCTTCCATCCCGCCTGGCGAAGCATCGCATAGCGGCGTTGCATAGGAGTAGTTGATAGCTTTTTATTTTCTGTTTCCGCAATATCAAAACCCCCCCTTAGTTAGCTCCGACCTGAGGACTTCAATCTCAAGTCCTCCTCGAAATTAACTCCACCTTACTGTGTTCCTTGTGAGATCGATACTTGGGAAAACCCCCATTTTATATTACTTGTGCGACCGGTTCAGTTCCGTGATCTTATGCATCAGTGTGCCAGGCCGTGTTCGGTCCAGATTGTACATTTCAGTCCCGAATCAAAGCCGTTTGTTTCTTTAATTGGTGATCCAACGGCTGGGGGTTGTTCCTGATGGGATATACCCGGGATTGGGCCCTTGAAACCCTCACTTTTACTTGAGTGGTTATCTTTCTAAATCTTAGAGAGAGAGGAGAGCCAAGGAAGGAAGAAGAAGCTAGATCCGTCCATTGGAGGAGCTTCGAAGCTCCGAATCTCGAGCTGACTCCGGATCCATGGAGGCGAAGAGAGTGCGGTGCTTTTCATCCGATTACTTTTCCATGGCGCCAAAGAAGAACGCTAGGGTAACGATCCTCTTCTTGAGCATGTGAAGCACTCATTCTTTGCATAGGAAGCCCGCTCTCACGAGTTTGCGGTGAGTTGGAGGCGTTCCTTCGGGTAGATATGTAAAGTCCCCGTTGTGTAGAGTCCGTAAGCGAGAACGGACATAGGCATGATGTGTGAAGCCTATCCGGACATGTTGGTCTAGATCGGTGATGTTGCATTGCATAATACCGGAGAAGACTCCGTACTATTGGTTGTTTTGCGGGATTTCTACACGGTAGATTGCAACAGGGAGCATTGGGGATTAACCCAAAGGTGCACCCAGAAAACTGGGCGGATGCGTGATCTTGCCAACTTGGTGGCCTGAGAGCCAACTTGAACATAACCGAGTTATGTGAATTGTGATGGAAACGGGACTCGGGAGAAGTTTGACCTGCGCATATGGTTTAAATTACCGTTGCGGGCGCATATGGTTTAAATTACCGTTGCGTTGTGAGCACGGGTTAGATGGAACCGTACCCGTTCTATGTCGTTCGGATTAGAGCCGTTGGCACAGATGAGGGTCTTCGGCGGTCTATGGTTTTAATTACTGTGACCCATGCCGGGAAGACAAACTGCTCATTGATTGGCCGTCCAAAGGGACGGTGGTGAGTCGGCAGACTTAAACTGTGTTCACCGAGAATGTGCCCTGAGTGCACGGGGTGTGTGGCCGTATGAGCCTACGCCTGTGATGAAATGAATATTGTTATACTGCTCGCTTATGCTAATGAAATGCAGGGAAAGAGCATCGCCGCCCCGAGTTGGGGGCGGGATCGTTATAATTTGGTCAGCATTGCTGACCGTTGCCTTGTTTGCCATCGTGCAGTGGTTTTGTTGCTTGCAGGTGCTGCTGGACCAAGCGGTCAATAGCGGGCTAAAGCCCAATTTGCGAAGCTGGCCCTTGAAGGCCTACTTGGAGTGTTTACTATTTTTATTCATGTATGACCGGCCTGCGTGCCGTGGTTTGTAAATCATGTAATATCAAGTGAACCATTTTGTAAGGCCTTAAGGCCTGTACTTGTGTATGTACAACATTCCAATTTGGTATTAGTGGACATTCATGCTTTAGTGCTGGGTTCTTTATTGCAACTTATATAAACTGCTTCCGCTAGAATGCTCTGCGTAGGACGTTGGATTGGTTGGATGGTTTCCATGAGTAACCACCCGGTCTGTCTATGGTATATAGCGTCGGGCCCCGACCGGACCTACTACTATATGCTATGCGACGGATCGGGGGTGTTATAGCTCAGACCTCTACACAAGTGATATCAGGTTATACCCTAGTTTACTTTTACTCTCTATTGTTGCCCTAGTTTTATTCATTTAATTATGTATGCTATGGTTTTAGGGGAGTTTAAGGTGAAGAATATGTGGGCGTGCGTTCTTTTTTATTCGGGTGCCACCCATTCCTTTGTGGCGCGGAGTTTCGTAGATAAACATTTATTGGACGTGGATCAATTAGGAGACTCCTTCAACGTTAATCTTCCCTCCGATGATTCTGTGATATCTAATCAAGGAGTTCTGAGATGCCCGATTTATCCAGGCAATTTCCTAGCCTTTGCGAATCTGATGGTTTTGGATCTGGTGTACTTTGATGTGATTTTGGGCATGACTGGCTGTCCAAGTATGATGCGGTCATCCAGTGCAAAGAAAAGTGACTGGACTTCAAGATGGATAATGGCCAACCTATGAGCGTCTATGGTTTTCAGGATAGGGTTTCCCCTATTATTTCTATTGTACGTGCTTCTCGTGCTATAGAGTCTAGTTGTGAGGCATATTTGGTTTCTATTTCTTCTTTGGAAATAGCATTTGTTACACCACGTCTTAAGGATATCTCGGTGGTGCGAGAGTTTCCAGATGTTTTTCCTGATTGTCTTCCAGGACTTCCTCCTGTGACGGAGATAGAGTTTGTGATAGACCTCGAGCCTGGTACTCGTCCTATTGCCAAAGCACCATACCATATGGCTCCGCGTGAGTTTTATGAGTTACGTACTTAACTCGACGAGTTGCTGGAGTATGTTTTTATTAGACCGATTTCTTCTCTGTGGGGTGCTCCTGTATTATTTGTAAAGAAAAAAGGTGGATTGATTAGTCTTTGCATCGATTATAGAGAATTGAATATGGTGACCATTAAGAATAGATATCCCTTACAAAGGATTGGTGATCTGTTTGATCATTTGCGTGGTCGCTCGATATTTTCAAAGATCGATCTTCATTCAGGCTACCACCAGTTGGGAATTTGTGAGGCAGATATTCCACAGACTACTTTCCACTAGCGGCATGGACATTTTGAGTTTTTGGTGATGTCCTTTGGTTTGACCAATGCACCCTCTTCTTTCATGGATTTAATGAATAGAGTATTCAAGGATTTCTTGAACCGCTTCGTGATTGTATTCATAGATGACGTCCTTGTGTATTCCCGCAATGTTGAGGAGCATACTCAACATTTGTGATTGGTTTTGTCGACCTTGAGGGAGCATAAGCTATATGCGAAGTTGATCAAATGTGAGTTCTGGCTACCTCAAGTGTCCTTTCTAGGTCATGTTGTCAGCAAGGATGGTATTTTCGTAGACCCTACCAAGATTTCTAATGTGAGGGAATGGGAGAGACCTTCTACACCTAAGGAGATTAGGAGCTTCTTAGGCCTGGCTGGCTATTATATAAGATTCGTGGAAGGGTTTTCAGTATTGTTTGCTCCACTAACTAGACTTACCCAGAAGAACACTGCGTTCATTTGGAGCAACAAGTGTGAAGAAGCCTTCTAGGAGTTAAAGAAGAGATTGTATACTGATCCAGTTTTAGCCTTGCCTACTGAAGGAGTTGAGTACATTGTGTATGTGGATGCATCACACATTGGACTTTGCTGTGTTTTGATGCAAGATGTAAAGGTGGTCGCGTATGGATCAAGGCAATTAAAGATTCATGAAAGAAACTATCTTATGCATGATTTGGAGTTTGTTATTGTAATTTATGCACTAAAGCTTTGGAGACATTTATTGTTTGGCGCGCTATGAAAGATCTATACAGACCTTAAGAGTTTGAAGTGCGTCTTCACTCAGAAGGAACTAAATCTGCGCCATCGTAGGTGGTCAGAATATGTGCTTGATTATGAAGTGGAGATCCTTTATCATCCAGGAAAGGCTAATGTAGTAGCCGATGCTTTTAGTAGAAAGACTGCCAAAATTTTTAATATGTTTGTACTGTCCTTGGTAGAAGAATTCTTGTTGATGGACATTGAAGTTGGGCGTATTGTCGTGACTGCTAGTTTCGAAGCAGAAGAACCCTCTTCGATTTCCCTTGCTAGAATGCACCAGAAGGATGACCCGGATTTGTTACACCTTCAGAATAGAACTGAGAAGGGAGAGCTACCTGATTTCTCTTTGGATGAGTTGGACACTTTGAAGTATCGGGGTAGATTTTGCATCCCCGCTTTTGGTCATATTCGGGCTAAGATTTGTACTGAAGCTAAGGGTTCCAGTGTTCCCTACCACCCTAGTTCCACTAAAATGTATAAAGACCTAAATCAAATTGTTTGGTGATCGGGAATGAAGAATGATATAGCGAAGTTTATGCCAGCATGTTATACGTGTCAGCGTGTTAAAGCTGACCATAGAAGGCCTGGAGGTAAATTGACATCGCTTGATATTCCTACTTAGAAGTTAGAGAGTATTTCGATCGATTTCATCACTGGTTTACCGAGATCTCCCCGGGGGCACGACTCTGTTTGGGTGATAGTTGATAGATTGACTAAATGTGCTTACTTTGTGCCTTTCAAGATTGGGTATTCTATAAAAACGATAACTGAGTTATATCTTGATGAGGTCATCAGATTACATGGAGTTCCTGTCAGTATCACATCGGATCGAGACTCTAGATTTATGTCTCGTTTTTTGAAAAGTTTACAAGAGGGGTTGGGTACCAATTTGAGGTATTCCATCGCCTATCATCTACAGATGAATGGTCAGACGAAAAGAGTAAATCAGATCGTGGAAGATTTTATCAGGAGTTATATTCTGGATCACGGTGGTGCTTGGGATGAGCATCTCAGACTCATGGAGTTTGATTACAATAATAGTTACCAAGAGAGTCTGCAGATGGCCTCGTTTGAGGCCTTATATGGGAGGCGTTGTAGGACTCCTTTGTTTTGGGCGGAGGTTGGTGAGAGACCGTTGCTAGGTCTAGAAGCCTTTGAAGAAATGAATTTACCGTGACTGATATTCGAGAAAAACTCAATGTAGCACAAGAGCTCTATGAGAAATATGCTAATCAACGAAGGGTTGATCTGGTGTTCGCTGTTGGGGACTTGGTTTTTCTCAAAGTTTCTCCGACGTCTGGTATTAAAAGGTTTAGAAGGATACACAAGTTAGACCCCCGGTATGTGGGACCTTTTAATATTATGGAGCACATCGGAGTGTATGCTTATAGGATGGAGTTGCCTACTACCTTCCCTGGTGTCCATGATGTGTTTCATGTGAGCCAGTTGCGGAAGTGTGTTTGTAGTGATCATCAAGTCCTTGACTCGGTGCACCAGATTCAACCCAACCTTACATACGTGAAAGAACCTGTTCGTATTTTGGATTCTCAAGATCTAGTGTTGCGGAGAAATACCATCCCCGTGGTTAAAGTTCTCTGGCAAAATCATGACGTCGAGAGCGCGATGTGGAAATTGGAGTCGGCGATGAGAGAATCTCATCCGCATCTCTTCCCTTAGTTCAGGTATTTGGGTTTTTTGTTTTAATTTGGTCTTAATGTTGTGATAAGTTTCGGGACGAAACTTCTTTTTACGGGGTGTGACTGTAACGCCCCCGATTTTCCGATGTTATTATTTGATTTAGTGTCGTCATATTTATGACGTCGGGGCGTTACCCCCTTCTTATGTTTTGTTGACGGCGCAGCACCGTTTTTATGTTTTTGGGTCTGTTGGGTCTGGTTGACCGGAATTTTGGGTTTTGATTGAGTAGAATGTCTTCCTTGATCTAAAGGATGAGGTTTTGAGGCTTTGGATGTGTCCAGTTTTTTTGCAATCCGAGCATTTTGGAGTCTCGGCATGTTTTTGGACCCTCATGGTGATTTTTGCTTGTGTAAGCATTTATTGTTGTGTCTCAAGAATGGTACGTCGGATTCTAGGGTTGTCCTTCCTCTAAATTCGTAAAGTCACATTTTATCCCGGATGTTAGTCAAATTAGAATTTCTGAAATATACCCTTCTTAGTACTCGAGATGGACAGCCTTGTCCTCGAGAGAGATCATTGCGTACTTGGGAGCTTTAACCCTTTGTTTCTCGAGAGGTTGGGACTTGTTCCCGAGTAGTATGTTGGTTCCCGAGAATGACTTTTCTTGTACTCGAGAAAAATTCCTCTAGCTCTCGAGTAACGCTTCTAGTTCTTGAGAGGTCTATTTTTGTACCTGAGTAATGCTAGTGTTGTTCCCGAGTAATACTCGTTTGTTCTCGAGATGTACCTTATCGTTCCCATAATGTGCAGTCCTGCTCTCGAGAAGTCCCTTTTATCTCGCGAGAAGGTTATTTAGTACACGAGTAATATTCTTTTGTTCTCGAGATCTGCCCTATGTACTCGAGAATTGCCTCCCGGGTACTCGAGAAATTTCTACTTCATTTCTCGAGTTACCTCCTTCACTCGAGAAATTTCACTCTTTACTCGAGAAATTTTACTTGTACTCGAGAACAGTACTCCTGGTTCTCGAGTGGTTCATTTCATTATTCGAGAAGTCTTGTTGTTCTCGAGAGGTGTTTCTTGAGAAGTCATGTTATTCTCGAGAAGCGTCTTGTCCTGTTCTCTAGAAAGCTTCACCTTGTTCTCGAGAAAGCTTCATCCTGTTCTCGAGAAAGACCTCATCTTGTTCTCGAGTGATCCAATCTTGCTCTCGAGAAATCCGGCCCTTCTCGAGAAATTTAGCTGCACTTGAGAAATCCTTGCTTCGTTCCGAGAATTCTGGTTCAGCTGACCCTTGACTATCTTTTTAAGTGTAATGATCCAATATGCTATTTATTTTGATATTATATATATACACATATATGTATATATAGGATAAATTTCTCCTTCTCCTCCTTAGACCGATTCTCTTCCTTCTTCCAAAACCAGAGCAGTGTGCGCGAGAGAGAGAAAGTTTTCCGCAATTCTTCCGGTGGCCACCGACGGCGCTCCGGTGCTCGAAATCTTCAACCAAATATAGATCCGAAAAGCTCTCATCGAGAGCTATGTTGCGTCAGCAAGTGTACCGATCGTAGTCAAGTAATAAAGTTGAGGAGTTGAATCCCCGTATATCGATCTCTCGAGGAGTGCAAGTAGGGAGTGTGATTCCGTTTTTGAAAAAGTGATTGCAAGTGCTAACGTAAACAAAGGGGGTTTTGGTTTGCAGTTTCCTAAGTTTACCACTAATAAACCTATTGTGGGTCGCCGTCAGCGCGTCTCTTTAGTGGATTACTCAAAAGAGTAATATGAAAGATGGATGAGCCAATGAGGGTCGCAATCACCTCTTCGCCATGCACGCTTCTAGCAATTGCTAGAACGACACTATCTCCAAAAGAACACGAAAAACTAAAGCTCAGCAACACAATCATGATCTAAAATATAGCAACACATAGACATGCTGAAATACTTAAACTAAACAGTGTTCTTAAGCAACAATCAAACAACCACAAGTTCAGAACAAAGTAACTACAAGTGGAGGGGGAGAAATACAAACAAACGCACGAAGGCTTTTCGAGATTCGTGGCCGAAGTCAAGGGTTGTCAGGCCTTGTCCGAGATCAGTCTACGGATGATGTCCGGGGTCCAGATGGGCTGTCACCTCCTTCCAATAACCCCTCTTCTTCGTGAATAGTCGTTGGGCTAAATCAATCCGGAGAACTCCACGGATGCAGCACCTTATGAGATTGAAACGGAGCTTGGAGATTGGAGAAGAAAATGGTGGCCTGAGATGAAGCTATTGCAAGCTTTTGGAGGGGTAATGGTGGCTGGATCAACTCTCCAAGGAGGAGAGAGAAAATATTGGCTGGAGGGAAGTTTTCCCAATTAGATCGGCGGAAATGGCTGGCGGGATCGAACTTTTCTTCTTTTTTGGAATGATGAAATTTGCGTCTTAAATAGAAAAATCAGAAATAATGGTCACGCACTATTTGGCGCACGACCGTGCGCAAACCATGCTATATTAACATTCAGAACAAGTCTGTGGAAGGAGAAGCATTGACCAGTGTGTTTTACTCACGCACGGACATTTCCACCCATACATGAAGGAAATCGCATTGGTAACAACAGAAAGCTGGAATTCGAGGCAAGCAGGTGGAACCGTGCGTTTTACATGCGCACGGGCGCTTACGCCCGTGCGTAAACAAATCACATGATTAACCACAAATTGGTACAAACAAGAAAGCAGCAGGAAAATCGTGGGTTTCCTTTGTAACACCCCAAATCCCAAATTTTGGTTGAGGCTGGGCAACACAACCTGGGACACGGGCATGTCCCAGGCCATATCCTACTTTGTTTAGCAGCCTATCGAGTGCTCGACAAAACACACTCGAAGAGTTCTAGAGAGGGAACACGCCCTGTGACAGTGTCCGTAGGCGTATCCGTGGGTGTGTCCGAGGGTGTATCCACCTCTGGTCGACGAACTCCACTCGAGTAGATGCAATCAACGAATTCTTGAGAGAGAGCACACGGCCTCTGATACGGGCGTGTCACATGGCCGTGTCCTGCTCTATATACTCGAGTGGGTCTCGAGGGAAGTCTCGAGTGGGTATCGAGTGTTTCTCGAGTGGGGCAGACGGCTTAGGACACGGGCGTGTCAGAGGCCGTGTCCTATTATGTGCACTCGAGTGGGTCTCTCGAGTGGGTCTCGAGTGTTTCTAGAGTGGGGCACATATCCTGGGACATGGGCTTGTCGGCCTGTAACACGGGCATATCACATGGCCGTGTCCTGTTCTGGATAAGTCAGTTCGTGAGCCGCTTAAGGTACACGGCCTGTGACACGGGCGTGTCACAGGCTGTGTCAACCCCGAAATAGCCATGTGCAGAGAATGTTGTAGCCATTCATTTCCTTCCTCTAGGATCGATGGACGATGTTTCTCCTTGTTGCTTTAAGGCCGAAATTGAGAAGAGAAGTCTCATTTTACCTTTGGCCATTCTCTTTTTAAAAGAGCTAGAAAGAAGGGAGAGCAAGGAGGAGGAGGAGAAGGGATCCGGCCGCCGGTGGAGCTTTAGAGTTCCGAACTAACGTCCGAGGCCAGATTTGTGGAGGCAAGGCTACTGCGGCACTTTCCAACTGGCTAGATTTCCATGGCTCCAAAGAGGTCGTCAAGGGTAATGATATTCCTTATTGTACATGTGAAGTCCTTCTTTTTGGCATGTGTATGGATTTCCCCAACCAGATGGTGGATTGCGAAGGGATTTCCTTGGATTGATTCTTGGAATCCCCAATAGTCTTCCATATATATCCGGAAATGTGTAGTACAGAATAGGCATGCTGTGTGAAGCCCATCTGGACAGTTTGGTCTGGATTGGTGATGTTTCATTTGTACATCGGAGAAGACTCCGTAGATAAACGTGTAGTTTGTGGAGTCGATGGGTTGGACCTGTGAAGGGCAGTAGCAGGAAGTACTGGAGTGGTAGTCCAGGAAAATACCCTTGTGATGCTTGTGCTGTGTGTTCTGGCAAGACCAGTTTTCTGGCACTGCAGGATGCTGCAGGGTTTGGGAGGAGTTAGGTGAAGAAAGTGAGTTCTGCAGAACGCGCTAAGCGATCGTGAAGGATGCTGGAATGAACTCCCCTTGCTGATTTTGAAGCCAGTCCCTTGATGGACATTGTGGCTATTGTGAATCCAGTCCCTTGGTGGATATTGTGGCTATTGTGAAGCCAGTCCTTGGTGGACAGTATGGCTGTGGTGAGCTTGATGAGCTCTTGAAAAAGCCTCGTGCCGAACAGGAAAGGTGAAACTGACCCATGCCTTAAATTGTGCCTCGAGTACGTTGGTATTTGGTGATGGCAAGGCAACTTGAGCAATGGGGGTGGCTGATCCGTACCTGCGTTATGTCTGTCCGACTTGAAGACCTGAAAGTGCAGTTAGTTGGAGCACATAATGAGAGTCTTAGGCCTGCGCACCGAAAAGACTAAATGCTCAATTTTACCGTTGGGTTTTTGACCTAGAACGGTGGTGGGACCCTAGTTCGCCGGTACACCAAGAATGTGCCATGAGTACACGGATCGTCGGGCCGCGTGGCTGACGGTTGTGATGGATTATTTGTGCATGAGAGCACAATGTGTGATTATATATATATATATATATATATATATATATATATATATATATATATATATATATATATATATATATATATATATATATATATATATATCTGCCTATGAATTGCTATGCATGCAGGGAAGGAATACCACTGCCCCGGGAAAGAGGTAGGGTCATTATAAATTGGTCAGCTGAATGCTGACCGTTGCCTTGTTTTCCACCATATGGTGGGTCGTCCTTGTGCAGGTGCTCGAGAGCCGAGCGGAACACATAAGGGCTGAATTCCCTGCTGCTGCTGCTAGCCCTTGAAGGCTAAGCAAAGAATACTGTGTTTTGCTCATGTGTGGCCGGCCTGCGCGCTGATGTTTGGAATTTACTTGTAAAGAGTAACTGTAAGGCCAAACGATGTTGTATTTTCTTTGAATTCCTTCGAGAGTTTTATATATAACTATGGGTGCTTATATATATAGTGGACATTCACGGTTGGGGTTCCATATTATTGTTATAATCTTCCGCTAGCATGCTCTGAGTTACGATGCGATTATGTTGTGGTATTAACCTGTAACTTCCCTGCCTGTTTTGTGGCATATGGTGTGGGGCCCCGACCGGACCTTCGATTATATGCTATATGAACGGATGGAGTCGTTACATTTTGGTATCAGCCTGTCTCGATCTTTCCCTTTCGAATTCGTGGTCTAATTCTTTTGTGGGGTGGCAAGCACATGTAAGTGTGAACCGCTTTAACACTAATGAACTCTTGAATGTCCACTTTGGAATGCAAATACACTTGTTTGAGGAACCTGTGCATTCCTAAATTGTTGTTATTGGTTGTGCGAGGCCGCTAATGTGTGCCTTGTTCATCTATAGGTGACGCGTAGTGGTGCTAGGCAGTTAGAGCCCCAGCGTTATGATGAGAGTATGGCACCAGCTGAGGTTCCTACACCTCCCCCTTCTGCAGAAGCCATCTGCTTAGTTGTTGAGGAGATATTTTCAATGTTACAAGCACAGCCTGCTGGGTAAGCGTAGCCGGCAGTGGTGTTAGAACAGGTTGGGGCAAGGCCAGAACCTGTTGCGGTTATTGATGCGCGAGTAGCTGAACGACAGTTGAAGCAGTTCATGAACTTTAATCCCTTTACATTTACATGTGTGGGATCCCCAACGCAGGCGGAGGATTGGATGTCGCACGTCAAGCATATATTGTCGGCGATCCGGACAAAGGAAGATCAGAAGGTCACCTTGGACACCTTCTTATTGGAAGGAGAGGCTCGGCTATGGTGGGACGAGATAGAGTTACACCACTTAGCGGGCATGCAGTTAACACAAGTCTAGGTTGAGGAGTTCTCACGACTATTCCTGGCGAAGCACCTTCCAGCGGCACAACACATTGCCATGGAAAATGAGTTCCAGCGGCGAACGCAAGGAGAAAGTAGTGTTGAGAGTTACTTGCATGAGTTCACAAGGCTGGGATGTTATGCAGGCTCTATTTTTTCCGATGAGCAATGGAAAACCAATAGGTTCTACAAAGGATTGTGAGATGAGTTGCGATTCCTGCTCTCGAGTTCGGTAAACCAAGGGTTTCAAGCATTGGTCGATACTGTGTGTGCACTGGTGAACGATATGAAGCGGGTGCAAGGAAAAAGGGCCTTGGCTGTGACAAAGCCAGATTTCAAAGCACCCTGACCTGGGAGATCGTACTATCAAAAGAAATGGGGCAAGAGGACCAAGCCTTCTGGGAGAGCTCCTTCAACAATTCTGTCGGGGGCAACGTTGAGGCCAAAGACTCGTACCTGCTTTAAATGTGGAAGAGTAGGTCATATAGCTAGTGACTGTCAGGTTGCTCCACCAAAGGGTGACAAGAAGACGGGATCGTCTTATGCTGAGAAGGGAAAGGTAGTGGTGGAGTCCTCTGCATCCCAGGCGCATCCCCGAGTCTATAACCTTGGCCAGCAGGAGGCCATCAAGAAAAGTGACGTCGTCACAGGTACGAGTTTAGTTATTGATTGCTTTTCTTATTGCATGCATTGTGTGTAGCTTGTGTGTGATGTGGATGTCACAGGCTTTGTTATGATTCGGAACACGCAGGCGAGGGCACTATTTGATACGGGTGCTTCGCAGTCATTTCTGTTTAAGGACTATGTAGTTCGAATTGGAGTACCTAGTCATGTGAAGACAGAGAGCGTAAGGGTGTTATTATCGAATGGTTGTTTGATGCTTGCGGATAGGGCTTGTTATGTGGCGGTTCAAATAGGAAGCCTGGATTTCTGCTTGAACGCATCTGTGCTCCCGATATAGGAATTTGATGTGATTTTTGGAAATAGACTGGCTCGCGGAGCAGCATGCCTTTATTGATTGTAAGTCAAAAGAGATCACACTAGGCTAGAATACCGAGCTTGAGACTAAATTCACTGGGATGCGACGAGTGAGCGGGACCTTGATGTCTGTACTCCAAGTCGTCAATACTGTTCGGAAGGGCGCGGAGTTATTCTTCGCGCTGATTCAGGCTGTTGAGCCAAAGGCCAATGTTAGTGATGTTCTGATTGTATCTGAGTTTGCGAATGTGTTTCCTAAGTATCTTCCTGGGCTACCACCCCAGCGGGAGGTCGACTTCACGATTGAGTTGGTGCCAGGTGCGAAACCTGTGGCCCGCTCTCCATATCGCGTCGTGCCAAAGGAAATGGCTGAATTGAAAGTCCAATTACAAGAGTTGCTGGAGCAGGGATATATACGCCCAAGTATGTCAACTTGGAGCGCACCTATTCTGTTTGTGAAAAAGAAGGACGGTGGTTTGCGGTTATGTATTGACTACCGTGAATTGAATAAGCTGACAGAGAAGAACAAGTATCTGATTCCACGGATAGATGAATTGTTCGATCAGCTAGTGGGATCATCCATCTATTCCAAATTGGATTTTAAATCTGGATATTACCAGTTGAGGATTCGGGAAGGTGTCATTCCCAAGACCGCATTTGGAACACGCTACGGTCATTATGTGTTCACGGTAATGTCGTTTAGGCTATGTAATGCGCCATCAGTGTTCATGGACCTAATGCACCGAACGTTCCGAGAGTACATGGACCTATTTGTGATTGTATTCATTGATGATATCTTGGTGTACTCTCAATCGGAAGCTGATCATACAAACCACTTGCGGTTGGTGTTGCTTTAATACCCCAAAGCCCAAAATTTGGCAAAATATGGGTGACACGGCCTGGGACATGGGCATGTCCCAGGGCGTATCTTTTTTGGGTGAGTAGTTGACGAGCGGTCGACAAACCTTCGGTCGACGATTGTCGAGTGGATCGTACACGGCCTGTGACACGGGCGTATCACAGGGCATGTCCATGCAGTCGACGAACTCAGCTCGACGAAGTTGAGCTAGGGCATGTCTAGTGCCATGTATGGGCACACGGCCTGGGATACGGGCGTATCACAGGCCGTGTAACTTTCAGGCTGATTTCGATGTTGTGCATCCTGAAGAATATGGCAACAGACACAGGCGTGTCTGAAGGCATGTCGAGTGACACGGCCCGTGACATGGGCGTGTCACTAGGTTGGATAAGTCGGTTGAGCACCGCTTAGGCACACGGCCTGGGACACGGGCGTGTCCCAGACCGTGTCAGGCAAAAATTGAGATTTTGTGGCAAAATCGTGGCCATCCGTTCCTTCATCTGGGTTCCAATGGTTGAGCTTCCTCCCTGCTTCCTTAAGGCCGTGGATGAGAATGAAAGAACGCATTTGCATATTGTCGTCATCTTTCTAAACTCCTAGAGAGAGAAAGGGAAAGGAAGAAGGAGGAGGAGGAAGTGGAGCTGGTCACCAGTGGTGCTGCGAGATTCCGAGGCTATCTTTGCGGAGAAAAAGCTGTTGCGGTTCGCTCTAGCCAGCTAGGAGCTCATGGCACCGAAGCGGTCTTCAAGGGTAACGACTTTTCTTCCTAGCCATGTGAAGGCTTCCTTTTTGGCATATGCATATGATTCCCCCACCAAAGGGTGGCTGATTATGGGAGTCTTTTGGGTTGATTCATGGAATCCCCAATCATTTGGCATTTAGATCCGAAAATGAAGTACGGAATAGACATGCTGTGTGAAGCCCATCTGGACAGGTTAGTCTGGATTGGTGATGTTTCATACGCACCGTAGAAGACTCTGTGATAAATGTGTAGTTTAGGAGTCGATGGGTTAACCCTGTGAATGGTAGTAGTAGGAAGTACTGGAGTGGTTGTCCAGGAAAATACCCTTGTGATGCTTGTGATGCTTTTGTTAATGGGTTGTACCTATGAAAGGAAGTAGCAGGAAGTACTGGATTGGAGATCCAGGAAATACACTTTGTAATGCTTGATGTTAATAGGTGGACCTGTAAAGGGAAGTAGCAGGAAGTACTGGCATGGTAAGCCATGGAAATACCCTTGACATTTGTGAATATTGAGGGGTTACAGTTGCATACCATGCGGAGGAATAAGCTCTATGCCATGTTCTCAAAGTGTGAGTTTTGGCTGTCGTCGGTGGCTTTCTTTTCCATGTGGTAAGTAGAGAGGGCATAGCAGTGGATCCTTCAAAGATAAGAGCCATATAAGAGTTCTATGTGTTGTCTTCGGTGGACGAAGTCTGGAGTTTCCTTGGACTGGCAGGCTACTACAGACATTTTGTGGAAAATTTCTCGCAGATCACTTTGCCTCTGACCACACTAATGAGAAAGGATCAGAAGTTTGTTTGGACGCCAGAGTGCGCGCGAGCTTTTGAAGAGCTAAAGAGTCGTTTGACCACGGCGCCTGTGTTGACATTTCTGTGTGGTACAGATGGCTATGAGATTTATAGTGATGCATCTGGGAGCGGCTTAGGCTGCGTTCTTCTGCATTCAGAAAAGTGATTGCTTATGGCTCACGCCAGTTGAAAGTGCATGCGCGAAATTATCCCATCCACGACTTGGAGTTGGCGGCGGTGATCTTTGCACTTAAGGTACGGCGACATTATCTTTATGGCGTAAAAGTGGATATCTTTACGGACCATAAGAGCCTAAAGTACTTGTTAGATCAGAAGGATCTGAATATGCAACAACGAAGGTGGATGGAGTTCCTTGGGGACTACACCTTTGATATTCATTATACTCTCGGGAAGGGAAACGTGGTCGCTGATTCCTTGAGTCGTAGGACACCGTTAAAGGCAATTGGTTGCAGATGCACGATGAGCGTCGGATCCAGGATTTGGAAGTGTTAGAGATTTATTGTGTTGATAAGAATTCCACAGTCGATGCATGCTTAAACTAGACGGAGGTACATTATGCCCTTGCGGACAGAATTCGATGAGCAACGGAGTCGGATGAAAGTCTCCAACGTTATGCAAAGGATGGCCTAGATGGCCAATTCTCCTGGAATGACGGCCTTTTGAGGAAAGAGGGTGGTTTGTGTGTCCCGAGTATGGGTAAGTTGAGAGAAGAATTGATGTATGAAGCGCACTTTACAAAATACTCAATTCACCCTGGGAGCACAAAAAAGTTCAAGGGCATGAAAAAGTTATTCTGGTGCCCAGGACTAAAGAAAGATATAGCTCATTATGTGGCTAAATGTCAAACTTGTGCTTTGGTGAATGTAGAATGCTAGAAGCCTGGAGGTTTCTTGAAGTCGTTACCGATTCCAGAATGGAAGTTTGATGATATTTCAATGGATTTCATGCACGGATTGCCAAGATCTCAATGCGGGTATGATTCAATCTGGGTGATTGTAGACCGGTTGATGAAAATTGCTCACTTCCTTCCGAACAAGCGGGCTGATTCTGTGGAAAGTTTCGCAATGCACTATGTGGAGCAGATCGTACGGTTATACGGTGTTCCCCGTAGCATCGTGAGTGACCGTGATGGGCGATTCACATCGAACGATTGGAGGATAATCCATCAACTGTTGGGAACAAAGTTGGCATTCAGTACGGTCTTTCATCCCCAAACGGATGGCCAGACTGAGAGGATGATGAATTGTAAATATACGCATTTTTATGTACATTAAATAAGTCGTTTTACTTTATTTTTCTCTTTTATTACTTCTTATTGTTCAATAAAATGCTCCTATTTTTGTAAATATTATACTAACTTGTTTTATTTTATTTTTCAGGAAAAATAAAAAATCTGCCCAAAACAGTAAGTACACGCCTGTGTACTTACTGGTCACGCCCGTGTCCAGGGCGTGACAATTTAATTTCCCGTGAATTCAGCTCGACGAATTTTAGCTCGACGATCGTCGACCAACTCGACACACCCGGCCCCACGCCCGTGTCAATCCGACACGGGGCGTGACCCAAGCCCATGACCACTTCAGTAAGCTCGACGAAAATTCTGCTCGATGTTTTCAGCTCGATGATCGTCGACCAACCCGACACGCCCAGCGTCACGCCCGTGACCATGGGCGTGACTCCTCCACCTGGCTGACAAAGACCCGCGCTTGACGATCTTCCCGCTCGACAATCGTCGAACTCGATCTTCCCACTCGACGATTTTTCTGCTCGACGATTTGTCCTGCTCGACGATTCTTCGTTCTTAACGATCTTCCCGCTCGACGATCGTCGAACTCCTCTACATTCGCGCTCGACGATTTTTCAACTCGACAAGACTCGGTGACAGCTCAAAGACCCGTGCCCAGATCTACCTCCCCGACACGCCCAGCGTGACGCCCATGAGCTGGAGCATGACCTGCGCGAGACCGACACGTGTCCAGCCCGAAGTCCACTTTCCCGTCAAATCGATGGCCGCATTTTGTACAGTCCGGAAAAGCGTTTTCAAAGTGATTTTCATTTTCTTTAACTTAGATTTTCTTGTTTAGGATGTAAAACTTTTCATTATTTTCACTTTATTTGCACTTTTTTTGCACTTTTACAGAGTTATAGGAATGGTTATATAGTCGTTTTAATTTTTCGAGCATTTCAATTTTCATTTTAAATTTTTGTCCGTTTAATTTTTCTGTCTTCTTTTTACGAATTTCTATCGCATTCTAGCGGTAGAAATGCAATCATTTCTTTTTTTCGAGCACTCGCATTTTCATTTTTATTTGTAAAACTTTTTTCCCGTTTAATTTTTCTTTTCACTTTTTATGCATTTCTACCGCATTCTAGCGGTAGAAATGCAGTTGTTTTTATTTTTAGGTAACTTAGTTTTTTTTCATTTCTGTACGTGTGCGCATTTATTTCCGCCTACTCATTAAGAGTTAAATGTCGCTTTGCTTTTTTTTACTTTCTGTAGAGTGCGTGAGTTTGTAATTTTCTTTATTTCCGCCTACTTTTTTGAGTTAAATGGCAGGTCTTTATTTTCCCGACTCATTTGAGTAGGATTTGTGTGTGTGTGTTTTACTTTATGTCGAGAGTGTGTGTGTGAGAGTTTTACTTTCTGTCGAGTGTGTGCGTGTGTTGCATTTATTTTGTCCTACTCGTTTGAGTAGGACTCGCTTTCATTTCAGTCCTACTCGTACGAGTAGGGCTTGTCTTTTACTGCTTTCATTTCAGTCATACCCGTTTGAGTAGGACTTGCAATTTTCTGATTTATTTTCCTGCTTTCATTTACTGCTTTCTTTTTCAGCTTTCTTTTACCGCTTTCTTTACTACTTTATTTTCTGCTTTTCCCTCAAGTCATCCCCATTCTGATGAGTGGCTAACCATTCTTATCCCTCAGTATCGAAGAGCATTGAGACAAATAAAATAGCTTAAAATAATTAAAGGTCTCATTTTTCTAATTAATTAAAGTACTTATGGTTTGCCCGGGTTAACGACGCGTAGGACCACATATCGATGTGTGGGCCCTATTTCCGTTTTCCATACGCTAGCCGAGACGCCGTGCGTATGGACAGATCACCCCTTGGCAAAGAGAGTTTCGCACTAAGCCTCGAGAGAGGAGGCGCGCCAACTCTACCGAATTGGGTTCCCCACCCAATAGCGGGGTTCTTAGCGGAATGCGGGCGTTAAGAGGAATCCTTCGTCGGACTAAGGTTCGGTCGAATAGTCTTAGCGTTCAGGTGAGCGATAGTCCTACAGATAAGTGAGCTCATTCTAGTGGAACCTCCACGGCCAAGTCTCCGCCTTAATTAATTAGAAATTTAGGATCTCTTTTTATTTAAAGTATATTTTACTTCTAAATCGATTCGATGCCGTTGCGTTAAGATTTTCATCGGCTCCACCTTTTATGCTTTATTTTTATGCTTTCATTTTTTTTTCTTTTTTTATATATATAAAATACCCGACAAGTAATTATCGGTAAAATAATAGTCTCCTCCAGGGAAGATTAGAAATAATCGAACCGACCCCGAGAACAATACGACCTCGATATTCCACCCGGAATATCCTGTACTACTCATGATAGGTGCACTTGGCTTCTTTCGTTAAAACTCGCTTTCACTGTTTTATATCCAAATAAATAAATACGCGCGCCCCGTTTACTAAATAAAATCCAATCCGCTTTTCTAATTAAATAAACCGCCCGGGTCACCGCGTGACCGTAATTATTTTTGGAGTTTTAACCTATCAGAGGACCAATAGAACCATGGAGGATATGCTCCAAATGTGCGCCCTGGATTTTGGTAAGAGATGGGAAGATCATCTCTATATGGTGGACTTTACCTACAATAATAGCTACCAAGAGAGCATAGGTATGGCACCGTTTGAAGCTTTGTATGGTCGTAAGTGTCATACACCGTTAGCTTGGGCAGAAACAGGAGAATACAAACTATATAAGCGTAAAGAAGTCGATGAAGCTAGCTCGATGATACGCTCTATTCGGGAGAGGCTACTGATAGCCCAGGATCGTCATGTGAAGTACTACAACGTCAAGCACCGGAACGTGGAGTTCGCGGTGGGAGATTGGGTATATTTGAAGATTAAACCCTTCAAAGGCGTGTCCAAGATTTGGCGTCTGAAAAAGTTAAGTCCGAGATATCTTGGTCTGTTTGAAGTGGTGGAACGAGTTGGAGAAGCTGCCTATCGGCTAGCTCTTTCGACAGAATTGAGTGGATTACATGATGTGTTTCACATATCTGTGCTTCGGAAAGCCGTCAAAGATCCAACTCAAGTGATTGAGAATGATCGTGTGCCGGTTGAGTATGGGCTAACGGTGAAGGTTAGGCCCATTCGAATCGAGGATAGATCCAATAAACATTAGCGGAACAAGATAATCGGGATGGTGATAGTCCGGTGGGACAATTGTGGCTGTGAGGAGCTAACATGGGAGAGAAAGCAGACAATGCGATCTGAATTTCCCGAGCTATTTGTGTAAACTGTTGAACAGTACATCCCTTATTTTAACACACATTTGAGAGTTATAACATCTTGCTTTTTTTCCTTACTGTATGCAAATTTCGGGACGAAATTTCTTGTAAGGAGGGGAGGGTTGTAACACCCCAAATCCCAAATTTTGGTTCAGGCTGGGTAACACGACCTGGGACACGGGCGTGTCACAGGCCGTGTCCTGCTCGGTTGAGCAGCCTGCCGAGTGCTCGACGAGTTCTCGAGATGGAACAAGCTCTGTGATATGGGCGTGTCTGAGGGCGTGTCAGAGGGCGTGTCCTCCTCTGGTCGACGAACTCCACTCAAGTAGATGCGCTCAATGAATTCTTGAGAGAGAGCACACGACCTGTGACACGGGCGTGTCACATGGCCATGTCCTGCTTTGTAAACTCGAGTGGGTCTCAGGTGGGGGTCTCGAGTGGGTCTCGAGTGTGTCTCGAGTGGGGCACACAGCCTAGGACACGGGCGTGTCAGAGGTTGTGTCCTTTTCTGTGCACTCGAGTGGGTCTCTCGAGTGGGTCTCGAGTGTGTCTCGAGTGTGGCACACGGCTTAGGACACAGGCGTGTTGGCCTGTGACACGGGCGTGTCACATGGCCATGTCTTGTTCTGTATAAGTTGGATCGTGCGCTGCATAAGGTACACGGCCTGTGACACGGGCGTGTCACAGGTCGTGTCAGCCCCAAAATAGCCATGTGCAGAGAATTTTGTAGTCGTTCATTTCCTTCCTCTGGGATCTGATGGCCCAGGTTTCTCCTTACTGCTTTAAGGCTGAAATTGAGAAGAGAAGTCTCATTTTACCTTTGGTAATTCTCTTTCTAAAAGAGCTAGAAAGAAGGAAGAGCAAGGAGGAGGAGGAGAAGGGATCCGACCGTCGGTGGAGCTTTAGAGTTCCGAACTAAGGTCTGAGGCCAGAATTGTGGAGACAAGGCCGTTGCGGTGCTTTCCAACTGGCTAGATTTCCAAGGCTCCAAAAAGGTCGTCAAGAGTAACGATCTTCCTTCTTGGACATGTGAAGTCCTTCTTTTTGGCATGTGCATGGTTTTCCCCCACCAGAGGGTGGATTGCGAAGGGATTTCCTTTGGTTGATTCTTGGAATCCCCAATAGTCTTGCACATAGATTCGAAAATGTGTAGTGCGGAATAGGCATGCTGTGTGAAGGCCATCTCGACTGGTTGGACTGTATTGGTGATGTTGCATTTGCACACCGGAGAAAACTTCGTGGATAAACGTGTAGTTTGTGGAGTCGATGGGTTGGACCTATGAAGAGTAGTAGCAGGAAGTACTGGAGTGGTAGTCCAGGAAAATACCCTTGTGATGCTTGTGCTGTGTGTTCTGGCAAGACCAGTTTTCTGGCACTGCAGGATACTGCAGTGTTTGGGCAAAGTTGGGTGCAGAAAGTGAGTTTTGCGGAACCCGCTAAGCGATCGTGAAGGACGCTAGAATGAACTCCCCTTGGTTATTGTGAAGCCAATCCCTTGATGGACATTATGGCTATTATGAAGCCAGTCCCTTGGTGGACATTGTGGCTATTGTGAAGCCAGTCTTTGGTGGACAGTATGGCTGTGGTGAGCTTGATGAGCTCTTGAAAAGGCCTCGTGTCAATCAGGAAAGGTGAAACCGACCCACGCCTTAAATTGTGCCTCGAGTACGTTGGTATTCGGTGATGGCAAGGCGACTTGAGCAACGGGTGGTGGCTGTTCTGTACCTGCATTATGTTAGTCCGACTTGAAGACCTGAAAGTGCGGTTAGTTGGAGTGCATAATGATAGTCTTAGGCCTACGCGCCGGAAAGACTAAATGCTCAATTTTACCGTTGGGTTTCGAACCTAGAATGGTGCTGGGACCCTGGTTCGCCAGTACACTAAGAATATGCCCTGAGTGCACGGATCGTCGGGCCACGTGGTTGACGGTTGTTATGGATTGTTTATGCATGAGAGCACAATGTGTGACATATATATATCTACCTATGAATTGTTATGCCTGCAGGGAAGGAATATCACTGCCCCGGGAAAGGGGTAGGGTTGTTATAAATTGGTCATCAGAATGCTGACTGTTGTCTTGTTTGCCACCGTTTGGGGGTTGTCCTTGTGCAGGTGCTGGAGAGCCGAGCAGAACACATAAGGGCAGAAGTCCCTGCTGCTGCTGCTGCTAGCCCTTGAAAGCTAAGCAAAAAAATATTGTGTTTTGCTCATGTGTGGCCGGCCTGAGCGCCGATGTTTGGAATTTACTTGTAAAGAGTAACTGTAAGGCCATAAGGCCAAACAATGTTGTATTTGTTGTACATTACTTCGAGAGTTTTATATTTAACTGTGGGTGCTTATATATAGTGGACATTCACGGTTGGAGTTCCATATTATTGTTATAATCTTCCGCTAGCATGCTCTGAGTTAGGGTGCGATTATGTTGTGGTATTAACCTATAACTTCCCTGCCTGTTTTGTGGCATATGGTGTGGGGCCCCAGCCGGACCTTCGATTATATGCTATATGAACGGATGGAGTCATTACATTTTGGTATCAGCCTGTCTCGATCTTTACCTTTCGAATTTGTGGTCGAATTCTTTTATGTGGTGGCGATCACGTGTAAGTGCGAACCGCGTTAACACTAATGAACTCTTGAATGTCCACTTAGGAATGCAAATACACTTGTTTGAGGAACCTGCGCATTCCTAAATTATTGTTATTGTTTGTGCGAGCTGCTAATGTGTGTCTTGTTCACGTATAGGTAACACGTAGTGGTGTTGGGCATTCAGAGCCCTAGCATTTTGATGAGAGTACGGCACCAGCTGAGGTGCCTACATCTCCCCCTTCTACGGAAACCGTAGGCTTAGTTGTTGAGGCGCTATTTGCAATGTTGTAAGCACATCCTGGTAGGCAAGCGCAGCCGGCAGTGGTGTTAGAACAGGTTGGGGCAAGGCCAGAACCTGTTGTGGTTGTTGATGCACGAGCAGCTGAACGGTAGTTGAAGCAGTTCATGAGCTTCAATCCCCCTACGTTTACGGGTGTGGGATCCCCAACACAGGCAGAGGATTGGTTGACGTGCGTCAAGCGTATATTGATGGCGATCAGGATGGAGGAAGATCAGGTCACCTTGGCCGCCTTCTTATTGGAAGGCGAGGCTCGGCTATGATGGGACAAGATAGAGTTACACCACTTAGCGGACGGGCAGTTAACACAAGTCTCAATTGAGGAGTTCTCGCGACTATTCCTGGCAAAGCACCTTCCAGTGGCACAATGCATTGCCATGGAAAATGTTCCAACGGCTAACGTATGGAGAAAGCAGTGTTGAGACTTACCTGCATGAGTTCACAAGGCTGGGACGTTATGCGGGCTCTATTATTGCCGATGAGCAACGGAAAACCAATAGGTTCTACGAAGGATTGCGGGATGAGTTGTGATTCCTGCTCTCGAGTTCGGTAAACCAAGGGTTTCAAGCATTGGTCGATATTTCGTATCCGTTGGAGAAGGATTGAAGCGGGTGCAAGGAAAAAGGGCCTTGGTTGTGACAAAGCCAGAGTTCAAAGAGCCCCGACCTGGGAGATCGTACTATCAAAAGAAATGGGGCAAGAGGTCCAAGCTTTCTGGGCAAGCTCCTTCAACAGTTTTGTTGGGGGGCAACGTCGAGGCCAGAGACTCGTACCTGCTTTATATGTGGAAGAGTGGGGCATATAGCCCGTGACTATCGGGTTGCTCCACCAAAGGGTGACAAGAAGACAGGAGCGTGTTATGCTGAGAAGGGAAAGGCAGTGGTGGAGTCCTCTGCATCCCAGGCACAGCCCCGAGTCTATAACCTTGGCCAGCAGGAGGCTATCAAGTAAAGTGACGTCGTCACAGGTACGAGTTTAGTTATTTATTGCTTTTCTTATTGCATGCTTTGTATGTAGCTTTTGTGTGATGTGGATGCCATAGGTTTTGTTATAATTCGGAACACGCTGGCGAGAGCACTATTTGATACGGGTGCTTCGCAGTCATTTCTGTCTAAGGACTTCGTAGCTCGAATTGGAGTACCTAGTCATGTTAATACAGGGAGCGTAAGGGTGTTATTACTGAATGGTTGTTTGATGCTTGCGGATAGGGCTTGGATGTGGCGGTTCAAATAGGAAGTCGAGATTTCTGCTTGAACGCATCTGTGCTCCCGATATCGGAATTTGATGTGATTTTAGGTATGGACAGGCTCGCGGAGCAGCATGCCTTTATTGATTGTAAGTCAAAAGAGATCACACTGGGCTATAATACTGAGCTTGAGACTAAATTCGCTGGTATGCGAGGAGTGTGTGGGACCCTGATGTCTGCACTCCAAGTCGTTAGTGCTGTTCGGAAGGGTGCAAAGTTATTCTTCACGCTGATTTATGTTGTTGAGTCAAAGGTCAATGTGAGTGATGTTCTGATTGTATCAGAGTTTGCAAATGTGTTTCCTAAGGATCTTCCTGGGCTACCAACCCAGCGGGAGATCGACTAAACGATTGAGTTGGTGTCAGGTGCGAAACCTGTGGCCCGCTCGCCATATCATGTCGTGCCAAAGGAAATGGCTGAATTGAAAGTCCAATTGCAAGAGTTGCTGGAGCAGGGATATATATGCCCAAGTATGTAACCTTGTAGCGCACCTGTTCTGTTTGTGAAAAAGCAGGACGGTGGTTTGCGGTTATGTATTGACTACTGTGAATTGAATAAGCTGACAGAGAAGAACAAGTATCCGATTCCACGGATATATGAATTGTTCGATCAGCTATTGGGATCAACCGTCTATTCCAAATTAGATTTGAAATCTGGATATTACCAGTTGAGGATTCGGGAAGGTGACATTCCCAAGACAGCATTTGCAACACGCTACGGTCATTATGAGTTCACGGTAATGCCATTTGGGCTATGTAATGTGCCATCGGTGTTCATGGACCTAATGCACCGAACATTCCGATAGTAATTGGACCTGTTTGTGATTGTATTCATTGATGATATCTTGGTGTACTCTCAATCGGAAGCTGATCATGCAAACCACTTGCAGTTGGTGTTGCATACCTTGCGGAGGAATAAGCTCTATGCCAAGTTCTCAAAGTGTGATTTTTGGCTGTCGTCGGTGGCTTTTCTTAGCCATGTGGTAAGTGGAGAGGGCATAGCAGTGGATCCGTCAAAGATAAGAGCTATACAGGAGTCGTCGGTGTTATCTTCGGTGGCCGAAGTCAGGAGTTTCCTTGGACTGGCAGGCTACTATAGACATTTTATGGAAAACTTCCTGCGGATCGCTTTGCCTTTGAACATACTAATGTGAAGGGATCAGAAGTTCGTTTGGACGCCAGAGTGAGCGCGAGCATTTGAAGAGTTAAAGAGTCGTTTGACCACGGGGCCTGTGTTGACATCGTCGTGTGGTACAGACGGATATGAGATCTATAGTGATGCATCAGGGAGCGGCTTAGGCTGCGTTCTTCTGCAGTTTTGAAAATTGATTGCTTATGGCTCACGCCAGTTGAAAGTGCATGAGCGAAATTATCCCGTCCACGACTTGGAGTTGGCGGCGGGGATCTTTGCACTAAAGGTATGGCGACATTATCTTTATGACATAAAAGTGGATATCTTTACGGACCATAAGAGCCTAAAATACTTGTTAGATCAGAAGGATCTGAATATGTGACAATGAAGGTGGATGGAGTTCCTTGAGGACTACACCTTTGAAATTCATTATACTCACGAGAAGGGAAACATGGTCGCTGATGATTTGAGTCGTAGGACTCCGTTTAGGGAAAATTGGTTGCAGATGCACGATGTGCGTCTGATCTAGGAGTTGGAACCGTTAGAGACTTCTTGTGTTGACAAGAATTCCATAGCCGATGCATTCTTAAACTGGACGGAGGTACAATATGACCTTGCATACAGAATTCGACGAGCAACGGAGTTGGATGAAAGTCTCCAACACTATGCAAAGGATGGGCTAGATGGCCAATTCTCCTAGGATGACGGCCTTTTGCGGAAAGATGGTCGTTTATGCGTCCCGAGTATGGGTCGTTTGCGGAAAGATCCCCTGGGGAGCACCATGTGCATACCCCCAACAACAGAATGCGCAATTGCACACCCTTGGGCCAAAACAGTTCAGAAAATGGTCATAGACCGGTCGATGCAAATATAACCGAATACCGGTTGAAATGTGGTGCACGAGTGTGAAAACAAGCCCAGATGAGTCCGAAAAATCCTATAAATATCGGGCTCATCACATCACCAGACTTAAACATTTGCTCGTCTCGAGCAAATCATTTCTCCTTAAAGTAGAAAACAGCTAGCTGGCTTAGAAATTTCAAAATATAGTAAAGCGAGAAATCAAATACTTCATGGGCGTAGAAAATATTATAGGTAAAATTTTTAATTATACTACAGATTTTATAAATTTTGACAGGCGTAAATAAATATTATAACTGCTCAAAAATGGAATTCTGGAGAATCGTTTGGTCATACATAGGAAGAAAGTAGGCAGGCCACTCAGTTGAGCATTGCCAAACACCGGGGCTCGGGATCACCTCCAAAGAAATCCATCAATATCGCGGACCATACGCTTGCCCGTTCACACTCTCTCCACGGCGCTAGTTTGACTCAAGCGTGAATCCATAGGACTTTAGGAAAATAATCGGCCTTGGGTATATACGTAGGTAAGGACGCAAAAGGATAAAAACGATGGCTACGCACAACCCAAATGAGCTCATACAGATGAAATCCTCTCGCCAACAAAATATGCAGGTGCACCACACCACCAGACTTCAACTTGACAACACGGGTGTGTGCACTGCCTATCACCACAACAATAACACAAATAGACTCTTCATTTTCACTTTCTTATTTTATATCAATCAACACATTTTTTTCTTTTCTTTTTCCAGATTTTTATAATACACATTCAGCCAAATTTTCAAGAAAACTTCACCGCACAACCACATAACAACACCACAGCAACAACACAAATGGAAGAATTAACATACTAATACATCGAGATTGGGGTGTGCAACTGGGAAAAGCTTTTAGGCTCTGGTGATAGTGAAGTGGTGCTAAATCAACAGGAGGGGTAGGCTTAAAATAGGCTAAAAAGGATTATCGTTAGGACGGGTAGAAGGCTCAACCGGGCTAAAAAATTGGCCTACATCATGCTCGCGCTAGACTAAGCATGCATCAATGCTTCGAAAGTAGCTTGGGGCAAGTTCTTAGCCACCGAGAAAATTGATCCTTCCTCCTGACTCGAGCAATACGAGGCTAGTGATGGCTACACACATTCCTACACCACCGTTCGATTACTCCAGATTCAACACTTTTGAGTAGTACAAATAATATTTACAAATGCAGAAAAGTATAAATCTACAAGCATAAAGAAAAATTAAATCTATACTATTTCTACACACCATGAGTACTCGATTAGGAGCACTGCATGAGTTTCGAACTACTCTATCCTAAAATCCTAAGCCAGCACCACTATTTTGAAGTTAACACAAAAGAAATAAATTTGAATTGAGCCGAGCGCGTGCTTAAGATCGCGCTCATGTGGGTGCGGGTGCACGATGATGACAAGATATTAAGAAAACAGAAAATAAAAATATGCTTTTGGTACGAAAGCGATAATAGTGCATGTGCACAGGTGACCCGCATAACTCTCCCCCACCATACTTAAACTAAACAACCTATTCAAGATTTGCAATAAAAATAGAGAAATAAAAGTTGGGGGAGAGGTTACCCCATGCTCAACAAATGAGCATATTAGAAGCTCAGCGTTAATTTCAGCAGAAATTCCACGGCCCAAACGAACTCCACTTGCACAAGAGAATACATCCAACCACGCATATTATAAACATATAATTACAGCAGCATAATTGAACAAATTAAAAGCAGGGAAATTGGGTTGTCTCCTATAAGCCACTTTTTTTACCGTCCTTAAGGTAGACCAAATACATGTATTAGCAGTTATATAAATATTGTTCAGAGCATAAGTTCAAAATGCAACGAAAAAGTCTAAAGGTACACACAGCATTAAGCAATAAATAAAACTAGAAAAAGGAGGAAAGGGGCCCCGAAGATCCTTCACTCCTCAGCCGAACGCTGACTTGTGATAGATCCCCCCAGTCATGCGAGATGAGAGCAAGACGAAAGCTTTAGGTACCAGGGAAGATGAATCTCCCCTGCCCCTAACCTCTTTCTTCTCGCGCCGGCGGGCAAAATTCTGCGCCTTGCACATGAGCAGTTCTTTTCTTTTCAGATCCACAGATGGGGATCGCCATGGTGGTATAACCATACCAACCAATTCAGCAGCATGTCTATCTTTCTCATCTGGGAGCATCCTTTCATCACCCATGGCGGATGAAAGATCAGCCCAAGTCACATGTTTAACAGTCTTATAAAATTTGTTCGGAGCAATAGAAGTTTTTAAGTCTATCTTCTGCACGTTCTATACAGTCGTGCTCAGCTCACGTTCCTTACTATCCCAGTCTTGTTTCACTCCCAGCAACTGATGCAGTGACCCAGAGCCGACCCGCTCTATCGACCAGGCCTCGCACCTGGCCTAGCCAGAGGCAAACGTCTAGCGGCCCACTATCGGGCTGCAGCCCTAGCACCCCACCCATGACCGCACCTATTCTCAGCGCGGCAGGATGTTGAGACGAGGTCTTGAACCCAGCCCCCTTGATAAAGAGCTTTCCTAACAGCTCTCATCACCAACTGAGCTGCACTTTTTTGATGCAGTGACCCAGAGCCGACCCTCTCTGTCGACCAGGCCTCACACCTGGCCTAGCCAGAGGCCCACGTCTAGAGGCCCACTGCCGGGCTGCAGCCCTAGCACCCCACCCATGACCGCACCTATTCTCAGCGTGGCGGGATGTTGATGAGAGGTCTCGAACCCAGCCCCCTTGATAAAGAGCTTTCCTAACAGCTCTCATCACCAACTGAGCTGCAGCTCAGTTGGTGATGAGAGCTGTTAGGAAAGCTCTTTATCAAGGGGGCTGGGTTCGAGACCTCGCCTCAACATCCTGCCATGCTGAGAATAGGTGCGGTCATGGGTAGGGTGCTAGGGCTGCAGCCCGGCAGTGGGCCGCTAGATGTGGGCCTCTGGCTAGGCCAGGTGCGAGGCCTGGTCGACAGAGCGGGTCGGCTCTGGGTCACTGCATCAGCAACTATGCACTTGTTTCTGCTTCATCTGACATCAACATTTCTTCCACTTTCACAGCCTTGTCTTGCTCATTCAGCAAAATACCTGTCTCATCAGCTATAGATAAATCATTAGATAACAAGACATTCAATTTCAGAAGTTCTCCAGGTCCATTTGAAATTGTAGGGGGAAGTGACGGTGGTAAAGGCAAATCTACCTTGGAAGCCAAGGTGGCACCGCTCGCATTAAATTGCAATGTAGCTTCACTAGATTTTAGGAATGGGACCCCTAAGATGGGTTTCGATGTATTTGTCATGGGTCCTATCACCTGAAAGTCAGTTACTACAATAGCCCCATTCAGTTTCACTTCCACCTCCTTAATTTCCCCGTCGGTCTTTACTACTGATGTGTTGGATGGTAAGTGTACCGGTCGCACAAGCAATATAAAATGGGTGAATTTCCCCAAGTATTGTTCTCTTCAAGGAACACAGTAAGGTGGAGTTAATTTCTAGGAGGACTTGAGATTTAAGTCCTTAGGTCAGAGTTAACTACGGCGGACTTTGATGGTTACGGAAATAGAAAATAAAACACTAAGAACTAATCCTATGCAACGCCGTTATGTGATGCTTCGCTAGGCGGGATGGAAGACTACACGGTCCGCTATGCACCGAATCGCTAGGCGGATGGATGAGTAGGCTTGTGGATGAGGTGGTTAGAATAGCGGAATGAGGGTCGAGAGCACCTCTTCACTACGCACGCCCCTAGCAATTGCTAGAGCGGTAAATATGGATGTGGTGGCGGAAGGAAATAAAGGCGCACCTCAAGCAAATAACGAAAATATAAAATCACATAGACATGATTGTATACAAACATTTTACAAACTAAACATACTTCATCAAATACAAGATATTAAGCTACACTATCAACAAAAAGAGAAGAAAAGTGTGAGAAATCGACCGTATCCGAAGTCTTGCGGACGATTCACGAAAGGAATCGCCGGGTTGTCAATCCGCGTCCTAGCTCGGTTCTCAACTGCGTCCGGGGTAGAGGAGGCTATCACTCACTCCCAATGGACCCGTCTTCTTTGTGTCAAGATCCGGTGGAGGATGGCACAAACTTCTCCTAACTTGATGGAGAAAGTTAGATGAAACTCTCCTTAAAACTCAAGGATGAAGGAGGAGGCCGAGAGGAAGCTCGGGTTTGAATATTGCATTGAAAGCTTGCCCGGAGCACCTCCAAATGGTGGAAGATGAAGGGAAATCGCGGAACCCTTCCTTGGAGGCGGAAAACGTCGAAGGAGAAAAAAACTCTTTTCAATGGCGGAAAATCTGCGCTTTAAATAGAAGCAGGTCAGAAAATTAGGCATGCATGGTTTGTTGCACGATCGTGCGCTAACCGTGCGTTATTAACTTGCAGGTCAAGCTTGCGGAAGATGAAGCGTTGACCCGTGTGTTTTACTTCGCGCACGGGCGCTTCCACCCTTGTGTGAAGGAAATCGCACGGGTAGTGATAGAAAGCTGGAATTCAGGAAAATTCCGTGGAACCGTGTGTTTTACTCGCGCACGGGCGCTTCCGCCTGTGCATGAACAAATCGCACGATTAAACACAGAATGGAAAATACAAAAAAGCTACAGGAAAACCGTGCATTTCCTTCGCGCACAGTTATGATGAAACCATGCGTCAACAATGCGAGAGGATCATCGACCTCAGCTCAACGAATTTCATCGAGCTCAACTCGACCTTTCTCCTGCACATGCAGGTAAAATGCACGATCATAAAGAATCGTGTGCTAAGAAAACGCACGACCGTTCATTTTCCTCAAACCTGCATTCCAACCTTGGGGAAAACGCACCACCTACACAGTAAAACCAAAACTTGGAGCACCAACATCCAGCAACAATACACAGCATAAAATAAACAAAAAGAACCATGGGGAGCACCATGTGCTTACCCCCAACAAAAGAATGCGCAATTGCACACCCAATGGATAAAACAATGCACTTTTGGTGAAGTGAAGATCTACACAAATATATAACTTTTCCGATTGAAAAAGTAGTGCACACACAGGAAAATAAGCCCAGCTAAGTCCGAAAAACCCTATATAAATTAGACTCATCACATCCCCAGACTTACCTGTTTGCGTGCCCCGAGCAAACGAAATCTATATAGATAGGGAAAATGATTTAGCTAACATAGAAATTATGATATGGAGTACCCTGCGAATTCGCATGCTCGTATGCGTAAACATATAACTAGAGGAAATTTCTAAGTATGTAAAATAGTTTACACTTTTCACAATGCGTATCAACATTTTATTATTACTCAAAAATGGAATCACAGTCAATCTTCCGGTCACGCGCAGGAATAAAGGAGGCAGGCCACTAAGGTGAGCTTTGCCAAAGACCGGGGCTCAGTATCACGTCCAAAGAAATCCATCAATGTTAGCGACCATACGCTTGCCCGTTCACACTCTCTCCACGGTACTAGTTTGACTCAAGCATGAATCTGTAGGACTTTAGGAGAATCATGGGGCTTGGCTTATGGTGAGGTAACAAATATAAACAGGAAGGCTATGCACCTAACCCAAATGAGCTATCATAAAAAGAAAGAATCTAATGCTAAACATAATACACGCAGGTACACCACACCCCCAGACTTAATTTTTCAAATATTGGTGTGTGTACTGCCTACTCCAAATACAATCTCCTCTCAAATAGAATTTTCAATAATACTTTTTCTTTCATACTTTTCATTTTCGCATATATTTTTTTAAATCATTTTCTTTACTTTAAACAGTTTCAGCAAATAGAAACTTTGGAGCACATCCACATAATCACATGTAATATCACCACATCAACACCCCAACATGAGAAATGTAAAACACTAAAGCTCGACTTGGGTGTGCGACTAGGATCGGCTATAATGCTTTGGTGAAATAATTGTGGAGCTGAATCAAAAGAAGGGTAGGCACAATGGGGCTTAGCGAGAAAAAGATGTTAGGAACGGTACAAAGTTCAACCGGGCCAAAATGATGGCCTACATCACGCTCACGCTCGACTAACCATGCACCAATGCTTTGAGAGTAGCTTGGGGCAAGTTCTTAGCCACCGAGAAAGATGATCCTTCCTCCTGACTCGAGCAAAATGAGTCTAGTGACGGCTACACACATCCTTACACTACCGTTCGATTCACACCGTATTCACCAATTTTTGAGTAGAATAAATAGCATTTACGCAATTAAAAAATATAAAACTATAAGCATATAGAAAAATTAAATCTAATCCAAATTCTACACGAGACGAGAGCACTCGACTAGGAACACAACAAGGTCAACATAGTTCTCTGTCTCATAATCCTATGTCAGCACAAAAATTTTCCCAAATCATACAAAAGAAATAAGTTTAACTCGCAGCATGTTAACAGCTAAGCACGCACTCATGTGGGTGTAGTGGTGTGCGATGTGATGAACTAATCAAAATAAAACAATAAAAGCTTCTAGTATGCACATGAAATGTATGCGTGCAAAATGTAACACATACTGACTCTCCCCCAGACTTAAACTAAGCGACACAACATATGATATATATTTAAATCAAAAAGAGACAAGGGAAGGGGTTACCCAATGCTAAGATGGTGAGCATACCAGAAGATGCTTGAAAACACAGAAGCAGTTCCGCCATACGAAGAATCACAACCCCACCAATACGATTTGCCATGAATACCTGCAGGGGTGAGCTCCGCAAAAACAAAAGAAAAATAGACAAAATACAAAGAAATACTAACACTAAAATAGCCATGAAAAATAAAAATGCAGAAAATATAAGATAAGTACTGGGGTTATTGTCATCCCAGCACGACTTATTTGAAAGACAAAAAGTACTAGCTAATTGGCCTATGAAAAGAAAAGTGCACAGGTAACTGTTCCATTATCCGTTTTGGTAACGGGTACCAATATGGCGACAAAGCAGTTACCCCTGTGCCTAAATAATCATATCTGCTCCTCGCAGGCAGAGGAAATAGAAAGTAAGAAGAGGAGGAGCACTAGTCCTCACTCATCTCACCACAAAATATATCCTTGCCCGGCAAGGTATCGTCTACTACAAGTAGACGGCGGGAGGAGAAAGCAATCAATGGAGCTTCCTCAATAGAGGAGGAATCAACCTCCTCGCAAAAGAGGGTGCTATCATCGATGGCTCGAGCAGATGCTCCTATTCCTCCTGAAGCACCTGCGAAGACTCAACTCGTACGGGCTCAGATATAGAAAGGGGATCAAGAAATAAAGGAGATGAAAAACTAAAATAATCAGAAATAGGGGGAGTGGTCCCGGTCTCACTCCCAGCAGGATCCAAGCATAGATCATCGTCTGTATCATCAACCGACTCACTAAAAATTGGGATAGTTAATTCTTGCAAAGAAAGCGGAGGAACAACAACATCAAATAAAATATGTGCGGGTTCCTCCGGGGGTGAATCCAAAAAGGGGGGAAGAATGCATAGGGAGAGACGGCACCCCAATGTCGTTGCACCGATCAGCAGAAAGTCTGATGGGTATATCCGCAGCAGCCCCCCATAGACAAGGTGGTACTGCATATATATCATCGGAATCAGAAGGGGCAACCAATTGAGAGGTGGATGGAACGATTCAGATATCCGGTCCATCATCCTCCTCCAACTGGCGCTGAAATTCTACGCAATCTTTCAATACATGCTCGGTGCTACGACAACACAAACACCATTTTACATTACTCCTCCGTCCTGGTGGGATCGGAGAGGAATAAGAAAAAGGTGAAGAAATAGAAGATAAGTGACCATTGTTGGGTTTCTCTATAGGGTTGGCACAACGCTTGTGCACGCAGCGGAAAAATAAACACCAAGAAAAACCCAAAGAGATGTGGATCGGGCTATGAACGTTGAATCAAGAAGTTAACAAAACTAGGCAAAAATTACCTCGGTGGCGTTGAGTCACAACCCAACGGAGATGCTCCAAACTTTATCTGCTTGCTAGTGGCGAGTTCTACGTGGAATAGTGTCCACGTTTCTGCAGAAGTCCACACGAGCGGGAGAACATCGATCTATCCGTCGCACGGATTATCGGGAAGGAGAAGACCGCACCTTTGCTTTCCCACGGACTGCTAGGTCCGCGCCAGGGATTGCAGCACCAGCGACAGTCGCCGGAGAAGAGGTGGTCGACGGAGCGAACACGGCGGCGGCGGAACTCTTCCGTTGGCGGCGGGGATCGGGATCGGCAGATCGAAAGGCGGAACGGCTTCCGTCGGGTTTCGATCTGCTACAGGAGAAAATCGCGAGCCCGTGTAATCCCGAAAACCCTAAGTGTCCTATTTATACCAAAGGTATAAATAAACCCAGGAAAATCGCTATCCGCAGACCACTCGAAAATAGGGTTCAGAATCGGCGAGTATCAATCGGTGAGAATCGGCGACAATCGGCGAGAATCACTGAGCACGTTCGGCGAGAATCAGTCGACGAGTATCATACAGGATCGGCGAGAATCAGAGTACAATACTCGACGATTCTCGCTGATCGTCGAGCCGCGCTCGACGATATACAACGATACTCGACGATCGTCGAGCCGCGGTCGACGATAATTGTCGAAGTAGTTGATCGTCGAGAATCAACAATTGATTCTCGACGATTCTCGTCGATCGGCGAGAATCAGAGAGACGATTCTCACCGATCGGCGGGAATCAGAAGACGATTCTCGACTAATGTCATCGACCCTCGGACGACAATCCCAACGAGCCCTTCAAGGCAATATTTTCCCAACCCGATGGTCCTATAAGGCAACACTTTGCCCATAACCCTATTCAGGTCGGTGATTGGTAACCTTTACCAACACAGTCAGTCATCCAACTTCTCCACATCTCTTATGTGCGACCCTGCAGGCTCATATCGCGTTGGCAGTGAGATTACATGCTTGATCACTTCCAGATCACAATGGTAACTCCAACAGACTCCCACTTGATCTCGAAAGTATCAAACCAAAAACCTCACAAACAATGAGCGGCATCTAGCAATGCATCATTGCTCCCCAAGCAATATGAGTTTATAACTCATAAGCCTTTATGACCAATGTATCAGCGTTGTCTTTGTCCCTTTGTCCCTTACATCCAGAAAGAACTAGAGGCATGGACCGTGTCACCCTCGTAATAGCTCAATCCAAGTTTCTTGATCCAGGACGGACTTCCAGAAAATGGTAAGTACAATATCACATATTGACTCAACCAAGCATGGCCATGCATTTCTCAGTCCAGTTCCATCAAGGGGCCCATGGATGCAACTCCTGTCATATAGGAGGACAAATCTCATATCTGCTCACACACAAACACCCAAATGATTCGTAACATGCCCAACAACCACCCTTATCATCAACCTTTCTCAAGGAAGACTTTAGATGGCATCAAAGCACGCTCTTCCTCACTTGATGAATGCTGTGACTTCAGGTCAAAGGATCACAACACCATTGTTAATTGAGACCTACTCGTGACACGATTGGATGACAATCCAAGAGTAGTCTCAGGTTGGGTTTGTCCAGTACAACTTGTTCACTAACAAGTACCTACGTGATGACTTGATATCACAATATCATGACCTGTGAGAACCAGTCATCAGTCAACACACGTGCTAGCCTTCATGTATCATCATCACCCTTAGCTTCTATGATGATACTCGACCAGGGACCTTTAAGAATGAAGCTTCAAATAAATCATGGGCTCTCACATTCAAGTCACGTACTTGATGTCCCATGGAAGCGAACATTCTAAGGGTATCTATTATGTTAACATTTAACTATCATATATAGAAAAATTTATAATAAAAGAATTTGCCATTAATTATAAAAGAAAAACTAGGTACACAGTTCATCATATGAACAAACAGCCAACAAAATACAAGATTACATGCAACCCACAAGATTCTCGCTAGAGTTGATCATTTAGGTATCGTATACCCATGGATCTAGTATGACCATCATGCTTTCTCTGCGCGAGAGGCTTTGTCAGCGGATCCGCAATATTTTTCTCAGTCGGCACTCTGCAAATGTTTACATCTCCTCGTTCGACAATCTCACGAATAAGATGAAAACGCCGGAGTATGTGCTTGGAGCGCTGATGAGATCTAGGTTCCTTAGATTGTGCAATTGCACCATTGTTATCACAGTAGAGAACTACGGGACCAACAATGCTAGGAACTACATCAAGCTCGCCGATGAATTTCCTAATCCATACAGCCTCCTTCGCCGCATTAGCTGCTGCGATATACTCGACCTCTGTTGTAGAATCAGCAACTGTCTCTTGCTTGGAACTCTTCCAGCTTACAGCTCCTCCATTCAGGCAAAATACAAAACCTGACTGAGACTTGGAGTCGTCTCGATCAGTTTGGAAGCTAGCATCTGTGTAACCACTTACAACGAGCTCTTCCTCTCCACCATACACCAAGAACACGTCCTTAGTCCTTCTCAAGTACTTCAGGATATTCTTGACTGCAATCCAGTGACACTCACCGGGGTCTGACTGATACCTGCTAGTCATGCTCAAAGCAAAGGAGACATCGGGTCGAGTACATAACATCGCGTACATAATTGATCCAATTGCCGAAGCATATGGAATCAACTTCATGCGGTCCTTATCTTCACAAGACTTTGGACACTGGTCCTTAGAGAGATTCACACCATGAGACATGGGCAAAAATCCTTTCTTTGACTCAAGCATGTTGAACCGCTTCAACACCTTTTTGATGTACGTACTCTGGGTCAAACCCAGCAACTTCTTCGATCTATCTCTATAGATCTTAATACTGAGTATGTAAGTCGCTTCACCCAAATCCTTCATTGAAAAGCAGTTCCCTAGGTTGTTCTTAACAACTTTCAGGGTAGGAATGTCATTCCCGATCAACAGTATGTCATCTACATACAATATCAGGAAGACAACAATGCTCCCACTGATTCGCTTGTAAACACAAGGCTCATCTTCATTCTTGATGAAATCAAACTCTTTGATTTTCTCATCAAAACGAAGATTCCAACTTCGAGAGGCCTGTTTCAGTCCATAAATGGACTTATTCAGCTTGCATATTTTAGTGGCTTCATCTGGGGATACAAAACCCTCGGGTTGTGTCATATACACTTCCTCAAGGAGGTTTCCATTAAGGAAAGCCGTTTTGACATCCATCTGCCAGATCTCGTAGTCATAATACGCAGCAATAGCAAGCAATATCCTAATGGACTTTACCATGGCAACAGGGGAAAAGGTCTCATCATAGTCAATACCATGAATTTGCTTGAAACCCTTAGCCACTAGTCGCCCTTTGAATGTCTGTACATTCCCATCCATGTCGGTCTTCTTCTTGAAGACCCACTTGCACCCTATGGGTCGTACCCCTTGAAAGTCCACCTAGTGTCAGCTATGTGCACCTATGGGGGGGGGAATAGGTGACGAGTAGCGCTTTTGTGGAATTTACGAACGTACCTGCACAATAAAAATAAAAAGCACAGCACACAGAATACACAGGTAATTTATAGTGGTTCCCCGACTTGGGTACATCCACTTTCCCCCTTCGACCTATCTCCCCAATAAGGGATGACTCGGTCACTTCTCCAACGGGATTGAAATCCAATCCCTGCACTACCGGAAGGAACCCTTCCACACGTGAGAGTCAACACTCCCACAAAACGGGTTGCACCCAACCCTTACAACACGGAACAATCGTTCCTTTACAACAAAAGTAAATATAGAATGTACACGAGATACAAACTTCGTTTGGAGACTACGGTGTTCCTCTTCGTTCGACGACGTGTTCGTGAAATCGAAGAGTCTACAACCTTGGTCTCTCTTGGAGAGGATCTCCCCGGAACCGGCGGCGGCAACACGAGCGGCGGCTAGCTTCGGGATCGGCGGCTATGATGATGAGCGGCTGCTGAACTTGGAGATCCAAACTTCGTTGCGAAGCAAGCTAGGTCTACCAACGGTCACTCTAGGATCAGTCGTCTCGATCGATTCGGACGGGGGAGTTTTTCCCGGTCAACAAATCGAGAGACAAGAGATCTCTGGATAGACACGTGAGACTCAAGCTTTGCTAAGCTTCTGTCGCCGGAGATCGGGAAGAAATGCGATCAGCAGCGGCGACGGACTAGCGCGAGCGGCGACGGAGGCGGCAGAGAGATTTCGCGATTTTAGGGTTTGCACTCGCTCGGCTTCTTTCTGTCTACCTCTTCCGTTCAAAATACCCGTGTATAAATACTGTAGATGCTTTCCAAAATGACCGTTGTGGGACCCACAAGCTGAATCCCTAAGTCCCAGTTCAGAATCTTAACAGCGGCAGAATCCGGTTCAGGAAGTTCCAGAAAAACGCCCAAGTCAAAATCGGTGAGAATCGAAAGTGACTCTCGCCGAGTCGCCGAGAATCAAAAGTGATTCTCGACGATTCGGCGAGAATCAAAGATGATTCTCGTCGAATTTGCCTTGGTTGCACGCACTGCTTTAGGCCAGGTCGAGACGGCGAGAATCAACCAGTGATTCTCGACGATTCGACGAGAATCACTAGTGATTCTCGCCGAATCGGCGAGAATCACTTGGTGATTCTCGTCGATTCTTACTTAGAAGCAGAGGTGCTTGCTTAGAAGTGGTTGGGTCGAGTTCGGCGAGAATCAACTTCTGATTCTCGACGAATCGGCGAGAATCACAAGTGATTCTCACCGAATCGGCGAGAATCACTTGGTGATTCTCGTCGATTTAAACATAGACGAATTTTTGTCTCTCCACCTATGAGTTGCTCCTTGACCCATCCTTGCTCCTTGTCTGCTCCTGCATATTTACAGCCCTGTGCTTGAAAATAAGTGAACTCCAATAGAGAGAATACACGTAGGCCAACACACTGATCTGCTCAACGAGGGATTACGTCGTGCAGACCCGTGTATATTGACCTACTGCACCCTGACATTGGTGTGCACTTAGCGTGGAAAAACTGCAAGCACAACTAGAAAGATTTTATCAAATACATAGTCTATTGACCTTAGCTTGTTCAGGGGCTTCTTCAAATCAGGTACATTGTGGATACAATACCCAACAATCTCCCCCTATTTGAAGAAGCCTAAACCCTACAAGCTAAGGTGAATAGAGCAAATGGGAATGAAAACCATAAACGTAAAATTGAGTTGAGAGAGTTATCCCTTACCAATACCAATTTCTTGGGAGCAAGCTTGGAGCCACCTTAGCCTTAGCCGAGAGGGTAATCTCCCCCTTTTCGGCTTCTGCAAATCGGGGTCTGTAGCGTTTGGCCCTTTGCTCCCCCTCAGTTCATGCATCTGTACTCACGCTGGAGTTCCTTGCTCCCCCTCAGATCATGCATGAGCCTGGAGCTTCTGCAGTCTTCAGTCCTCATAATTGAGCATCCCCAATTCAGTCTTGAAAAGATTGAACTTGGCCTCGTCTAAGGGCTTTGTGAATATATCAGCAATCTGCTTGTCCGTGGGGACATAACAGAGAGAGATGTCCTTGTTTCCCACGTGCTCCCGAATGAAGTGGTAGCGTACTTCAATATGCTTCGTTCTGCTGTGCGAGACAGGATTGTTGGCAATGGCAATTGCACTAGAGGAGTCGCAGTACATGGGTACTTCCTTGAACTGAAGGTCGTAGTCGGCTAACTGGTTTCTGATCCATAGAAGTTGTGCGCAACAGCTTCCTGCTGAGATGTACTCGGACTCTGCTGTGGAGGTTGCAACACAATTCTGTTTCTTGCTGTTCCATGAGATAAGCCTCCTGCCGAGGAATTGACATGTCCCGGAGGTGCTTTTCCTGTCATCCCTGCTCCCTGCAAAATCAGCATCTGAAAAGCCTATTAGCTCGACATCATTGTTTCTCGGGTACCACAAGCCAAGATTAGGAGTACCTTTAAGGTATCTTAGAATTCGCTTTGCAGCGACATAGTGAGATTCCTTAGTGTTCACCTGATATCGGGCACAGACACATGTGGAGAACATAATATCCGGTCGACTGGCAGTAAGGTAGAGCAGGGATCCACTGATGCTTCTGTATTTGGTTTCATCGAAAGGTTTACCTTTCTCATCCTTATCCAGAGACATGGTGGATCCCATTGGAGTCCTCATAGAGGTTGCACTCTCCATACCGAATTTCTTAAGGAGTTCATTTGTGAACTTCGTCTGAGAGATGAAGATTCCATCCTCAGACTGTTTCACTTGAAGTCCTAAGAAATACTTGAGCTCTCCCATACTGCTCATTTCAAACTTTCCTTGCATAAGTTTAGAAAACTTTTTGCAAAGATTGTTGTCCGTTGAGCCGAATATTATGTCATCGATATAGATTTGCACCAGCAAAATCTTGCCTTTGACTTCCCTGAGAAACAATGTTTTATCTATTTTACCTCTGGAGAACTTGTTCTCAAGAAGAAAACTAGATAAAGTCTCATACCAAGCTCGTGGAGCTTGTTTCAACCCATATAAGGCCTTATTAAGAAAATAAACGTGATTGGGATAAGTAGGATCGACAAAACCTGGGGGTTGAGCGACGTATACTTCCTCTTTCAGGTCTCCGTTCAGGAATGCCGATTTCACATCCATTTGATAGACTGTGAATCCTTTGTGTGAAGCGTACGCCAGGAACAGCCTGATTGCCTCGAGCCTTGCTACTGGTGCGAAGGTCTGGTCGAAGTCAATCCCTTCCTCCTGTCTGTAACCTTGAGCCACCAGCCTGGCCTTGTTCTTTACGATGACACCATGTTCATCCAGCTTGTTTCTGAAGATCCACTTCGTGCCAATCACATTCTGTTTGTATGGTCTGGGAACCAGCGTCCAAACATTACAACGTTCGAATTGATGTAGTTCCGCTTGCATGGCCAGAATCCATGCCGCATCCTTGTTCGCCTCGTCGAACTTCTTTGGCTCTACCTGTGACAGGAAGCTAAGATGCAATACTTCGTTAATAGTACCTCCTCGAGTTCTGACACCGATACGAGGATCTCCGATGATCTGATCTCTAGGATGATCCCTCACGTGCCGGAGCTCAAGAAGTCTGGCGTCTGGAACTTCGACTACTTCTTGGGCTTCTCCTTCTTCTAAGATATTTGTTTCATTTTGATCTTCAACATTTTCAGATGACGTGGAGGTGGAAACTTTGACGTACTTGGGAGCGTCATCTTTAGCGGTCTCATCCAGACTCAGCTGTTCAAGTCTAGCACCTGCATCTTCAAGAATACTACTGGAAGAATTGCTGTTAAGCAAACTTCCTTCATCAAATACAACATTTATTGATTCTTCTACCACTAGGGTTTTCTTATTGAAGACCCTATATGCCCGACTATGGGAACTATAGCCCATGAATATGCCTTCGAAGCATTTTTCACCGAATTTAGTACGCGGGTACTTCCCATTATTCAGTACATAGCATCTGCAACCAAAAATCCTCAAGTAGGACATGGTTGGTTTCCTGCCTTTCAGTAGCTCGTAGGGCGTCTTACGATGATGCTTGTTGATCAATGCTCGGTTTTGTACATGACAAGCTGTATTGACACCCTCAGCCCAGAAGTATTCCGGGAGAGAAGCGTCTTTCAACATTGTCGTGCAAGCTTCAATGAGAGTTCTATTTCTCCTCTCCGCAACTCCATTTTGCTGAGGAGTGCGCGGGGAGGAAAACTCATGAAAGATACCTTGTTCTTCACAAAATTCTGTCATTGCACCAGATTCGAATTCTATTCCATGGTCACTTCTGATTTTGACCACGGAGCAGTTAAATTCGTTCTGAACCTGCTTGACAAAATTAGTGAAGATGTCAAACGTATCTAACTTTCGTTTCAAAAAGAACACCCATGTAAACCGAGAATGATCATCAACTATCACTAGCGTATAGGACTTGCCTCCCAAGCTATGAACTTGCATTGGACCAAACAAGTCCATATGTAGAAGGTAAAGACATCGGGAAGAGTCTTTGTCTGCGATGCTCTTAAAGGTAGCCCGAGTCTGTTTGCCCATCTGGCATGCAGGACATGGGCTATCTTTGATGCACTTGATACTGGGAGCATCCCTTACCAAGTCCTTTGAAAACAGCATACTAATTGTCTTGAAATTAATATGTGTCAATCTCTTGTGCCATTGTTCACAAAGAGATGCACTGCCTGTTGCCACAAGGCATACGGGGGTAGATGAATCTAAACTGAGAAAATCCAAACAAAAGATATTTCTGCTCCTAATGCCTGATAATACCGTTTCAGAAGAGGTACGTGAAATTATCAGACATTTATCCTTGCAGAACTTAACGTCATAACCTTTATCACATAACTGACTTACACTGATCAGGTTATGGTTTAACCCTTCAACATAAGACACGTCGGTGATAGAGATTATACCGTTGGAAATCATACCATAACCTCTGGTGACTCCTCGATCTGACCCTCCAAAGATGACTTTGGGTCCATTCTCGACTAGAGTGTAATCACGCAGCAGGCTTCTTGTCCCGGTCATATGCCGGGAGCATCCACTGTCCAAATACCAGATCGGCGTTTTGGTGGCCTTTGGACATTCCTGCAAAACAAAATTAATTTGCCTTAGGAACCCAATCGAACTTGGGTCCTAGATTCCTGGTTAGCACACTCCCCCTCGGTTGGTTAACCCTACGAGTGGTCGGTCTCGCATTGCTAACATGGGGAGTCTCGTAATTCCTTGGATTAAACCAACAATCCACGGCAAAGTGACCGACTTTGCCACAGCACCAACAGTCAAATCTGTTGTACCTCTTCCTAGGCTCCTGCCTTACCCTGGGAACGGTGGGTACTGCTGGGGCCTTGGATCTGGAGGTGGAGGCCTCATGGTGACAACAGTCGCATGACTTTGTCACCTTCTGTATAACAGGCTTGGCTTTTGGTGCCTGCTTTCCATTATGGCCGCTAGAGAACGGACCATAATTTCCTATGTGGATTTTCTCATAAGGTGCCTTGAAGGCACTCTCACCGAAGTTCCGGGGAAAGTTCCAACCGTCATACCGGCTCTTTGGCTTTGCAACCGAGGGCCGGAAATGATGCCCAAAAGTTGACTCAAAGTCATGTTGGTTGCAAGGAAAGCCAGGCTTTCTGAACGCAACAGGACTAAGAGGAGCCTTACCCTTTTCATCAGCAGAGGCCTTCTTGGCGGCCTTATTCTTCCTCTGGTTCTTGTTTCTCCTAGATGAAGAACCAGATACCCCTTTATGCCCCAAGCCAGCTCCTTTGGCCTGAGCAGAGAAGGTATCAACGACTGGAAGAACTGTTTTTGGCATGGAGAAGCTCTTGACGATCTTCCTTTCTGCCGCAAGTAGTTCTTCCAACTTGTCGACTTCCTCCTGCTTAAGATCAAGGAGCTTAAGAGACTCTGAGTGCTTTGAAGTCAGGTCGAGGTGTTCCTGTCGGAGAGAGATCAAGCTGGTGACCTCTTCCCTTAGGGAAACACACTCGCCCTTAAGGAATTTTACTTCCTTTTTCTCAGCCTTCAATCTCTTTCGGCACTCCTCGAAGGTGTTGAGCAGAAGATCATACTTCTCGAGGAGCTCAGCTTCGCGGGCCGAAAGGCTATCCTCAGGTTCATCATCCTGAGACTCAGGATCAGAGTCAGAGTCGGAGAGAGGTGTGTGTGTTTTTACCTTCCCAGTAAATGGGGGACATTCTCCTTCTGAGTCGGAGCGACCCACCAGCCTGAAATAGGCTTCCTCATCATCACTGGAGTCTGAGGAATCAGACTCACTTAGTGTCTTTGGCCTTCTGGCGATGTAGCTCCGCTCCTTCTTCTTATCTCTGGAGGATTTGAGCTCCTCTCCTTTCCTTTTTTCTCTTTTGCTTTGATAGCAGTCGGCCACGACGTGTCCTGGCTTATTGCATCCAAAGCAAATAATATCAGAAGAATGATGTTTGTTAGGTTTAGATGCATACCTGTCAGAAGAATAATTTTTCTTCTGATGCCTGGAGGAGGAGCTGTCTTTCTTTCTTTGATTCCTCATCCTGAGGAACTTCTTGAACTCTCGGGTGATGAGGGAGAAATCCTCCTCCGACAGCTCTGAGCCGGAGGAGCATGGTTCAGAGTCCTCCTCCTCTTCCTTATTCCTCGCACGGTATGACATCGCACCCTTGCCCTTTCAGGAGTAGCTGGATTTTAGGGCCACAGTCTTTTCTTTTGTAGCAGCCTTCTCTGCTTCTTCCTCTGCTTTCCTGGTGTTCAGCTGAAGCTCATAGGACATCAGCTTCCCAAACAGGATTTGTGGATCAGTTTCTGCTAGTCTGCCAAATTCTCTGATGGCGCAGATATTTGTGTCCCATTCCTTAGTAAGGGACCTAAGGAATTTGTCATTGAGTTCACCATTGGTGAACACTCTTTCGTAGCCCTTGAGGGCGTTGACAATCTTTAGGAAGTTCTCGTATGTGACTCCGATCTCTTCCTTAGGCCCTTGCCTGAAGGCCTCATATTTTTGGTTCAGGAGGGATCTCCGATCATCCCTCACTTCATCCGTGCCCTCCATTAGGATGATCAGGCGCTGCCAGATCTCCTAAGCTGTCCTGTAGTTGCTGAAATTTTGCATCATGGAATCATCAACTGCGCTCACCAGAATGTTTCGTGCCTTCTTGTCCAGTCCCACGAGCACCATCTCGTCTTTGTCCATTTCAGAAAGTGTCTTCGGCACCTTCTTGGTGGGATCGATGGTGGAGGCCTTAGTGGGGACATAAGGTCCCTCCTCCACGATCATGAAGAGTCGAGGATCGACTGCTTCCATGTAAAACCTGATTCTTTCCTTCTAGATCGAAAAGTTTAGCCTGGTGCACACTGGGATCTTGCCGGAGAACTTGAGCCCGTCCATAGTAGATATTTGTCTTCTTCTTGACACTAGGGGCAGGATTCAACTCAAGGTGTTGACCTTTTTGATGAGTAACCTGCCTCTGATAAAACTTGAAAGTCCACCTAGTGTCAGCTATGTGCACCTAGGGGGGGGGGGGAATAGGTGACGAGTAGCGCTTTTGCGGAATTTACGAACGTACCTGCACAATAAAAATAAAAAGCACAGCACACAGAATACACAGGCAATTTATAGTGCTTCCCCGACTTGGGTACATCCACTTTCCCCCTTCGACCTATCTCCCCAACAAGGGACGACTCGGTCACTTCTCCAACGGGATTGAAATCCAATCCCTGCACTACCGGAAGGAACCCTTCCACACGTGAGAGTCAACACTCCCACAAAACGGGTTGCACCCAACCCTTACAACACGGAACAATCGTTCCTTTACAACAAAAGTAAATATAGAATGTACACGAGATACAAACTTCGTTTGGAGACTACGGTGTTCCTCTTCGTTCGACGACGTGTTCGTGAAATCGAAGAGTCTACAACCTTGGTCTCTCTTGGAGAGGATCTCCCCGGAACCGGCGGTGGCAACACGAGCGGCGGCTAGCTTCGAAATCGGCGGCTATGATGATGAGCGGCTGCTGAACTTGGAGATCCAAACTTCGTTGCGAAGCAAGCTAGGTCTACCAACGGTCACTCTAGGATCAGTCGTCTCGATCGATTCGGACGGGGGAGTTTTTCCCGGTCAACAAATCGAGAGACAAGAGATCTCTGGATAGACACGTGAGACTCAAGCTTTGCTAAGCTTCTGTCGCCGGAGATCGGGAAGAAATGCGATCAGCAGCGGCGACGGACTAGCGCGAGCGGCGACGGAGGTGGCGGAGAGATTTCGCGATTTTAGGGTTTGCACTCGCTCAGCTTCTTTCTGTCTACCTCTTCCGTTCAAAATACCCGTGTATAAATACTGTAGATGCTTTCCAAAATGACCGTTGTGGGACCCACAAGCTGAATCCCTAAGTCCCGGTCCAGAATCTTAACAGCGGCAGAATCCGGTTCAGGAAGTTCCAGAAAAATGCCCAAGTCAAAATCGGTGAGAATCGAAAGTGATTCTCGCCGAGTCGCCGAGAATCAAAAGTGATTCTCGACGATTCGGCGAGAATCAAAGATGATTCTCGTCGAATTTGCCTTGGTTGCACGCACTGCTTTAGGCCAGGTCGAGACGGCGAGAATCAACCAGTGATTCTCGACGATTCGACGAGAATCACTAGTGATTCTCGCCGAATCGGCGAGAATCACTTGGTGATTCTCGTCGATTCTTACTTAGAAGCAGAGGTGCTTGCTTAGAAGTGGCTGGGTCGAGTTCGGCGAGAATCAACTGCTGATTCTCGACGAATCGGCGAGAATCACAAGTGATTCTCGCCGAATCGGCGAGAATCACTTGGTGATTCTCGTCGATTTAAACTTAGACGAATTTTCGTCTTTCCACCTATGAGTTGCTCCTTGACCCATCCTTGCTCCTTGTCTGCTCCTGCATATTTACAGCCCTGTGCTTGAAAATAAGTGCACTCCAATAGAAAGAATACACGTAGGCCAACACACTGATCTGCTCAACGAGGGATTACGTCGTGCAGACCCGTGTATATTGACCTACTGCACCCTGACATTGGTGTGCACTTAGCGTGGAAAAACTGCAAGCACAACTAGAAAGATTTTATCAAATACATAGTCTATTGACCTTAGCTTGTCCAGGGGCTTCTTCAAATCAGGTACATTGTGGATACAATACCCAACACCCCTTCAGGTGGTTCCACCAAGTTCAAAACTTGGTTTGCATACATGGAGTCCATTTCGGATTTCATAGCCTCAAGCCATTTGTCGGAGTCCGGTCCATTCATAGCCTCTTGGTAGGTTGTTGGTTCATCATCATGATCCATAAGCAACACATTACCTATTTGAGACACGAGAAATCCATATCTCTCAGGCTCAAACCTCGGTCTACCAGATCTACGTAGGACTTGTATTCCTTGAGTAGGTTCTCTAGCTACAACATCTTGTAGTCCTGTCTCAGAATCCAATTCCGGTTCATTCACTACATGTGGTTCTTGAACTTCTTCAAGCTCTACCTTTTCAGTCTTTCTTGATAAGAACTCTTTCTCCAAGAAGACACCAGTCCTTGCGACAAACACTTTGCCCTCAGACGGTAGGTAAAAGTAATACCCTTTCATTTTCTTAGGATATCCCACCATATAACATTTATCCGATTTGGGTTCCAGCTTGTCAGGCATTTGACGTCTCACGTATGCCTCACAGCCCCAAATTTTAATGAACGACATACTAGGACGCTTCCCAGTCCATATCTCATATGGTGTCTTCAGAACCGTTTTAGTTGGAGCGCGATTCAATGTCATTGCAGCAGTCTCTAAAGCAAAACCCCAAAAGGAAACAGGCAAGTCTGCATGACTCATCATCGAACGTACCATGTCTAACAGAGTACGATTTCTCCTCTCAGACACACCATTATATTGTGGAGTTCTAGGTGGAGTGAGCTGTGATACAATACCACACTCTTTCAGATGATCACGGAACTCATGACTCAGGTATTCGCCACCTCGATCAGATCGGAGTGCTTTAACCCTTTTACCCAACTGGTTTTCTACTTCATTCTTGAACTCTTTGAACTTTTCAAAGGTCTCGGATTTGCACTTCATAAGATACACATATCCGTATCTACTGAAATCATCAGTAAATGTAACAAAGTAGAAATACCCTCCTCTAGCCATGAAACTCATGGGTCCGCATACATCACTATGTACAACTCCCAAGAGATCCTCAGCCCTCTCAGTATAACCAGTGAAAGGAGCTTTAGTCATCTTGCCTAACAAACAAGATTCGCATCGCTCAAATGATTCATAATCAAATGAGTCCAAAAGTCCATCTCTATGGAGCTTGGATATGCGCTTCTCGTTGATATGGCCCAAACGACAATGCCAGAGAAAAGTAGGGTTCGAATCATTTGTTCTTAGTCTTTTATTGTTTTCTACATTACAGATCAGATGGTCCAAGTTCAAAACATAAAGACCATTAAATAATTGGGCTACAGCATAACAAACATCATTCTTAAATATAGAACAACAATTGTTCTTAATTATAAAAGAAAATCCAATCATGTCCAAACATGAAATAGATATAATGTTTCTAGTTATCGCCGGAACAAAATAACAGTTATCTAGTTCTATTATAAACCCACTGGGCAAAGAAAGACGGTAAACTCCTACGGCTACAGCAGCAACTCTTGATCCATTGCCGACGCGGAGGTCCACCTCCCCTTTACTCAGCAATCTTCTCCTTCCCAGTTCCTGCACATTTGTACAAATGTGAGAACCACATCCTGTATCCAATACCCAAGATGAAGGAGCAGAAAGGTTTATCTCTATAACGTAAACATTAGAAGTGGAAGTCATACCTCCCCTCAATTTCTGCAGACCCTCAATGTATGAAGGACAGTTCCTCCTCCAATGACCAGCCTTGCCACAGTGGTGGCATTTCCCTTCCTTCACCGTGCTCTTCTTTTTCATCAGTGCTGAAGACTTGGGCTCAAGATATGACTTAGGTCCTACCTTCGTCTTCTTGGAGCCCTTGGCTTTGCCCTTGCCCTTATGCACCATCAATATGGGGCTGGCAGGTTTGGCCTTCTTCATGTTGATTTCGGCAGTTCTCAACATGCCTAGGAGTTCGGGCAGTGTCTTGTCTATCTCATTCATGTTGTAGTTCAAGACAAACTGCTCATAACTGTCCGGCAACGATTGCAGGATCAGATCCGTGGCCAACTCTTGACCAAGAGGAAAACCCAGCCTTTCAAGGTTCTCTATATACCCAATCATCTTGAGTACGTGAGTCCCTACTGAGTCTCGAACTCCCATCTTGCACTGAAACAACGCTTTCGTGATGTCGAACCTCTCTTGACGAGCCTGCCCTTGAAACATTTTCTTGAGATGCTCGTCAATCTCCTTGCACCCCATGTTCTCATGTTGCTTCTGAAGCTCAGAGTTCATGGTGGCAAGCATAAGGCACTCGACATCCAAAGCATCGTCAGTATACTTCTTATAAGTATCTTTCTCAGCACGGGAAGAGTTCCCGGTCGGCACCTCGGGGGCTTCTTCTTCCAAGACATAGAGCTTTCGCTCTTGCCTGAGAACAATTCTCAGGTTCCTATACCAGTCCATATAATTTGTCCCACTGAGCTTATCCTTCTCAAGGATGGCTCTCAGAGACAACGTGGAGTGCGCAACGCTTGCCATGGAATTCTACAAGAATTTATGCAGACTAAAATCAGTACCTAAATTTCAATTACAATTTATTCTAATTAGGACTTCAATTAAAATACTCCCACTATTTTATTCGAAGTGATAGCCCTCACTAACAATTCGGAGAGTTCATGCGAGCTACTCTCTTAGTGGACAAGATCCGTATTTCACCAACACTATGAGTCCGCTTTGGCGTTCCTCTCACGATGCGGTTATTTAGGTAGGCAACGCTTGCCAATTGCATCCTCATGCAATTCTTGTATGGTTGGTGAATAACTCCTTATTCGCATCCATCATATGGTGCATGCCAACCCTATGCCTCTAGGCACTCAACCTTTGAGGTCACCTAGTTAAGCTGGACCCGATGTCGACAGTGGGATATCACAATTATCCGCTCGCACCCTTACCAAGATAGATTAATGCACCTTGCTTTGGCAAGCCCACACTTCATCGATCGAGGCAGGAAGAGTGTCATCCATCGGAAGGCATCCGAACACTTAATATTTGATGAAGGGATTTCAAATATAGGTTAACAATTAACCATGATCAACATTTGATCGACGTGCACATCCAAAGAAAAACAATTCTTCTAAAACCACATGCATCCCTTATGTGCACATCCTGACACCATCAACATTTGATAGAAGGAAGGGCTAAATCTGAACATCCGGAAATTTCCAAATCCTCAGATTTACATGCATTGGACAAATGCAAAGACAGCTCAACTTAAAGCAGTAGACAAGCTCATCTCTCTTTGTTGGATTCAAAATCCAAAACAAAATCGAGGGATGGTTACTGCTAAGGAGATCACTATTTCTAACACTTAGAAATCCACCGAAATTCCAATCGTTCTTGGCGAGGAGACCAAGACTAAATCTAGACATTTAGAACACTTCTAAATCCCTAGGTTTACACGCACTGGAATAACAAACTTCCAAAACAACGATCATGGCCGTAACCTGGCTCTGATACCACTGTTGGGTTTCTCTATAGGGTTGGCACAACGCTTGTGCACGCAGCAGAAAAATAAACATCAAGAAAAACCCAAAGAGATGTGGATCGGGCTATGAACGTTGAATCAAGAAGTTATCAAAACTAGGCAAAAATTACCTCGGTGGCGTTGAGTCACAACCCAACGGAGATGCTCCAAACTTTATCTGCTTGCTAGTGGCGAGTTCTACGTGGAATAGTGTCCACGTTTCTGCAGAAGTCCACACGAGCGGGAGAACACCGATCTATCCGTCGCACGGATTATCGGGAAGGAGAAGACCGCACCTTTGCTTTCCCACGGACTGCTAGGTCCGCACCAGGGATTGCAGCACCAACGACAGTCGCCGGAGAAGAGGTGGTCGACGGAGCGAACACGGCGGCGGCGGAACTCTTCCGTCGGCGGCGGGGATCGGGATCGACGGATCGAAAGGCGGAACGGCTTCTGTCGGGTTTCGATCTGCTACAGGAGAAAATCGCGAGCCTGTGTAATCCCGAAAACCCTAAGTGTCCTATTTATACCAAAGGTATAAATAAACACAGGAAAATCGCTATCTGCAGACCACCCGAAAATAGGGTTCAGAATCGGCGAGTATCAATCGGTGAGAATCGGCGACAATCGGTGAGAATCACTGAGCACGTTCGGCGAGAATCAGTCGACGAGTATCATACAGGATCGGCGAGAATCAGAGTACAATACTCGACAATTCTCGCCGATCGTCGAGCCGCGCTCGATGATATACAACGATACTCGACGATCATCGAGCCGCGGTCGACGACAATTGTCGAAGTAGTCGATCGTCGAGAATCAACAATTGATTCTCGACGATTCTCGTCGATCGGCGAGAATCAGAGAGACGATTCTCACCGATCGGCGGGAATCAGAAGACGATTCTCGACTAATGTCATCGACCCTCGGACGACAATCCCAACGAGCCCTTCAAGGCAACATTTGCCCAACCCGATGATCCTATAAGGCAACACTTTGCCCATAACCCTATTCAGGTCGGTGATTGGTAACCTTTACCAACACAGTCAGTCATCCAACTTCTCCGCATCTCTTATGTGCGACCCTGCAGGCTCATATCGCGTTGGCAGTGAGATTACATGCTTGATCACTTCCAGATCACAATGGTAACTCCAACAACCATAAGACTGGGGTATGGTGTATGAAGTACCATAAGAGGACGGTGCTCCATACACTGAACCACGAGAATTATTCTCACAATCTTCAGTGGAGCACTCATCACTACTATGCCTATAATCCCTACACCATCTGCAACGGATATTCATATAAGAAAACATGGTGCAACAAGGAAGAATTCACCAACAGAAATAATCTAAGCAAAAATTAACTACACACCAGCAGATAAAAGAAAAGGAAAGCCTGCTGCAGAAAAATTAAAACAAGAAAAGGATCAAAGAAAAATAAGCAACGAATTCTAAAAACAAAAGCAAAGAAAAAAGATGCAATGCACAAATGGGAAATGGCTTCTATCTCCTATCTCCCTCTCCAAAAACTCACACGACTGTGTTCCCCAGCAACGACGCTAAAACCTTAATGCGTTGGACGGCAAGTGTACCGGTCGCAAAAGTAATATAAAATGGGTGAATTTCCCCAAGTTTCAATCTCTTCAAGGAACACAGTAAGGTGGTGTTAATTTTGAGGACTTGCGATTGAAGTCCTTAGGTCGGAGTTAACTAAGGAGGATTTTGATGGTTGCGAAAATAGAAAATAAATCACTAAGAACTACTCCTATGCAACGCCTATATGTGATGCTTCGCCAGGCGGGATAGAAGACTACACGGCCACTATGCATCTAATCGCTAGGCGGATGGACGAGAAGGCTTGCGGATGAGGTGGTTAGAACGGCAGAATGAGGGTCGATAGCACCTCTTCGCTACGAATGCCTCTAGAAATTGCTAGAGCGGTAAATCCGGATGTGGTGGCGGAAGGAAATAAAGGCGCACCTCAAGCAAATAACAAAAATATGAAATCAAATAGACATGATTGTATACAAATGTTTTACAAACTAAACATACTTCATCAAATATAAGAGATTAAGCGACACTATCAACAACAAGAGAAGAAAAGTGTGTGAAATCGACCGGATCTGAAGTCTTGCGGAGGATTCATGGAAGGAATCGCCGGGTTGTCAATCCGCGTCCTAGCTCGGTCCTCAAATATGTCCGGGGTAGAGGAGGCTGTCACACACTCGCAATGGACCCATCTTATTCGTGTCACAATCCGGTGGAGGATGGCACAAAATTCTCCTAACTTGATGGAGAAAGTTAGATCTAACTCTCCTTGAAGCTCAAGGATGAAGGAGGAGGCCGATAGGAAGCTCGTGCTTGAATATGGCATTGAAAGCTTGCCCGGAGCACCACCCAAAGGTGGAAGATGAAGTGAAATGGCAGAACACTTCCTTGGAGGTGGAAAACAGCGGAGGAGAAAAAAACTCTTTTCAATGGAGAAAAATTTGTGCTTTAAATAGAAGCAGGTCAGAAAATTAGGCACGCACGGTTTGGCGCATGATCGTGCGCTAACCGTCGTTATTAACTTGCAGGCCAAGCTTGTGGAAGATGAAGCATTGACCCGTGCATTTTACTTCGTGTACGGGTGCTTCCGCCCGTGCGTGAAGGAAATCGCACGGGTAGCGACAGAAAGCTGGAATTCAGGAAAATTCGGTGGAACCGTGCATTTAACTTGCGAACGGGCGCTTCCGCCCGTGTGTGAACAAATCGCACGATTAAACACATAATGGAAATTACAAAGAAGCTATAGGAAAACCGTACGTTTCCTTCGCGCACAGTTATGATGAAACCGAGCGAGAGGATCGTCGACCTCAGCTCGACGAAATTCGTCGAGCTCAACTCGACGTTTCTCCTACACAGCCAAAACGCACGATCATAAAGAACCGTGTGCTAAGAAAACGCACGACCGTGAGTTTTCCTCAAACCTGCATTCTAGCCTTGGGGAAAACGCACCACCTACACAGTAAAACCAAAACATGGAGCACCAACATCCAGCAACAATACACAGCATAAAATAAACAAAAAGAACCATGGGGAGCACCGTGTGATTACCCTCAACAAAAGAATGCGCAATTGTACACCCAAGGGCTAAAATAATGCACTTTTGGTAAAGTGAAGATCTACACAAAAATATAAATTTTCCGATTGAAAAAGTAGGGCACACGCAGGAAAATAAGCCCAGCTGAGTCCGAAAAACACTATATAAATCGGACTCATCAACTACCGACCCATCGGCAAGCACTAGCGACTTTTGGACACTAGACTCAGCATTTAAACGAAATTTCTCAACATCTTACATAGCAAGAATGTTGCACGAAGACCCGAAATCACATAAAGCTACCGTCTCCATCTTATTAATCTCACACTTAACAGCCATTTCATTTTTATTGCACTCCTCCACCTCTCCAGCACTCTTCCCTTGCTCACGGGGATTTTTCTCTGTATCACTTGGGAGGGTGCCGCGAGTATGCTCGGAGAACACCTGGGCCAGTTGCCCCAGTTGTGTTTCCAAGTTCCTCATGGAAGCGGTTTGAATGGACATATTAGTTTGGGCCATATCCACAAATTTTTCCATCATTTTCTCCAACGCACTCTTATGCGCCACCTGTGCATTCTGATTATAACCTGGATGCGGCGGTCGCGGCTGGCTGTTAGAGGCTTGAGCATCAAATTGATGCTGGCCTCCCTGCCACCTTTGACCGGGAGCATTTTGATTCCACGAGAAATTCGGATGATTTCTCGTGTTGGGGTTATATGCATTATTATAAGGAGCAGTGCGGTTTTGATTATTTATAAAATTTACGCTCTCGTCAGAAGATATACCTGACGGATCAGCAAAGGTCTCTCTAGGAGTGCACTCATAAGCGTGATGGTTGGGGTTACCACAACCCTAGCACAAAATGTCCATAAAAAGAGCTGGTGGAGGGGCCGATCTGGTCAACATCGTCCTTCCATCCAAAGTATTATGGCTCGCCTCCGCTTGTTGCACCACCGCATTAACATCAAACAGATTCCTTGCGCCTCTAGGGTTATATCTTCTAGCAGTCCAGTATGTGCTATGGGAGGCAGTGTCCCGAAGTAGCCTCAATGCCTCGTCAGGAGATTGGTTTATTATTCTGCCTCCAGCTGCTGCGTCGATCATTGCCCTGAAATTAGGCTCAATAGCAAAGTAGAATATTTCAACTAAATTCCACGGCTAACAGCCGTGCTGGGAGCATAGACGCTGCAGGTCAGCAAATCTCTCTCAAGCCTCAGACAACGTTTCTTGGTCCAGGTGCCAAAATGTTGCAATATCCCTACGGGCATTCACAATCTTATCCACTGGGTGGAACTTAGCCAAGAACATAGAGGACAGGGTCTCCCATGTAGTAGCGATCCCAGGAACAGTAGTATGGATCCAAGTTTTGGCCTTGTCCCTTAGCAAAAATGTGAACAACCTCAGCTTTACTACGTCATCAGAAATACCGGCATAGCGGAATGTACCGCAAATCTTCGAGAACTCTGCCAGATTTAGCTGCGGATCATCACTCGGCAAGCCCGAGAACTGAGTATTATTTCGGATTATATTCAGGATGGTGGGTTTAATCTCGAAGTGGTTGTTTACGATGGCCGGTCTGAAGACAGGGTAAACACTTCCCGCAGTTGGGGTTGTGAAATCACGCATTATCCTAATGCGTGGTTGGACCACTTCTTGGCCCTCAACAACCCGTTCACCGTAGCCATTTCCTCCTTGGCCAAGATCCTCCATCCTTTCTTCAGCAGGAGCACGCAAGCGAGCTCACCTTGTACGTGCGGTTTCAAGCTCACACACAAGATCTTCAACCCTTTCACTGGAGTTGGGATCTGTCATACAACACAAAAAATCCTTTCAAAAATACCAAAAACACTTACATTATTTTCAAAAGAAAAATACACGCAACGGTTGCACTCACCGGCAACGGCGCTGATTGGCCCGCGAACAGACACTTACTGTGGTTGGTTCGGTTAGTCGATCGCCGCGGGCTTGCTATGGTAGGCAAGTGCACCTATAGCAAGTAGTACTCGATATTCGGGAGAATACCGAGGTCGTATTATTCCCGGGAACGGGTTGATTACCCCTACTGCTCCGAAAACACTATTATTTTACCGAAATAGTAGTTGAGGGTTTTAATTAAAATAGGAACGAAAATAGATTTAAGAAAATAGTCGATGAAGAGATAACTCCCGGTATCGAATTACGTTAGGATTAAAAATAGATTTGAATAACTAGAGATCTAAAGTTTCAATTTAATTAAAGCGGAAACTTGGCCGTGGAGGTTCAAAATAATGAGCTCACCTATCTCTAGGAATATCGCTCACCTGAACATTAAGGCTATTCGACCGGGCTCTCGTCCGACGAAGGATTCCCCTTAATGCCTGCAGTACGCTAAGAACCCCGCTATTGGGTGGGGAACCTAATTCGGTAGAGTTAGCGCGCCTCCTCTCTCGAGGGTTAGTGCAGAACTCTATTTACCCAGGGGTGATCTGTCCATACGCACGGCCTCTCGGCTAGCTAACTTATGGATAATGAAAATAGATCCCACACATCGATATGTGGTTCTACGCATCGTTAACCCGGGGCAAACCTTAAGCTTTTTATTAAATTGAAAAATTAGACATTTGGTTATTTAAAACATTTTATATCCCAAATCTCTTCGATACCGAGGGCTAAAAGCAATTAGCCACTCATCGGAATGGGGATAGCTTATATGTTTGGTTATGCGAGCGTCCTAAACTATTCGTTGAAAGGTTATAAAGAAAATAAGAGGAAAAGTAAAATACCCTAACATAAGAAAAGTTATTACAAATAAACACACTCGCACTCATTCAAACATATAACAAAAGACAGAAATAAAACTAAGTTACACATGGGAGAAAATTGCATAATTGAAATTTGCAGGTCCCACTCAAACGAGTGGGGGCGGGAAATAAATGCTGAAAATTGCAAGTCCTACTCAAACAAGTAGGACTGAAATGAAAGTGAGTCCTACTCAAACGAGTAGGAGAAAATAAATGTGATTACAAGGCTTTCTTAAATATTTACATCAAAATAAAGTTCGGCCATTTAACTCCTAGCGAGTAGGCGGAAAATCAAATCCAGCCATTTAACTTAAATGAGTAGGCGGAAAAATAAAGAATGAAAATTACAAGTCCTACTCAAAAGAGTAGGACTGAAAATACAGTCCAGCCATTTAACTCAAATGAGTAGGCGGAAAAATAAAAGTAGCACACACTTGCTTGAATAAAATCTAGCCATTTAACTCAAATGAGTAGGCGAAAAATAAAAATACACACACTTGCTTGAATAAAATCCAGCCATTTAACTCAAATGAGTAGGCGGAAAAATAAAAACAACACACGCACTCTACTTGAAAGTAACTACTCACGCACTCGACATAAATAAACACACACACACACAGTTGCATAATTAAACTTAGGAGCTGAAAAATATCTCATTCACGCACACACTCGGGCGAGAAATAAGAAAAACAAAGTTATCAAAAAAATAAAACAACTGCATTTATACAGCTGGAATGTGGTAGAAATACGTAAAAAGATGAAATAAAAATTGTTTGAGCAAAAAGTTTTCAAATTACAGTGAGAAAGGCATGTGCCCGAAAAATTAAAACGTTTACATTTTTACCGTTAGATTTTGATAGAAATGCATAAAAAGTGAGAATAAAAATTGTTCGAGCGAAAATATTTTTTGTAATTGCAAAAATCTAAGTTCTTGAAAAATTATAATAACGCATAATACATTCTTATAGGCTTGTAAAATGGTTTAAAAAGTGAGAGTAAGCTAAAAAGAAGCAACAATTTTATAATTAAAACAAAGTAAAAGCTAAGTTAAGAGGGATGAAAACAACCTTTTTAATGTTTTACAAGTTCATAAGAACGTATTTGGAAACAAAATTGTAAGTCTAATCACTTTTAAAGAATGTGATAAGGAAAAAACGGCTATAGTAACGGCTAGAAAGTTTGATAAAATTGAAAATAAAACAAAAAGATTTTCATTTTAAAAACATGAATTTCGCAATTTTAAGCTCATATACACACACGTATTATGAAAATGAAAACTAAAGTACGTAAGATTGATGAAAAGGAGGCTTTTTGGAGAAATCTCAAACCATGTAAGGATGAAACAATAACGATTTTTATTACAAAGAAGGGTGATTACAAGAGATTAAACATACAAACTTAAAGAGGAAAGGGGGGGAATCCTTACATAGCACTAAAGCAGCTCCAACGGTAGCCCTAAGTCATCAAAATGGTTTCAAAAATTGGAACCCCTAACTCATACAGCAACTGCCCTTTTATAGGCAAAAATTTCCAAGTACACGCCCTCCAACACGGGTGTGTCGGGGGGGCGTGTCACCACTATTTAATAGCAAAATTAGGTGATCTGACGGATTTGACGGCGATTTGACTTTGCGGCCGAAAACGCGGCGGTCACGCCCCAGGTCACGGGCGTGATGGTAGGCGTATCATTCGGCGATTAAAGGCATTGTTTACTTCGGGATTCGCCGAAAAAAGTTTGTCGGGCCAGGTGGAGCAGTCACGCCCCAGGTCACGGGCGTGACGGTGGGCGTGTCGAGTTGAGTCGACACTCGATAAACGTCGAGCGGAATTTGTCGAGAGGAAAATTCGTCGAGCGGGATGGACACGGGCTTGGTCACGCCCCGTGTCGGATTGAGACTGGCGTGTGGCCGGGCATGTCAGGCTTTTCTCTTCAAAAATTGGCTGAATCACTGGTGGTTGACGTGTCACGCCCTGTTCATGGGCATGACCCATGGAACACGGGCGTGTACTAGCAAATTTTGGCAAATTTCTGCAAATTTTTCAGAAAATCAAAAATAAACTAAGTTAGAAAATATTTACAAAATAGGAGCAATTTATTACAGAAAATAAAGTAAAAATAACAAAAATAAAGTAAAACCATTTTTTTAATGTACATCAAAATAGTCATATTTACAATTCATCAAATACCCCCATACTTAAGCTTTTGATATTCCAGAGCAAAAGTTTGAGGTGAACTTACAAGGAATAAAAAAAACTCTAAGTTTAGCTACCGCTTAATCAATTATAAGAGAGATCTAAATAAATGAACGGGGTGTAAGAGTTAAGTCCTAAATTTATGAAGATGATTTAAATAGCGCAAAAGTTTTGGCCAAAAGACTTCTTGATATAATCAAATAAAAAGCAATAATTGTAATGGTTAGATTAACAAGAATAGTTTGGAATTATATGAACTTTTTGCTTATAGGAATTTTACTGGAAATAATGCAATTTACAAATTATGCTCTCAAAAAGATTTTTGAATTAAATCTAGAATCGTGAAATTGGCAAGGGGATTGATGTTGGTTTATGAAGAGGGTTTTGATTTTGAGGCGAGGTAATTTTTTCTCGAACCTCCATTTTTTTCTTTTTGGATTATTAGGAAAATGAAATCTTATTTTCCTAATATCATTTTTTTTTCAACTTCATAATAAAATTTAACCCAATGTATATGTGTAGGAGTAATGAATTTTATCCTCTTACTGCATAACATATAATCTTTTTAATCTATTGGGTGCCTATGTTTACAAAACGAAATCTTATTCCCATTGACATAGGATCTTTTAAGGATAACTATTTTATCATGCCAAGTAGGTCATGATAAGAAAGGTGAGAAAAGAAAACTAGATTTTTTATTAAAAACAATTTTGAGAGCAACCTTAATAAATTGTAAGTTCCAATTTTCCAGAAAGCTAAAGGTAAACATAATTGAATCCTATAGTCATTATTGTCTAACATAATACACATGCTACTATCAATGAAAAATTAGAAGTAGTGCCTAAAACGAGTTCGCTATTATTAACAAAGCATAATTAATTCTTTAAAACTTAACTCCGAATATCTAAATTTTTCAATCTATAATTCAAAAACGAATAGCAAACAGAGAATTAATAAAATTCACAAATAAATAAACTCAAAGCAAAATTTTTGGATAGCAAGAAAATTAAGGATGGTATATTTGATTTATTTGTTTCAAAATATATTTTTTGTTGGTTTTTTAGAGTTTTTATCATTTTTTGTGTGTTTTTGATCTATTATCTTTTTTTTCCTTTTTTTGTTTGAATTTTTGTTTAGTTTTCCTCTTTTTTGAATTTTTTTTTAACTTATTATCTTTTTTTAGATTTTTAAGTTTTTTGCGAAAAGTTCGAGAAAAAGAGACGTTATTTACAAGAATGTTGGTGAAAAGGAAGGGGGAGAGAGAAGATTATTTACAAAAATATTTACAAAATGTAACTAAAGATTTTTGGAATTTTTCATTTTATAATTATTTTGAAATTTTTTTGTTTTATATTTTTTTTTGGAAATTTGTTTTTTTTTTTAATTTTTTTTTATATAATTTTTTTTGGAATTTTGTTGTTTTTTTTTATAATTGTTTTTAGAAATACAGTGCAGAAAATAGAAGTACAAAAAAGAAAGCGAGAAAATACCCTTATACTTAAGTCCAACATTGTCCCCAATGTTGTAACGTAAGTATGCGGAACAAAACAGGGAAGATAATATATACAAAAAAAGAAAGAGAGGGGGGTAGAAGCTTCCCTGACAGGAGGTGGGGAAGGCGCAGTTTAGGAACCCTGCATTATGAAGAAAGATAGCAAAGAAAAAAGTAAAGAGATAGCGAAAAAGATAAACATGGGGTGCCTCCCAGGAGCGCTTTGTTTATAGTCACGTAGCTTGACTATTTTGGCAGTTTATATATCTAGGAGGGTTATGGATTCGAAATTACCGCCCACAGGATCGCCTGCTATGTATAATTTTAAGCGATGACCGTTCACTTTAAACGAGCCTTTATCCGGGTGGGAGACGAGTACAGTCTCATATGGCCAAACCTCTTCAACTTTGAAGGGGTCGGACCAGCGTGATCTAAGTTTCTCGGGGAAAAGTCTAAGTCGTGAATAATAAAGAAGGAAAAGATCGCCCGAAGAAAAAGTTTTTTGGGGCTTGAGTTTTCGGTCGTGATAAAACTTAGAACGCTCCTTATATAACTTATTGCTCTCGTAAGCGTTTGCACGCCATTCATCGAGCTCGTTTAGTTGTAGTTTTCTATTTTGGGTGGCTAAGCTAGCGTCGAGGTTTAAAAGTTTAAAGTCCAAAGAGCGCGATGTTCTAATTCTACGGGGAGATGACACGCTTTACCGTAGACTAATCGATACGGCATACAACCAATTGCGGTTTTGTATGCGGTACGATAAGCCCACAACGCATCGTCGAGTTTGATGGACCAATCTTTCCTATTAAGTGAAACGATTTCTCTAATATGCGCTTTATCTCTCGATTTACTACCTCTACTTGGCCACTAGTTTACGGGTGGTAGGGGGTGGCAAGTTTGTGCGTGACGTCATATCTAGCTAACGTCTTAGAAATCTGGGTGTTGTAGAAATGCGTCCCCCTATCGCTTACAATAGCGCGCGGAGTGCCAAAGCGAGAAAACAGTTTTTTAAGAAATGTAACGATGACTCGTGCATCGTTGGTGGGGAGAGCTTGCGCTTCCGCCCACCTCGATACGTAGTCGACTGCTACTAAAATATAATTATTTTTGAAAGATGGAGGTAGGGAGCCAACGAAATCTATGCCCCATAAATCGAAGACTTCGCATTCTAAAAACAAATTTTGGGGCATCTCGTCGCGACGAGAGATGTTACCCGACCGCTGACAGCTATCGCATGCGCGCATAAAGTTGTGAGCGTCTTTTAATAGAGTGGGCCAAAAGAAGCCCGCCTCTAGTGCCTTCCGCACGATCCGGTTAGCTTGATAATACCCACCAGCCGGACCCTCGTGGCAGTGCCTAAGGATTTGCATGCACTCCACACCCGCGACACATCTTCGGACCGCTTGGTCCGTGCAGATACGAAAAAGAAAAGGGTCCTCCCAAAATAAATATTTCAAGTCAGAAAAGAATTTCTTCTTTTGTTGGCTTGAAAAGTCTTTTGGAAGTACCCTCGCAACTAAATAGTTCGTAAAATCTGCGAACCAAGGCAGGGAAGAAGAACTAGTAGTTATGGCTAGGAGGCGTTCCTCGGGGAATCTGTCATTTATGTCAGATTCGACGAGCGCTTCCGCAGCGAGATTTTCTAAGCGGGAGAGGTGATCGACGGCTAAATTTTTCGCGCCCCTCTTATCCCAGATCTCTAAATCGAACTCCTGCAAGAGGAGGATCCATCGAAGAAGGCGGGGTTTGGCGTCCGTTTTCGCTAAAAAATATTTTAGGGCGGAATGGTCAGTAAATACGATAACTTTGGATAGCGTAATATACGAGCGAAACTTATCGAAAGCAAATACGACGGCTAAAAGTTCCTTTTTCATTGTCGTGTAATTTCCTTGTGCGAAAGTGAGTGTCTTGCTTGCGTAGTAAATAGGATGAAAATATTTGTTTATACGTTGGCCAAGAATGGCTCCTACGGCAATATCACTAGCGTCGCACATAATTTCGAATGGAAGGGTCCAATCGAGAGCCACTAAAATAGGTGAATTCATAAGTTTTTGTTTTATGAAATTAAAGGCAGACTCGCATTTGCTATCAAAGACAAAATTTGATTCCTTTTCCAAGAGTCGAGTAAGCGGCTTTGTTATTTTTGAAAAATCTTGAATAAAACGCCTATAAAAGCCCGTGTGCCCTAAGAAACTCCTAATAGATTTAACGTTGGAAGGCGGGGGAAGTTTTTCGATAATTTCAACTTTGGCCTTATCGACCTCCATCCCCTTAGACGAAATCATATGGCCGAGAACCAAACCTTCTCGAACCATAAAGTTGCATTTTTCCCAATTTAAAACAAGATGTGTATCCTCGCATTGCTGAAGGACACGATCTAAATTACTAAGACAGGACGGGAAAGAGCTTCCGAAAATAGAGAAGTCATCCATAAAGACTTCCATAATGTCTCATACTAGCTCGCCAAAGATCGCCAGCATACATCTTTGGAATGTAGCGGGTGCGTTGCAGAGGCCAAATGTCATTCTTCGATACGCGAAGGTACCAAACGGGCAGGTAAAAGTTGTTTTCTCTTGGTCATCGGGGGAAGTGGGGATTTGGAAAAACCCCGATAATCCATCAAGAAAACAAAAATACGGATGACCGGACAAACGCTCTATAATTTGATCTAAGAATGGTAGTGGGAAATGATCCTTACGGGTGGCGTCATTTAGTTTTCTATAATCAATGCACACCCGTCAACCCATAACAGTACGAGTTGGCACGAGTTCATTGTGGTCATTCTCCCCTACGGTAAGACCGCCCTTTTTGGGCACCACGTGAATGGGACTAACCCACGTACTATCTGATATGGGATAAATAATCCCCGCATCTAATAATTTAATAATTTCAGCCTTAACGACGTCTTTCATGTTTGGGTTAAGACGTCGCTGCAGCTGAATAGTTTTGCGGCAATTATTGAGAAGGAAAATCTTATGAGTACAGAAAGACGGGTTAATCCCTTTGAGATCAGAAATTTGCCACGCAATTGCGTGGCGATGTTTAAGCAAAACTCCCAATAAATCGGAAGTCTCCGATTCGCTCAAATGCGAAGAAATGATAACAGGGAGTGTGTCATCTTTCCCCAAAAAGGCGTATTTGAGTGAATCGGGTAGGGGTTTGAGTTCAAGGCAGGGAGGTTCTTCTAACGAGGTTTTAATTCCTTTGTCTTTCTTACCAATTGGTTCGAAAGGCAAATCTATAGAGGTATCCTCATCGCAGTTAAAATTTTCGAGCACATAAATATCGTCGTTTAAAAAAGTAGACTCAAAAATAGTGGAAGAACAATCTCCGAGATATGTGTCTAAATTATAACAAAAGTCATCGCTCGATGATGAGTCTCCTATGGAGGGATTAATAGAGAAAGTAACTTCGTCATCTCCTACCCGAAGGAGGAGACGATCGTTACTGACATCAATTAATGCGCGGGAAGTAGCGAGAAAAGGGCGACCGAGTATAATTGGTACATCGGTGTCCTCCTCGATGTCCAAGATGACGAAGTCTACCGGAAACATAAACTTATCAACTCGGACAAGTACGTCCTCCACTACCCCGACGGGAAACTTAACCGAGCGATCCGCTAGTTGGATTCTCATTTTAGTAGGGGACGGAGTGCCCAAACCTAATTTTTGAAAGAGCGAGAACGACATCAAATTAATGCTCGCGCCTAAATCTGCTAGAGCGTATTTTACTAATATATTGCCAAAAAGGCACAGGATGAAGAACCGTCCCGGGTCATTTCTTTTTAGGGGCAATTTATTAGTAAGAGCCGCTGAGCAGACAGCATTTAGAGAAATATGCGAAATATTTTCTAATTTTTGTTTATTGGAAAGAAGTTGTTTTAAATATTTCGCATATTTAGGCATCTGAGAGATTGTCTCGCAGAAGGGAACATTAATATGAATTTGTTTTAATAATAAAATAAATTTTTCATATTGCGCGTCCTTACGCTCACTATTGAGCTTGTGCGGATAAGGCATGGGCATTTTAATAATTTTTTCATTTAAAATTTGTAAAGGCGGTGTAATCAAAGAAGGGGGAAGACGGGTCGGAGGTGAAATATGTACCTGAGGATCGGTCCGTTTTTGATCGATCACCTCCTTTCCGCTACGGAGGGTTATAGCATTGATATTTTCCGGCGGATTGGGCTCCGTGTTTCCCGGCAGTGCCCCGAGCGTGCGCTCGGACATCATTCGCGCTAGCTGTCCAACCTAGAGATCTAAGTTTTTTAGCGATCCGGTGATGTTCCGGATATTTGACTCATTGGAAGCTATATATTTGTAAAAATTATCCTCCATCGGGGAGGGTATTGGAAGAGGGGGAGGCGGCAGAAATCCGAGCGCGAAAGAATTGGGCGGGCGCTGCGCATTATTCACATTGCTCCATGAGAAGTTGGGGTGGTTCCTCCAATCTGGATTATAGTTATTGCTATAAGGGTTGTTATTGGGGTTGAAGGAAGGTCGCTCAGCATTTCCCACGTAGTCTACGAATTCATTGACCACGCCAGCATTAGGGGGAATCGCCCAAGGAGGAGTGGTGGAGGCAGCAGACATCTCTGCCACCTGCTTCGTCAGCCTTTCAACTTGAACGGCTAAGTGGGCAGTGGCATCCACTTCGAAGAGGCCGGCCGCCTGCTTGGGACGTCCCCGAGGGACGTTCCATTTGTAGGCGTTCATTGCCATCTCTTCAATAAGAGCTTGGGCAGCCTCGGGGGTCTTATTATTCAAGGTACCCCCGGCAGCCGCGTCAATCATTTGATGCGTATGATAATTAAGCCCATTGTAGAAGATTTGGACCTACAACCACGCAGGCAGCGCGTGGTGCAGACACTTGCGGAGGAATTCCTTAAAGCGCTCCCAAGTCTCAAAAAGAGACTCGGAATCATTCTGCACGAATGAAGAAATGTCCGCCCGCAACTTTACAGTTTTGGCGGGCGGAATATACTTCGTTAAGAACCGTTCCGCAAGGTCGGCCCAGGTGGTGATACATCCTCATGGGAGGGAATTTAACCACGCCTTAGATTTGGATCTGAGGGAGAATGGAAAAAGGTGCAAACGAATGGCGTCATCAGTGACACTATTGATCTTAAAAGTATAGCAAATCTCCAAAAAACTAGACAAATGAACGTTCGGGTCCTCATCCGGCTGTCCGTCGAACTGCACGGCACTTTGGATCATTTGGATAACGCTCGATTTGATCTCAAAATTATTGTTCTCCACCATCAGGCGAACAATACTGGACCCAGTATCGTCCAAATTCGGTCGGGCGTAATATGACATTGTATGCTCGACGGCCGCGTTCGGATTAGGGTCGGCCATAGCAATGGCAGAGGGTTCTCCGACGGATTCTTTGGGATCCAAAGAGGGATTTCGGCATTGAGACCGAATACGTTCAAGCGAGCGTTCGATCTCAGGATCGAAATCCAAATTTTCGGGCTCCGAAGGCTGTCCACGGGTCATACACCCTAAAATAGAAAGTAGAAAACTAACTTCTCTTTTTTTTGGATTTTGAAGAAAAGTTTTTAAGTTGTTTTTTTTTTTTAGTTTTTTTTTAGAAATAAAGGTAAAAGTAATAGACTTCGGATTCGGAATAACAACTCAAAGATTCCCCGGCAACGGTGCCAAAAACATGATTGGCCTGCGAACAGACTCTTACTGTGGTTGGTTCGGTGAGTCGATCGTCGCGGGCTTGCTAGGGTAGGCAAGTGCACCTATCGCAAGTAGTACTCGATATTCAGGAGAATACTGAGGTCGTATTATTCCCGGGAACGGGTTGATTACCCCTATTGCTCCGAAAACACTATTATTTGACCGAAATAGTAGTTGATGGTTTTAATTAAAATAGGAACGAAAATAGATTTAAGAAAATAGTCGATGAAGAGATAACTCCTGGTATCGAATTACGTTAGGATTAAAAATAGATTTGAATATCTAGAGATCTAAAGTTTCAATTTAATTAAAGCGGAAACTTGGCCGTGGAGGTTCAAAATAATGAGCTCACCTATCTCTAGGAATATCGCTCATCTGGACATTAAGGCTATTCGACCGGGCTCTCGTCCGACGAAGAATTCCCCTTAATGCCCGCAGTATGCTAAGAACTCCGCTATTGGGTGGGGAACCCAATCCGGTAGAGTTAGCGTGCCTCCTCTCTCGAGGGTTAGTGCGGAACTCTATTTACCCAGGGGTGATCTGTCCATATGCACGGCCTCTCGGCTAGCTAGCATATGGATAACGAAAATAGAGCCCATACATAGATATGTGGTTCTACGCGTCGTTAACCCGGGGCAAACCTTAACTTTTTTTATTAAATTGAAAAATTAGACATTTGGTTATTTAAAACATTTTATATCCCAAATCTCTTTGAAACCGAGGGCTAAAAGCAATTAGTCACTCATCGGAATGGGGATAGCTTATATGTTTGGTTAAGCGAGCGTCCTAAACTATTCGCTGAAAGGTTATAAAGAAAATAAGAGGAAAATAAAAATACCCTAACATTAGAAAAGTTATTACAAATAAACACACTCACACTCATTCAAATATATAACAAAAGACAGAAATAAAACTAAGTTACACATGAGAGAAAATTGCATAATTGAAATTTGCAGGTCCCACTCAAACGAGTGGGGGCGGGAAATAAAAGCTGAAAATTGCAAGTCCTACTCAAACGAGTAGGACTGAAATGAAAGCGAGTCCTACTCAAACGAGTAGAAGAAAATAAATGCGATTACATGGCTTTCTTAAATATTTACATCAAAATAAAGTCCGACAATTTAACTCCTAGCGAGTAGGCAGAAAATCAAATCCAGCCATTTAACTCAAATGAGTAGGCGGAAAAATAAAGAATGAAAATTACAAGTCATACTCAAAAGAGTAGGACTGAAAATACAGTCCAGTCATTTAACTCAAATGAGTAGGCGGAAAAATAAAAGCAACACACACTTGCTTGAATAAAATCCAGCCATTTAACTCAAATGAGTAGGCGAAAAATAAAAATACACACACTTGCTTGAATAAAATCCAGCCATTTAACTCAAACGAGTAGGCGGAAAAATAAAAACAACACACGCACTCTACTTGAAAGTAACTACTCACGCACTCGACATAAATAAACACACACACACACACTTGCATAATTAAACTTAGGAGCTGAAAAATAACTCATACACGCACACACTCGGGTGAGAAATAAGAAAAACAAAGTTATCAAAAAAATAAAACAACTGCATTTCTACCGCTGGAATGTGGTAGAAATGCGTAAAAAGATGAAATAAAAATTGTTTGAGCAAAAAGTTTTCAAATTAAAGTGAGAAAGGCATGTGCCCGAAAAATTAAAACGTTTACATTTTTACCGTTAGATTTTTATAGAAATGTATAAAAAGTGAGAATAAAAATTGTTCGAGCGAAAATATTTTTTGTAATTGCAAAAATCTAAGTTCTTGAAAAATTATAATAACGCATTATACATTCTTATAGGCTTGTAAAATGGTTTAAAAAGTGGGAGTAAGCTAAAAAGAAGCAACAGTTTTATAATTAAAATAAAGTAAAAGCTAAGTTAAGAGGGATGAAAACCACCTTTTTAATGTTTTACAAGTTCATAAGAACGTATTTGGAAACAAAATTCTAAGTCTAATCACTTTTAAAGAATGTGATAAGGAAAAAACGGCTATAGTAACGGCTAGAAAGTTTGATAAAACTGAAAATAAAACAGAAAGATTTTCATTTTAAAGACATGAATTTCGCAATTTTAAGCTCATATACACACACGTATTATGAAAATGAAAACTAAAGTACGTAAGATTGATGAAAAGGAGGCTTTTTGGACAAATCTCAAAGCATGTAAGGTTGAAACAATAACGATTTTTATTACAAAGAAGGGTGATTACTAGAGATTAAACATACAAACTTAAAGAGGAAAGGGGGGGGGGAATCCTTACATAGCACTAAAGCAGCTCCAACGGCAGTCCTAAGTCATCAAAATGGTTTCAAAAATTGGAACCCCTAACTCATACAACAGCTGCCCTTTTATAGGCAAAAATTTCCAAGTACACGCCCTCCGACACGGGCGTGTCGGGGGGGGGGGGGGGCGTGTCACCAATATTTAACAGCAAAATTCGGTGATCTGATGGATTTGACGGCGATTTGACTTTGCGGCTGAAAACGCGGCGGTCACGCCCCAGGTCACGGGCGTGACGGTGAGCGTATCGTTCGGCGATTAAAGGCGTTGTTGACTTCGGGATTCGCTGGCGGCAGTTTGTCGGGCTAGGTGGAGCAGTCACGCCCCAGGTCACGGGCGTGACGGTGGGCGTGTCGGGTTGAATCGACACTCGACAAGCGTCGAGCGAAATTTATCGAGAGGAAAATTCGTCGAGCGGGATGGACACGAGCTTGGTCACGCCCCGGGTCGGATTGACACGGGCGTGTGGCCGGGCATGTCAGGCTTTTCTCTTCAAAAATTGGCTGAATCACTGGTGGTTGACGTGTCACGCCCTGGTCACGGGCGTGACCCATGGAACACGGGCGTGTACTAACCAATTTTGGCAAATTTCTGCAAATTTTTCAGAAAATCAAAAATAAACTAAGTTAGAAAATATTTACAAAATAGGAGCAATTTTTTACAGAAAATAAAGTAAAAATAACAAAAATAAAGTAAAACCATTTTTTTAATATACATCAAAATAGTTATATTTACAATTCATCAGGCGCCAAAAACTTATTGCGTCGGCAAGTGTACCAATCGTAGTCAAGTAATAAAGTTAAGGAGTTGAATCCCCGGATATCGATCTCTCGAGCAGTGAAAGTAGAGAGTGTGATTTCGCAATTGGAAAAGTGATTTCAAGTGCTAACGTAAACAAAGGGGGTTTTAGTTTGGAGTTTCCTAAGTTTAACACTAATAAAATTTTTTCGGGTCACCGTCACCGCGTCTCTTTGGTGGATTACTCAAAAGAGTAATATGAAAGATGGTTGATCCAATGAGGGTCACAATCACCTCTTTGGCACGCACGCTTCGAGCAATCTCTAGAACGGCACTATCTCAACAAGAACACAAAAAACTGAAGCTCAGTAACACAATCATGATCTAAAATATTACAACACATAGACATGCTGAACTACTTAAACTAAACAGTATTCTTAAACAACAATCAAACAACCACAAGTTCAGAACAAAGTAACTACAAGAGGAGGGGGAGAAATATAACCATATGCACGAAGGCTTTCCGAGATTCGCGGCCGGAGTCAAGGGTTGTCGGGCCTTGTCCGAGCTCGGTCTACGGATGACGTCCGGGGTCCAGAAGGGCTGTCACCTCCTTCCAATAATCCGTCTTTTTCGTGAATAGTTGCTGGGTTAAATCTATCAGGAGAACTCCACGGATGCAGCACCTTATGAGCTTGAAACAGAGCTTGGAGTTTGGAGAAGAAAATGGTGGCTGGAGATGAAGCTATTGCAATCTTTTGGAGGGAGAATGGTGGCCGAATCAACTCTCCAAAGAGGAGAGAAAAAATATCGGGTGGAGGGAAGTTTTCCCGCTCAGAGGGGCGAAAATGGCGGGCTGGATCAGACTTTTCTTCTTTTTTGGAACTATGAAATCTGCATCTTAAATAGAAAAATCAGAAATAATGGTCACCCAAGATTTGGCACACGACCGTGCGCAAAACGTGTGATATTAACTTCCAGAACAAGCCTGTGGAAGGAGAAGCATTGACCTGTGCATTTTACTCGCGCACGGACATTTTCGCCCGTGTGTGAAGGAAATCGCATGGGTAACAACAGAAAGCTGGAATTTGAGGCAAGCAGGTGGAATCGTGTATTTTACATGCGTACGGGCACTTACGCTTGTGCGTGAACAAACCAAACGATTAACCACAGATTGGTACAAACAAGAAAGCAGCAGGAAAACCGTTTGTTTCCTTCGCCCACGGTTCTGAAGAAACCGTGTGTTAACCATGCGTGAAGATCGTCAAGCTCAGCCCGACAAAATTCGTCGAGCTCCACTCGACGTTTCTCCAGCTCAACAAAACGCAAGATCGGGCACAAATCGTGTGCGAGTAAAATGCATGATCGTGCGTTTCCACAAACCTGAATTCTAGACTTGGGGGGAAAACGCACCACCAGCATTCAAACAAATAAAACAAAAGCGGACCCTCCAGCAATGCAGAAATGCAACAAATGTAACTGGAAAGAGCCCCTGGGGAGCACCATGTGCATACCCCGAACAGCAAAATGGGTAATTGCACACCCTTTGGCCAAAATAGTGCACAAAATGGTCGTAGACCGGCCGATGCAAATATAACTGAATATCGGTTAAAATGCGGTGCACGAGTGCGAAAACAAGCCCAGATGTGTCTGAAAAACCATATAAATATTGAACTCGTCAAGCTACGCCATCGTGCTAAAAACTTCCCCATTCCTTTAGTTTTTCTTGCTAGGGTTTTCGGCCGTAACTCCTATTTTTGGCCATTTTTGTTAGATTTCATTTTCCCTCTCCTTTCTTGGTCCCGATCTACTTCTTGGTGCGATTTGGATGTCTTCTCCGGTAAAACCAAGGCAAGTGATGGTTTCCTCCTTCTCTTCCCTTCTTTAACCCGATTTGCAGAAATTTCTAACTTCTTGTTATCATTATTTACAACTTGCTGAATATAGTGTTGTTTAGATCCCTTGTCTAATTATATTTATAATTTTCATGTTCTTGATTTTGCTATCTAGCCTTGTTAAGCGTTATGTGCTTTGATGATGTGGTTAAATCTCACTCTTATAACCGTTCCTCAACGTTTATATAGGATGTGTTAGAGTTTATTTAGGATTGTAAATTCTTCCTAAAGGTTGATCAACCTCTTCGATCTAGAATTGTTTAGTAGAATTCGATGTGTCAAAGTTGTCTTGAGATTTATACCATGGTTTTCTTTGTGTCGATGTCGTGGGGCGAGACAACAAGCCAAGCCCAGTTTAGGTTGTGGTGTGCCCCTGAGCTCTAAACCCGGATCGTTATGGGGTGAGACTTCCAGATTTTCTTTGTTGCGGGTGTTATTTATGGGACTCTACCGGGTGTTTGAGCATTTGCGGTGTATGGTGGAGTATCCATTCTACCCCACATTTATGACAGATTAATATATCTATGGGGGTGTGTCTAGATGAGTTGACCACCATGCCCATTTTGTTTTTTAATGGAGTTGACCACAGGTGGCTAATAGAGTAATGCCTTCTTTTAGATGATTTAATCATGACCTTTTCCCCTAATAGTCTTGTGCTTTTAGGGTACTTTTGTTGTACGTGACAGCTCACGTAAGTGTTCCCTTTTTGACTTTAGTACCTTATTGCTGTACTTTATTTAATTATCTTTCCTTTGGTCTTTGGTTGGTACCTCTGGACTTTGTTTACTTTTGGCTTACTTCATTCCATCACTTGTACATTCTTGCTGAGGTGTTCTGTCTTTAGAATGCCTCAGCTTTAGAGCTGTAGCTGATTTTGGTGTTAGTTTTGGAGTTCCTGAGCAGCAGCATTGGTTGTGATTTTTTCCTCTCCATAGCGAGGTAGACTGTTGTTTTAGTTTACTTTACTAGTTCAGACATACTTTGTTTTATGTGGGTTAGTGTCAGACTGTTGACGCCCACAGGATTGCTAATTTTGGATGCTTGCTAGCTGCTTAGTTTTCTTTTTTTTGTATTTGGATTACTTGCTCTATGGGATGTTTTATGCTAGGAGTGCATGGTAGGTATTTTCAAGTATAAAAAACTACTATTATTACCTCATGCATTGCATGTTTTAAAATGTTAAATCACTATATTTAATGACCGTAAAAAAGCTACTTTATTTCTATTATAAATGTAGGACTTGCATACCATGAGTTGCCCTCTAGGGACCTTTAAACTCATGTAGGATGTCTAACCTTGTAAAAGAAGTATTTTTCGCAGCATTTAATTTCTTTTTATGTGGACTAGATGGGCCACTAAGCAGAGGGATACGGCTAACTACTTCACATAAACTGATTTTGCCTCTAAATGACTTAAAGATCTTTCTTCATAGTCAAGTAGGAGTTTTGCCTGAGCGTCCGTAATTATCCCCTGCTGACGTGGTATCATGAAACGCATTTTTCCCTAACTCTGATATTTCTTTAATGGTGGTGAAAAATGTGTGTTGTGATAGAGGGTGCATTGGTCAAACCAAAAGACATCACTAAGAACTCAAATTTCCCATGCCTGGAATGAAAAGCAGTCTGTGGGATATCCGTCTCACAACTCTTTAACTGGTGGTAGCCCGAACGAAGATCAATCTTTGAAAACATTGTGCTACCACACAGTTGATCAAACAAATCATCAATCCTCGGTAAAGGATATCTGTTCTTGATGGTGACCTTATTCAATTCTCTATAATTGATGCACAACCTCATCGATCCGTCCTTTTTCTTCACAAACAGCACAGGAGCACCCCAAGGAGAAGAACTTGGCCTAATAAATCTGCTTTGCAACAAATCATCCACCTGGGTACGCAACTCCTCCAGCTCACAAGGGGCCATTCGTTACGGTTCATTAACAAGTGGATGAGTACCCAACTCTAAATCTATGACGAACTCCACTTCTCTCTCAGGTGGAAGACCAGGAAGATTGTCAGGAAATACATCGGGAAATTCGTGCACAACAGTAATCTTCCCAACTTGCGGCAAACTATTATCTGTCAACAACACGGAAACCAAACAGGCAAAACACCAGGAATTTACCAGCTTCTGAGCACGCACCGTAGAGATAATCGGAGAAACTTGGCACGAAAAAACATAAACACTCCTAGGTTGACCTTTGTCCATCTTGGAGTCCAAACGCTTAACCTTGCACTGGATAACAACATCATACTTGGATAACCAATCCATGGCCAAGATCACATCAAAATCCTCTAGGTCTATGACCTTCAAATCAACAAACACTAGGAAATCACCTAGCAGAATCAGACAGCTCTGGATACCCTGCTCCGACACCACCGAATCACCGGAAGGAAACTTGACTTGAAACGCATCGCCGACTTGATCGAGAGTCAAATGATGACGCTCAATGAAGGCCCTAGCCATAAACGAGTGGGTAGCACCGGAATCAAAGAGAATATGTTCCCAACGGTTCCTTACTTTAAATTTCTCTATAAAAATGCTTACATAACTAATCGAATTACATCGAAACTATAGCTACAAGCTAAAAAAAGACAAAACCAGGTTAGAAACTAACCTGAAATCACTTGGGTAGATGTCTGGGCTTCCTCCAGAGACACCGCATTCAGCTTTCCCTTCCCTTGTCCAATCGCTGCGGAGACGACAAAGCTTGTAGTGGAACTGGCTGTCGCGTGGGCTAAAGCTGGGGGCAATTTGGCTTCAGGTATCATTTTTGTCCACACTGGAAGCACACACTATCCTTCCTCCAAAAATGGGCAGCATCGTGTCACTTTCTCTTGCATAGGGCACACACCAGATTACCTTTGGGAGCGTCCCGAATTGCGAGAACATGCTCCTTCTTCTCGGCTCCTATTCTCTTTAAGAACTTCTCGAACGGGTGGCCTGGTCAGCCATAGAAGATGCATACCTCCTTGCTTCTCTTTCTCAAAGTAGAACCCGATCCCTGGGGCTTCTTTCCCTCATCAGACTTCCTCTTTTCTTTTCTCAGCTGCTAACCTCGGTTCTTAGAATTTTTGATCGCTTTGACCTTGAGAGCAGCGCTTATACTGCTTTAGCATAGGTTTCTGATCCATAAGCATTTGGAAGTTGCTGGATGTCACTTCTTAGACCACCCAAAAAATGTTTAACTCTACTGGCTTCAGAAGCAACTAAATCCAGGGTGAACCGGTTCAGCTTACTAAATTCCACCTCATACTCACTCACTATGAGCTGCCTCTACTTTAAGTACAGAAAATTGTTCATCAAGCGGTCCTGCTCGACCGACGGTAGAAATTTCAATTCTTCAGCAAAAGCCCCTTGTAGAATTCCCAAGAACATCCATCCTTCAAGTTTTCCTTTCTCTCAGCCACCAACTCTGTGCAAGTCCCTTGAGCTGGTCCGCAGCGACCATCACTCTCTAGTCCGCTGAAACTCCTAAGTACGAGAACATCTCTTTGATGGCTATAATTCAGTCCTCCAACGCCATGAAGTCTGCCATACCATCATAGGTATGGCGACCTAATCGCTGGAAATGCAAGATGAAATTCATCTCTGGCGGCAGCATAACTGGGGGAACCAGAGGAGCGGGAGGAACTGGAACACCTTGACCCACCACAGGGTCCTAAACTCTAAGCGGCTATCCTGCAACGACAGTCAACAAGGCTTGAATTTTTGACTGCATCTCCAATATTTGCCTAGATAAAGCTTTATTGCTCTATCGCAATCCTTCTATCACGGCCTCATTCTGAGCACCCAATGACTCGCCCTCCAACTGGTGAGTCGACCCTATCGTAGGACGTCTCGACATCCTAATATAACAATTAACAACTAATCGAAACCTAGATTACCACTAGAACTATCAATCTTAGTTCAGATAATACATGTACAAATACTTGCTTAAGCTGCTAACTTACTCTGGGAATTTATAAATGATGAAATGCTTAAACCTTGGATGGCATACCATCATCCTATGAACTCATGTGCATATACCATGAATGCATGAATTTTCATTCCTTTTACCTTTAAACCATGTGTGTACATATGTCATCATGTAAATATTTTGTTTGCCACGTGTGTTGATGTAATGTTATGTCATGCATGTTGTGTTAAGCAATCTAAAAAATCCTTAATGCATGTTATGAGCGGCATACACATGAAATGTTACGCATTCCATACTTCATAACATTGCATGCAATGAAAAAAGAGAACGTGCTAATGGGAACCCATGTGATGGTGGTTATGTATCTCATACTACATAACCATCACATGTTGCCACCTATGGTATATCCATATACAAACACATATTATGCATCCCATACCACATAATATGCCCCCATATACTTCTTATCATGCTTATGAGTGTAGTGTTCATGCTTCAGATAAGACGTAATAATGACACATCGGTGTGTGTATGAAATGACACTAAACAACTAACACAACTAGAGATGGTTGCTCGACCAATTGTCAAACAACCCATCCCTCTGATACCAACTGTCACAACCCGCATTTTCTCAACATTTAAGTTACATCAGAGTAAGAGAAAATATGCACCGTGATGCCACGTCATGCAGGGGATAACTACAGACACTCAGGCAAGACACCAAACTATACAAGTTAAATGAAATACATAAGGTATTAAGTAAAAACCAGTTTAAATTTAGATGGTCGTATCGCTCGACACAGAGGATCACTAGTCCACAAGTAAAGATATAATTATACACTACGAAAAAATACTTTTTCCTATATTACTTAACATCTTACATGAGCATAAACAACCCAACTGGACAACTCATGTTATGCATAACTCTAAATTTAGTATAAGTATAGAAATTAATTTGTCCGTTCAATAAGATATAGTGACTTTAGCTTTTCAAAAGTGATGTGTATGAGTTAGAAATAATACTTAATAGTTTTAAATATCTAACATGCAACCTAGTATAAAATCTCCTAGAGAGCAAGTAGAAACAACTAAATCATACAAAAATCACTTAGCACCTAGCAAGTACTTAGCATAAAACAAAATATTGTGGGCGTCAACAACCTGACATGAATCCACCAACATAATGTATGTCTAAACTAAAGGAAAAGTAAACAACTACCTCACAACCGGTGAGGAAAAGACAGCTACAGAACACCGGCCTAAAACTAAAAGTATTAGCCGCTCAACCGGCTACTCCTCCAAAACTGAGGCATTCAAAGAAAAAACACCTCAATACGAGATATATATAAAAAAATACATGTGGTGAACAAGGGTCAATAGTAGTAATGACCAAAAGAGGCAAAGAGGGCTAGTAACCCCAAATTCAAGAATAGCTGACAAAACCTCAACAAAATAAGAAATAAAATCATGATAAACGAAAAACTTACCAAATCCAAGGGTAAGGTACTTGCACCAGGTGCAATAAAGAACTAAGCTTCATTAGATACATATATAAGTAAATATATAAATGTAAGAAATATGTCAGCTCAACATGAGTGAGCAAAATCACTGGCATAACCAGATACTTGTGGGGGGAGACACCTCCGCCGACACACCCACAATAAAAACATCACAAGGGCCCAAGGAAAGGAGGTCTTTTATCTTGACACTCCCAAAACTGGAAAAAAACAGGCACCTGTGGGGGGGAGACACCTCCACCAGCACACTCATAGTTATAAACCCATCAGGGTCAAAAGATTTACCAAAATACTATAGATCATAGCCAAGACACCGAAAACCCATAACCATAACATTGGACTTCTCCAACAACTATGTAGGAATAAATCCCAAAAATTAGCCTAAGATCAAACTTGATGAAAACAACAGGCACTGGACTAATTTTATTTAGTAAAAAAATAGCCTGCTGATGATATACCAAGAATCAGCAAAAATAAGACTGTCCACAGAAAGGCGTCAAGTACAGTCAACGTCGCGTTGAGTGCAGTCCACGCTCTCGACGCCATCCAGAAAACAAGATGGCATTGAGTGTATTCAACACACTCAACATCTCGTTGAGTGTAGTCAGCCCACTCAATGCTTTTACACTAAAGCTCAAAACAAATCGATGGCGTTGAGTGTATTCAACACACTCAACGCCGCGTTGAGTGTGTACAGCTTACTCAATGCTTGATAACTTAGCTGCCAAAATCAGATGATGGCATTGAGTGAGTTCAGCTCACTCAACGTTGTCAATGCTTTTCTTCCTAAGCGTTGGTATTGAGGGGTTCAGCTCACTCAATGCTTTATCACTTAGCCACAAAAAGAACTAGATGACGGTGTTGAGTGAGTTCAGCTCACTCAATGCTGTCAAAGCTTTTCTACTTATCTTTATAGATTTTAAGCGACGGTGTCGAGTGAGTTCAGCTCACTCAACACTGTAAATGCTTTTTTTACTTAGCTTGCTGAATTAAGCGACGGTATTGAGTGAGTTAAGCTCACTCAACGTTGTCAACGCTTTTATACTTAGACTTACAGAATTAAGAGACGGCGTTGAGTTAGTTCAGCTCACTAAATGTTATCAACGCTTTTATATTTAGCTTTTAAAATTTACAGAATGACGTTGAGTGTGCTAAGCTCACTCAACACCACATTGAGTGTATACCACTCACTCAATGCTTTTTAACTTAGCTTCTCAAACCACTCAGCAAGGCGTTGAGTGCATTCAACACACTCAAAGATTTCAATGCTTTTATACTTAGGCTAGAAACTGAATATCAGTGCTAAGGCTATACTCAACGCCTAGGGTTGCACTCAACAAATCTACTCCATTTGACAAACTCGATTCGACGAATTAGCTCTGGCCGACGAACTTCGTTCGACGAATTAGCTCAGTTAGTCGAACTCCGTTCGACAAAGATTGTTCGATGAATTGCCATTTATTCGTTAAACTTGGTTTGACGAATCTCCTTCTGTTTGTCGAACTCCGTTCAATGAATTAGCTTATGTTCGACGAACTTTAACCACTCCAAACTGACAACTACATAATGAAACTAATACAATGAATCATATGTTTGTTGAACTTGGCCGGAAAACGATACCATAAAACTAATCGGCAAAAGTCGGATCTAACCATACTCCCAAAAACTACAAAGGGAAGAATAGTACGGAAAATATTCAAGGAAACGACAAGTTTGGCAAGGTGAAGAAGTCACCACTTGCCTCAAATCGCCGAATCCAGCTACGTAAACGCTCCTCCTTAAGGATCTGCCTGCAACAACACCTAAGCAATACTTCCAAAAACCTTTCAGGACGAAAAAGGGTCAAAATCGCAACCTAAACCTTTAAAAATCCATGAAATGGGGAAAACTTACGGTTGAAACGTAGATATAGGTAAGAGTTATCTGGATCTACACTCTGATGAAAATTTCGTACACCAGAGCTCCTCCAATCGACGGTCAAAGGGACTACAAGGACGCCTCTTTCTTCCGCAAACATGCCTATAGTTTTCAAGAAGAAGATGATGAATAGGATTTGTATATTCACAAGGCTATTTATACTTAGACATATAAGTATTAAAATAATAGTTTATTATTAAATAATGGTCCAAACGACCCAAAAATTCGCGCCAACACGGATTTCTATGAAAATCACACTGTAGCTAAATACCAAAATAACGAATCCAACGGCGCAGGCAAAATTAAGATTTGACAAACCAAACTCAGGCAAACACCTCCCGAAGCCAAAATGCAAGCATTCCCAAAGAGGCTCCACCGAGTCACCAAAATAGACCCGGCTCGCTAGGGAATCTTGTAAACAGGCTAAACCTAGCCACACACTGAAATCCTAAGAGCTAAAACCACGCTCTAACAACGATATATGCCGAAAATGCGTCAACGTAACGCCCTGATGTCATAATCATGCCAGATAACCAATTAAATCGAATATTGAAAAATCGGGGGCGTTACACCGAGTCTCTTCTCTAGATTGCAGATAAACCAATCAACCTGTGTCAAGATAGAGATCAGGGACTCAGTCGCCTCCCCTTCATATGTTGAAGTAGGAATTATCTCTGGGAGAGGGACAATCAAGTTTCCTACTGCACTTGCTTAGGGACAACATTAACAGCAGTTGTTGTCTTATCAGCATCAACCTCATTCTCCTCAACCGCATCTATCTCATAATCCTCAATAGGTAAGTCATCAACACGGGCATCATCATCCATGTCATCAGCATCCTCATGCTTAGAAGGAGCCGGAACCTCATCCTCATCAACCTCAAAGAGCAGGTCCACTGACTCTTCCATTGTAGCTGGAGCAGCTGGGACTAGCACAGACACTTGAACTGGAACAACCGCATTTGGAACTTCTAACACTGACTATGAGAGCACACTCAAGGGCATTATGCTAGTGTCCACTTGTGCTGTAATTATCTCCCCCTCAATTCCTACACTCGAGCTCTCAGGAATTTCACTAGGGTGTGGAGTAGGAATCCTATCCTCAGGAATCTATTCTACCTCCTCCCCAGGCAACACTTGTGCTCCCCATGGCCTTAAGTTCCATCTATCCTACCTGGAAAATATGGATGAGTCTATTTTCTTCAAGTGATGGATAGGCACACCCTTGGACATATCAAACTTATCCTAATACATCTGATTCAAGTACAGGCTGAGAATCCGTCCAAAGTTTGGTGTGCGAAGACTGTCTTTTATCTTCTCAAACAACAGAGCACCCTAATCCAATCTCTTCCTGCAGATAATTGCTACTAGGGTCTTGAACATCTCAGTAGATAGATAGTCATGGGACCCGGTATTGCACAAGATCACTTTTCCCATAATATTTGATAGAATCTTTCCTTCTTCGTTCATTCCTTTCCACTTTACAGCTTTAGTTCCTCGGGTCAGTCCATAGAACAATAATGCTCTAGAGAAATCATCCTCGTCGAGTTAATCGGCTTCTTCATAGGTAGGAAGCCGCAGGTACCTTGTGAGGAGAGAAGCTTTCACTCTTACTGTGGTATGTTGAAATTTGCTTGTGATGACTGTGTCCTCATATCGCAGCTTGGCGTAATGAAAGAATTCAAGGACTTCCTTATATTGAACCTTGCAAGGATGTTCTAGGACAAAGGATAGTCCAGATGTCTCCAACATGAGGATGACATTCCTGAACTCATCTGAGGCTGAGTAAAAACCTATTCGGACCAATTCTCCACCTCACAACAAACCACTTGTGCTTCTAGGAGCCATGGAGAATCAGAGAATGAAATAGAAATTGTTAGACTATACTGTCGGTTGGAACCAATCACTATCACTGTCGGAGCTGCGGTAACAAGTTGTTGGGATTTCAAGCCGTCGGGATAGATGGAGGAAATCGATGGAGCCCAGGAAAGGACTTTGCTGGAACCTTGGAACAAGCTTTCTAATCTCACTTACCTAGGCGATGACGAACGAGAGCAGATCCATGGAACGAAGATAATGAGCAATTTTGCGGGAGCCGAAGGGTCGGAAGAGAACTCTGCGGCGATTCGACTAGATTTCGGAGAGTGAAGTTGTGTGCTTTCCCCCTTAACCCATATTTTATATATATATATATATATATATATATATATATATATATATATATATATATATATATATTTCCAATTTTAAAGTTGACAAGGAAAGCGCATACCTGACATTCGATGGCTCTTTGGATCCAATATAAAAAGAGAAATTTTCCATAAGTGACATTTGGCGAGTTTCATCGGATGCACAGTAAATTCAGCGAGTTTCAGCATGAATATTCGTGAATATCTGACGAATCAGCGACTAGGGCTGACCGATACTCAACATGTTTTGCCTTAGACAAATTTTTCTCTTTCTTGATGAATTTCCGAAGTGATTTCCTATTGGCCATCTTCATGAATCCTTGTTCAACATGCCCAATTCCGTTTTAAAAAACAAAAACTTGGTCTCGTGTAGAGGCTTCGTAAAAATATCTGCGACCTGCTTATCCATCGGGGCATAGCTAAGGGCTATATCCTTGTTCTCTGCATGCTCCCGGATGAAGTGATATCACATTTCAATGTGTTTTGTCCTACTATGAGAGACTAGATTTTACGTGATCGTTATTGTGCAGGAAGAGTCGCAATACATAGGAATCTCTTTGAAATTTAGGTTGTAGTCTTCTAGTTGATTCTTGATACATAGAAGTTGTGCACAACAACTACCTACAAAGATATACTGTAACTCGGCAATAGAGGTTGCCACACAATTTTTCTTCTTACTGCTCCATGAAATAATCCATCTTCCGAGAGATTGGCACGTCCCGGAAATGTTTTTCCTATCATCCATGCTTCCTGAAATCTAGCTCAAACGCATGTTGAAAACATTATGTCGGGACTACTGATAGTGAGGTAGATCAAGGATCTGATTATGCTTCTGTACTTGGTTTCATTAAAAGGTTTCCCTTTCTCATCCTTGTCTAGAGACAATGTTGAACCCATTGGAGTCCTCATAGAGGTTGCGTTCTCCATTCTGAATTTCTTTAGAAGCTCCTTGGTGAACTTCGTTTGAGAGATGAAAATTCCATCTTCAAATTGCTTCACCTAAAGTCCTAAGAAATACTTTAACTCTCTCATACTGCTCATTTCAAACTTCCCTTGCATAAGTTTGGAAAACTTTTACAAAGGTTGTCTTCCGTAGAGCCAAATATAATGTCGTCGACATAGATTTGCACTAGCAGAATCTTGACTTCTAATTCCCTAAGAAATAATGTCTTATCTATCTTTCCTCTTGTGAACTTGTTCTCAAGAAGAAAGCTAGACAACATCTCATACCAAGCTCGCGGTGCTTACTTTAAGAAGTAAAGAGATTTATTTAAAAAGTAAACATGTTCAGGGAAAGTAGAATTTACAAAACCTGGTGGTTGCGCTACATACACTTTCTCTTAAAGATTCTCGTTGATGAATGCTGACTTCACGTCCATTTGATAGACCATGAAACCTTTCAGGGCAGCATACACAAGAAATAACCTGATCGTCTTGAGCCTAGTCATTAGAGTAAAGGTCTGGTTGAAGTCGATCCCTTCTTCTTGTTTATATCTTTGTGCTACAAGTCGGGCTTTGTTTTCTATGATTACACCATTCTCATTCAATTTGTTTCTGAAAACCCACTTGGTGTCGATCATGATCTGTCCCTTGGGTCTAGGAACCAACTCCCAAACTTTACATCGCTTGAACTGGTTGAGGTCCTCTTGCATTGGCATGATCCAAGAGGTATTTTTGTTTGCTTCTTCAAACTTCTTTGACTCAACCTGAGACAAAAAAACTGAGATGCAATAACTCGTTAAATGTACCTCTTCTGGTTCTAACACCATCGCCTGGCTCTCCAGTGATTTGATCAGCTGGGTTATCTCTTAGGTGTCTGAACACTAGATTTCTTCCTCTTCCTCCAGCAGGTTCTGCAACATCTGGTGCATCCAATGAGGTCGATTCATATAGTAGTTCTACATCCACCATGCATGGATTGACGACCTTGACTGAGCTTGGAGCTTCTTTCTTGAAAGCTTCATCCAAGCTTAGTTCTTTGAACCTGGTACTTGCATCTGCACTAATAACACTAGATGAACTACTTTGGAGCAGGCTTGTCTCATCAAATACAACATTAATTGACTCTTCTACCACTAGAGTTTCTTATTAAAAATCCTATATGTCTTGCTATGGATACTATAGCCTACAAAAATACCTTCGAAATATTTTTCACTAAACTTTATGTGGTAATACTTCCCATTCTTAAGTACGAAGCACTTACTCCAAAGATTCTAAAATAGGACACGGTTGGTTTTCTGCCCTTCAAAAGTTCATAGGGGGTCATACGATAGCTTTTGTTCATGAGTGCTTTGTTTTGCATGTGATACACTGTGTTGACTACTTCAGCCAAGAAGTACTCCGAAAGTGAAGCGTTGTTCAACATAGTTGTGCATGCTTCAGTTAGGGTTATATTCCTTCTCTCAACAACTCTATTTTGTTGTGGAGTACGCAAGAAGGAAAACTCATGAAAGATACCTTGACTTCCATAAAATTATGTCATGGAACCAGACTCAAATTTAGTTCTGTGATCACTTATGATTTTGACCACTGAGTAGTTCAATTTGTTCTGAATTTGCCAGACAAAACTAGTGAAGGAATCAAAGGTGTCTGACTTGTGTTTCAGAAATAACAGCCAAGTAAACTGAGAGTAATCGTCAACAATTACTAATGTGTATACCTTACCTCCTAAACTTTGAATAGGCATAGGACCGAATTATTCCATATGAAGTAAGTATAGACTTCTTGAAGAATCTTTTTCAGTAATACCCTTGAAGGTAGCCCTTATCTGCTTAAACATTTGGCATGAGTGACACAGACTCTCTTTAAGGCACTTAATGATGGGGGCATCTCGCACTATGTTGTGATAAAATAACATATTTATTGTTTTGAAATTAATATGTGCTAATCTCTTGTGTCATTGGTCACAAAGAGTCGCACTACATTTAGCCAAAAAGTATACTGGGGTAGAATTGTCTAAACATAGAAAAATTAAACAAAATATATTTCTACTCAGAGTGTTTGTTAAGATCGTCTCCAAATTAGCAGATGAATTTATCAGACACTTGTCTTTGTAAAACTCAACGATATAGCCTTTGTCACATAGTTGTCTTATGCTTATTAGATTATGTTGTAATCCTTCAACATAAGCCACGTATGTGAAAGAAACTATTCCGATGGAAATCATATTGTAGCCTTTAGTAATTCCCCTGTCTGACCGTCGAAAGATGACTTTTGGTCCGTCTTTGACTGGGGTAAATTCTCGCAGTAGGCTTCTTGTCCCGGTCATATGCCGAGAGCATCCGCTATCCAAATACCAGATGTGATTTTTGTTGGCCTTTGGACATACCTGGAATGACATATCACTTTACCTTAGGAACCCAAACATATTTGGGTCCATGGTTCCTTATCATCTTACCACCACTAGGAACATTAACTTTGTGAGTGGTCTGTCTCGCAGGGTTAACTCATGGAGTTTCAAAATTAGTAGGGTTAAACCAACAATCTGCGCCAAAATGACCAATTTTGACGCAGCACCAACAGTCAAACCTGTTGTACCTTCTCTTGTATTCCTACTTTACCTTTTGAACATAAGGTGTAGCAAGGGCAACATACTTGGAGGTGGAATCCATCTGATAATAGCTTACACAGGGCTTCTCCATTTCCTTTGCCTTAGGCACAAAAGTTTTGGCTTTTGGTGCCCTCTTATAGATATGTCCATGAACATAAGGACCATACCTCCTGAGTTCAATCTCTTCATAAGGTGCTTTGAAAATACTGACACCATAGTCTCGGGGATGGGTCCATCCCTGGTAATGCTTCTTGCACTCTACATAGGTAGTCCTAGCAAGATGAACGTAGGATGACTCAAGGTCAAACTTATTCGTCTGGAAGATTACCTTCCTAAACGATGGTTGACCTAGAGGTGCCTTCTCCTTTTCTTTGGCACTGGCTTTCATGGAATCCTTCCCTTTACCAGCTTTGTGGACAAGACCACTACACTTCTTTGAAGGTGAAAACTCATCGATAAGAGGAAGAATAGTCTCCGACTTGGAGTAAATTTCCACAAGTTTTCTCTCCACCAAGAGCTTTTCTTCTAGCTCATCAAGGTATATCTCCTTCATGCTGAATGTTTCAGCAGAGCCTTTGAGTTCCTCTTTCATGGAGTGGACTTCCTCACTGAGAGGAAGTAGTTTTGCAATTTCCTCCTTCAGACTGGTTTCCACAGACTTGAGTGAACCAATCTTTTTCAACTGCATTTTGACTATCTTGCGGTATTTGTCAAGCGCTTTCAAAAGGTTCTCATGCTGAATCATTAATCCAGAATCCACTTCCTCGGGAGAATATCTTTCATGACCATTTGAGGAGGTATCCGACTTAGATAGTATTGTGTGTGATTTTACCTTCCTGTGTTACTCGGAGTTGCCAACTTCCTCGTCTGATTGAGCCATAAGCCCGAAGTATACTTCCTCATTCTCTGAGTTGGACTCGCTTGTGTTGAAGCCAAAATTTGACTTCAACGAATGTTCACAAAATAGGGGCGTAGCCGACTCCTACTTGGCCCAAGCTCCGACCTCCGACCGGTCGTGAAGGATTAGAAAACTGGCCCAAACGCCGCAGCAGGGAGGTCCCACCGCTTACCCGGAAGGTCACAGAGAGCTTCCCCTCCAAAGCCAAAAGCTGGGCTTGGAGTTCCTCAGAAGACCGTGCCAATGAATCCTCTCCCGAGTCTGAAAAACGGTCCCCTCTGAAGAACCCCTATGGGCTTATTTATAGATTTCAGAATCTGAACTGCAAATAACAAAACTGCTCCGGCCTGAAATTACTGGGATACCCTTGGCTGGGTCTGCCAACAGCCAAACCCCGCTGTTCTGAGGAGCTATATGCAGTCCACCAAGGGTAAAAGGGTAAAATTATCTGGGGTAGAAGAGTAAAAACCCCCTGCTTTGATAGGAAAGGTTAAAAAACCTTCTTGCCCCCTGGCGAGAGGAAAGGCGCCTGCCGGCGAGAAGGACCCACCGCCAGTCTCGCCGGAGCCTCTCGCCCCTGGAGGTCCTCTTGCTTCTGGGGGCCCGCTCGCCTCTGGAGGGGCCCTCTCGCCCTTTAGAGAGCCCATCATCTCGCCGCAGGCGAGTGGGCCTTCTTGGTACCCTTTGCCTGTCTCGTCCTTTTTACTTTTTGAGGGCTCTTTGCGAGCCCGAGGTTGTACACAATCCCCGCTCTTTTTGAGATTACTCTAAGCTCAAAAAGAATGTTCAACCGAGGCTCGTTATTCGAGGTGCATTAAAAAACGTATTTATGAGGAATCTTCTGAGGCCCCCACCGGGGTCTATAAATATGTGACTCCTGCCCCGTGCTCCTGATGCCCCGCTCTGCATATTCTTCTTCTTCCCTGTCCTTGAGTTCCTGCGGAATGACTCACAGTCAAAGTTTTCGCGAGCGTCTCGCCCTGGTGCGAGAGCAGCATAAGGCCAACGTGGCTGCTTTCACCTCTTCTCTGGTTCGCCCTCTCGCCCCATCGTCTCGCCTGAAAAAGGCGAAGGCTGGGGGTCCATCACCTGCCGCAGGAGATTTGTCTTGCGTTGCTTTGGAAACCATCCCTGCACCCCACGCGCCTTCCACGGAAAAGAGGTGGGTACTCGCTTTTATCACTGTTATCTCCGCGACCGGGTGTTCTTTTGCTTACTAACGCTTTTTTCAGAGGGCTCTCGCGGTTCCGCCATCCCCGAAGAGTCCGCGAGATGGTTCTTCTGTCCATGGCGAAGAGCTTGATTCGCTACCCTCATCTACTCCTCCAGCTACTCCCAGCGAGAGGGGGGACGACCCTTCCCCGGCTGCCGATACCTCTCGCCATCCTGGTAAGGGACCCTCCCTCGCCCTTTTGAATCCCCTTCGCTACTCTCACTCTCTCCTGCGAGTGCCTCTTCCACCCTGCCCCTGCACTCCTTGCGCAGATTCTCGAGCCAACTCCCCCATTGAGGAGCAGCCAAAGAAGCTCTCCGTCTCGCCTCCTCTTGTGGACGGGATTGAAGATTATCTGGGCGATCCCTCGGATCCAGTGGAGATGAAGCGGAAGACGGCTGAGCTCTTCCGGAAGCACGCGCGCCTCATTCACTCCTTGACTTTAGATAAACAGGCTGCGGAGAAGCGCATCGAGTCGCTGGAGGGCGAGTGCGCCCGTCTATCCTCTGGAGCCAATGCCGAGCTGGATGCCGACGGCGCCGACCCCGAGGCCCTCATAAATGAGACCGATATGCAGCTCCGCCTCGCGCGACGTGGTCTTAAAGCCATCCGCTCCTTCCACTTGCCGAGTAGACCTCCTCGCGGGGGAGCTCGCGGCGGTCGCTGGGAATGGCGCCCATACTGAAGAATGCCCGTCTTGCTATTCATCTTTTTCTTTTGCTTCTTCTCGCAAGATTTGTAATAATGGTGGTCTCGTAGGGAGCTTGGTCTCCTGCGGGATGATGTCTGGACATATATTTATTATTTTTCTAAGGCTAGATTTTTTTTTTTTTCTTTAATCTCCTTTTAGTTTATGCTAAAAATTTCTTTATAGTTTTTCATGATTGTGACGGGTCGCGCCGATCGAGGCTTTAGGAGAGAGAAAGTCATCGACTCTTCCTCTCCCCTCCTATTTTCCCGCCCTTTTAATCATTGGCTGATCCTCGGTTTATAAATATGCCTAGCTCGGGATTAGATGTCGCTCTTTCAGCTTCTTCAGTTACCCAAGTTCTTGGCTTTTGACCTCTTCGTCTCGCCGGACTCTTCTCGCCTATTTCTTCCTTCGTCTCGCCGAGGACCAATTCGCCAGAGGAGATGGGTAAGAAGAAGGTGGAGGAGGGTGAGGGGCGCAGCCGCTGCGGGAAGAGGTTTACCGACCATGACTTCCCGCTCGGCAGGCTCCCTCGGGAAGACCATGACAAGTTCGCCCGCGAGTATCTGGCAGAAGGGATCGAGTCGCGTCCCCCTAAGGTCGGCGAGTGCATCAACACGTACTACCCGGGGGAACTCGCCTTCCCTGTCTCGCACTTCGAGGCGGGGTTGCGACTGCCCCTCTGGCCTGAGGTGAAGCAGGCCTTCAAGTACTTTGGTGTCGTCCCGGCACAGTTCAACCCCAACGCGATTTCGGTGTTGATCGCGTTCGCCTGCTACATGCGCCGGGAGCGCATTGAGTTCAGCTTGACGGCGTTCCGCAAGCTTTTCATTTACCACGCCAACGCTGATGGCGTCTCGTATTTCACTGGGCAAGGGCTCAAGGTATGCGAGACGCCTAACAAGAACCATCACTGGCTCACCCGATTCGTCTTCATCCGAGGAGACCGGGCTGACTTTGGTGGCATTCCTCTCGCGCCGGTCTCTCCGCCAGAGAGCTTCTACGCCACCCCCCAAGTCAGTGGGCCAGAGAAGCTGTTATGCGAGTACCTAGTGGGCAAGAACTTCGAGGTCAATTTCTTGCGGCGAGGCCTCGACTCGCTTCTCCCAGTGCTCCCGGGCGAGGGTATTCTTCTGTTCCTCTCGCTTTGCTACTTGTCACCTCGCTTTTTCCTAATCCCCGCTTGCTTTTAGGTGAGCGAGTTGTTCCAGCATCCCCTCCTTACAAGAGCAACATTCACCCTGCCAAGGGTCTTGATCTCGCCAATGTGGCGGCAGAGGCGGCGAGAGAGTCCCTGGCGGTCATCCCGCCCAAGCGTCCCGGAGATGTCACGGTCCCTTCTCGCTCCAGCCCTCCAAAAAAGAAGATGAAGAAAGCTGTCGCCATCTCCAAGGAAAAGGGGAAGGCTCCTCAAGGAAGCCCTATATCTTTAGGGGAAACTCCACCGCCTCCCTCGCCTAATCATCAGGCCGTCTCGCCTATTCGCGAGACGGTGCCTTCTGCTCAACCTGCTGCCGCCTCCAACCTGCCCGCTGCGTCTCCCAACCCGCGAGCTGTTCCTCCTGAGCCGGCGGCTGCCACCTCTTCTCGCGAGGGCGATTCTTCTGGCCGTCCCGCTCCCTCCTCTCACATGAATTACAACCTGGGTCCCGTGGTTCATGATGCCGTCGGCGACCCGGTTCTGCTGTGGGGGCGGGATACCAACCGCGTGTCCATCTCCACTCTCCTTCCATCATGGAAGGAGCAAGAGGTCCCTTCCAGCCACGCCTTCGCCATCGGGTACGGCCTTTATGGTGGCCTAGACGCCTCTTCGCCTGAAAGCGAGTCCACCAAGGACCTTGTGCTGAAAACCTGCCACCACCAGATGCGGGCCTTAGAGTTCTCGCACCGCTCCTCTCGCCGCCTCATTTACATAAATTCAAAGTGGAAGGCCAGCGAGGAAAGCCTGGAGGCGGAGCGGGAGAAATCTACTGGTCTAGCGAGAAGGTTGTCAGATGCCGAGTCACTTCTCGCGAAGGCCCAAGGCGGCGTGGTAAGCCCTAACTCTCTTTTCCCTTGGATTTTTCTTTTCCCATGATTCTCGGCTAATTGCTAGGTCATCTCGCAGGATGCCGAAACGGCGGGACAGCTTCGCTCGCGCGTGGCGGCTTTGGAAGAGGAGGTCCGGGTCCTGACAGCGGAGAACGCGCGCCTTCAGGCTAGTGCTGCGTCGTCCTCTCGCCGCGAGCCCTTCCGGACACCTCCGCCTCACTACTCTTACGAGGAAGTTGAGGAGCGATGCCGAGACGCTGGTGTCCGTGGGGCTGAGCTAGTGCTGCAAATGATGAAGGACCTGGGCGTCGTGAAGGACGACTCCGAGACAGTAACCGCGCGAGACCTGGTCCCCGAGCTTTATAGCGAGGAGAGTGATGATTCTTCATCCGGCGAGGAGGACTGATGCGCCACCTCCAAGATTTAGAATCACTCTCTCCTCCTGATGTAAAGATTTTAAACTATAACTATATTTTTGTGGCATTTGCCAAGTGACGAGCGAGTGCTCGATTTTGTTGCCTTCTATTTTGTTTCTTATTTTGTGGAGCTGATTTTTGGTCTACCTCTCCTTCTTTTTCTTTTTGTCTGCGGGACGGTGCTACTACTTCGTCTCGCCGCGTAACCTTTCTGCACATATATCTTTCTTTTTTATGTTGTACGCGAGACGGGTTCTCGACGCGCTTAACGACCATGAGTTGGCGCAATGGCTTGTCTCGCGAGTGCTCTTTCGCTCGGCGAGACGATCCTCAAAAGCCATCCGCTGCGAGTGCTGTCACCCGCCTTACTCCACACCCTTTTCCGTTTGTTTATTTTTGTAGCTTAGGACTAAGTAGGGACTCTAAGGTGTAGTGCCGCTTAAGGGGACTTTTCACCCTATTCTGCCAAAATGAATTTTGCCTTGTCAGTTTGATGCTGATGGAGATTGCCTGTCCCAACCCTATCCCCCACAGGTGAGCCTTTGGACCTGCCAGCTAGATGGGAGCCTGCGCAGCGGGTCTACCTGGGGCCGAGTCGGGCTCGAGGTGCCGATGAAGAACTTAACTCAAAACCTATCCCCCACAGGCGAGCCTTCGGACCTGCCAGCTAGATGGGAGCCTGCGCAGCGGGTCTACCTGGGGCCGAGCCGAGCTCGGGGTGCCGATGAAGAACTTAACTCAAAACCTATCCCCCACAGGCGAGCCTTCGGACCTGCCAGCTAGATGGGAGCCTGCGCAGCGGGTCTACCTGGGGCCGAGCCGAGCTCGGGGTGCCGATGAAGAACTTAACTCAAAACCTATCCCCCACAGGCGAGCCTTCGGACCTGCCAGCTAGATGGGAGCCTGGGCAGCGGGTCTACCTGGGGCCGAGCCGAGCTCGGGGTGCCGATGAAGAACTTAACTCAAAACCTATCCCCCACAGGCGAGCCTTCGGACCTGCCAGCTAGATGGGAGCCTGCGCAGCGGGTCTACCTGGGGCCGAGCCGAGCTCGGGGTGCCGATGAAGAACTTAACTCAAAACCTATCCCCCACAGGCGAGCCTTCGGACCTGCCAGCTAGATGGGAGCCTGCGCAGCGGGTCTACCTGGGGCCGAGCCGAGCTCGGGGTGCCGATGAAGAACTTAACTCAAAACCTATCCCCCACAGGCGAGCCTTCGGACCTGCCAGCTAGATGGGAGCCTGCGCAGCGGGTCTACCTGGGGCCGAGCCGAGCTCGGGGTGCCGATGAAGAACTTAACTCAAAACCTATCCCCCACAGGCGAGCCTTCGGACCTGCCAGCTAGATGGGAGCCTGCGCAGCGGGTCTACCTGGGGCCGAGCCGAGCTCGGGGTGCCGATGAAGAACTTAACTCAAAACCTATCCCCCACAGGCGAGCCTTCGGACCTGCCAGCTAGATGGGAGCCTGCGCAGCGGGTCTACCTGGGGCCGAGCCGAGCTCGGGGTGCCGATGAAGAACTTAACTCAAAACCTATCCCCCACAGGCGAGCCTTCGGACCTGCCAGCTAGATGGGAGCCTGCGCAGCGGGTCTACCTGGGGCCGAGCCGAGCTCGGGGTGCCGATGAAGAACTTAACTCAAAACCTATCCCCCACAGGCGAGCCTTCGGACCTGCCAGCTAGATGGGAGCCTGCGCAGCGGGTCTACCTGGGGCCGAGCCGAGCTCGGGGTGCCGATGAAGAACTTAACTCAAAACCTATCCCCCACAGGCGAGCCTTCGGACCTGCCAGCTAGATGGGAGCCTGCGCAGCGGGTCTACCTAGGGCCGAGCCGAGCTCGGGGTGCCGATGAAGAACTTAACTCAAAACCTATCCCCCCACAGGCGAGCCTTCGGACCTGCCAGCTAGATGGGAGCCTGCGCAGCGGGTCTACCTGGGGCCGAGCCGAGCTCGGGGTGCCGATGAAGAACTTAACTCAAAACCTATCCCCCACAGGCGAGCCTTCGGACCTGCCAGCTAGATGGGAGCCTGCGCAGCGGGTCTACCTGGGGCCGAGCCGAGCTCGGGGTGCCGATGAAGAACTTTAAACCTGCCTTTAGGACTTCATGATAAACAAAAACAAGAGATGTTTCAAGAAGCATATTATATTGATCATGCTTTAAATACACATCTACCGCTCTCCCTTTTTATGGGTAGAAGCGCTTTAAATCATCCCCGCTCCAGGAGTGGTTCAAGGCCCTACCCTCCACATCTTGGAGGTAGTATCCCCCCGCTTTCAACACTCCCTCTACAATATAAGGCCCTTCCCAATTTGGATTGAGCTTTCCCACCGGGGCGGACCTTCCTGCCGCATCAACCTTCTTTAGTACTAGATCTCCTTCCGCGAACTGCTTTATCCTGATGTGCTTATCGAAGTGCTTCGCCATTCGTCGCTTGATTTCCTCCTGTCTGATGGCCGCCACGTCTCGCAACTCCTCTGCCAGGTCTAGCGAGAGGCGCAGGCCTTCCTCATTCTCCATTCTCCATGCCTCGTCTCCATCACCCGCGGCCGCAACTCGCGGGGATCGGACCTCGAATTCCACTGGTAGTACCGCCTCACAACCATGGGAAAGTTTGAAAGGGGTCTCTCCAGTGGCCGTGTTTGGGGTTGTTCTTAGAGCCCACAGGACCGAGGGGAGCTGCTCTACCCAGTTCCCTCTCAGATTCTCTACCTTCTTCTTTAGCAAGTTAACGATAACCTTGTTCGCCGCCTCCACCTGACCGTTGCTCCTGGGGTGGTGGACAGAGGCAAACCTGAGGTCAATGCCCTGCTGAGTGCAGAAGCTGATGAACTCTTCACTAGCGAACTGGGGGCCATTATCTGTGACGATGGCCTGAGGCAGCCCGTGCCTGCAGATGATCTCCCCCCAGACGAAGTTCCTGATGACCTGGGAGGTCACCTTTGCTAGTGCCTTAACCTCCAGCCACTTGGAGAAGTAATCTATCATAACCAGGAGGAATCTTCTTTGCCCACTAGCTGGAGGAAAAGGCCCCACTAGATCCATTCCCCAAATGGCGAAAGGCCACGGTGTTGTGATGCTTCGGAGCCTTTGAGCCGGCAAGAGCTGGAGTGGGGCGTAGAGCTGGCACTTCCGGCATTTCCTTGCAAACTCTGTCGCGTCCTTCCTCAGGGTGGGCCAGAAGTACCCCTGCCTGACCACCCTTGCTTCCAATGTCCTCCCTCCGGAATGACTACCACATTCCCCGGAGTGCACCTCCTCCAGAATGTGTCTGGTCTCCTCCTCCGTTATGCATCGAGCTAGGAGACCCGAGAGCATCCTCCGGTGCAGTCCTCCTTCATGCATGAGATAATGAGCCGCCTTATGGCGGAAGCTTCTTGCCTCCTTGACCCCCTCAGGGAGGGTTCCTGTCAGAAAGAAAGTAACGAAAGGGTCTACCCATGAGGGCCGCCGATCCACCTCCATCAGCTCCCCCTCCTCAATCGCTGGATGGAATAAATCAGTCAGGGCACCTCCTTCCCAAGGTCCGAACTTGGCCAATTGATCGGCAGCAGTGTTCTCTTCTCTGGGGACGTGCTGGATGGAGAACGTCCGGAACCCCCCGATGATCGTTCTTACCTTGGATAAATATTTCACAAGGGTGGGCTCCCGTGCCTCGAACTCTCCACGTATCTGCGACGTCACTATCAATGAGTCTGTGAAAACCTCAACGTCCTTGATCTCGAGCTCCTTGGCCAGGCGAAGGCCGGCTATCACTGCCTCGTACTCTGCTTGGTTGTTGGTTGTGGGGAAATGCAAGGCGACTGCTTGTCTTATGGTCACTCCCTGAGGACTTGTCAGTACCACCCCCGCTCCAAGGGAGTGCTTTCCCGAGGCCCCGTCGACCATTATCTTCCATGCTTCTGGTTGCTGCGGCTCCTCGGCCCCGTTCTCCGCGACGTAGTCTGCCAAGAAGTCGGCCACCACCTGTGCCTTAATGGAGAGCCTTGGTACGAACGAAATGTTGAACTCACTCAACTCGATAGACCACTTGGCCAGCCTACCCGAGTGCTCCACCCCTTCAAAAATTTTTCGGAGAGGATGGTCCGTGACCACCCTAATCGAATGGGCCTGGAAATACGGTCGGAGCTTCCTGGCCGAAATGACCAAGGCGTATGCCAGTTTTTCTAGGATGGGGTAGCGAAGCTCCGCCTTCCTTAGGATCCTGCTAACATAATAAATGGGCAGCTGCTTCTTTCCCTCTTCTCTGACTAGGACGGAGCTCACCGCCTCTGCTCCCACCCCTAGGTACAAGGTTAGATCCTCCCCCTCCTTCGGGCTTTGAAGCAGAGGAGCCAGGGAGAGTTGCTCCTTCAGCTTTTGAAAAGCTTCTTCACACTCCGCGGTCCACTCGAACCTCTGGTTCCCTCGTAGTACTTTAAAGAAAGGTGAGCATTTCTCCCCTGATTTGGAGAGAAATCTGCTAAGGCCGGCTAGCTTCCCTGTCAAGCGTTGCACCTCTTTAGCGTTTCGCGGTGATTCTAGTTCTAGAATGGCCTTTACTTTATCAGGATTAGGTTCTACCCCTGCCGGGGTCAGGAGGTGCCCAAGGAATTTCCCGCGACTTGCCCCGAAAACACACTTTAAGGGGTTCAACCTCATTTTGAACTTTCTCAAGGTGGCAAACGTCTCCTCCAGATCCTGGAGATGCGAGTTCACCCTTGCTCTTTACCATGAGATCATCAACGTAGACTTCTAGGTTCCGACCCCTCTGGCCCTGGAAAACTCGATCCATCATCCGTTGGTATGTTGCCCCCGCGTTTTTTAACCCGAAGGGCATCATGTTATAACTAAAGCACCCTTCCCTGGTGATGAAGGAGACGTCCTTGACGTCGGGAGGGTGCATCCGGATTTGATGGTAACCTGAAAAAGCATCCAGGAAACTCATAACAGAAAAACCAACGGCTGAATCAACCAGCGCGTCGATTCGAGGCAGGGGTAGCAATCCTTGGGGCACGATTTATTTAATAATGAAAAGTCAATACACATTCTCCATTTTCCTCCCCCCTTCTTCACCATTACAACATTGGAGATCCAGCCTAGGTACTGGATCTCTGAGATGAAGCCCGCCTCCAGGAGCTTCTTGACCTCCTCGCGGATGGGCTCCTCTAGCTTGGTGGCGATGGCTCTCATTTTCTGACGTATGGGGCGCATCCGAGGGTCCAGATTTAGGCGGTGGCAGGCCACATCCGCATCAATGCCCGGCATGTCCGCCGCGCTCCATGCGAAGATGTCGACGTTGTTCTGGATGCAGACCCGCATCCGCTCCTGGTCTTCGGGACTCAAGCCCCCGCTGATCCGCACCCTTCGTACCTGCCCCTGGCTGGTGCGGACCTCCACCTCTACTACTTCCTCGGCCACCTCCAACCGCGACTGTTCCCAGCCGTCCCCTGCTTCTTCTTCCTGCTCCCGTTCTTCCTCCCCTCCTGCTTCCTCAACTTCTATCACCTCGTCCTGCTGTTGCTCAATTTCCATGTTCCTTTGGGCTTCTTCCTCTGCCCCTTCTTCTCCCACTCTCTCCTGCATTCTTTCTCGTGGCTCCGACTCTCCGCTCCTCCTGACTTCCTGCACGTCTTCTCCCCTTTGCTCCTCCTCAATCTCCATTCCTCCCTCCGGGCTCTCCTGTTGCTGCTCGACCTCAACATCCTCCTGCGCCTCCTGCACACCTCCTTTCTGCTTCTCAGTCTCCTCCTCCCCGACTTCCTCTTTGGTTCCTCTTCTCGTTTCCTCTGGGCTCACCTCCTCTTCCCTCAAGGCTTCTTCTTGCGCCGCCATCTCCTTTTCCAACTCCTCCGCCTCTGCCATCCAAGATATGGTGTTAACCGCCGTGACGTAACACTGCCTTGCCACTTTTGGATCTCCCCTGACCCTGACCTGCACCCCTCCATTGTTAAACTTGAGACATTGATGGAACGAGGAGGGGACGCAGCGAAAGGCGCTGATGAGGGGTCGCCCAAAGATGGCGCTGTAGCTGCTCGGGGCATCTACAATCACGAACCGGCAGTTCCGTGATACGCCCCCCAACCTCACGTGCAGCCCCACTCCCCCTTCCACTTCTTTCCTCTCCCCGGAGAACCCGAACAACGGTCCATCCGAGGCCAAAACCCTCTTGGCTTCCACCTGCATCTCATCGAAGGCCTTCTTAAAAATCACATTTACGGAGCTCCCGTTATCCACTAGGATCTTGGAGACCGTAAAGTTTTCCACCGCCGTCTGGATCACCAGGGCGTCGCAGAATGGGTCCTCGTACTCCGGCATATCCTCTGAAGAGAAGGTGATTTTTTCTAGCGGGGGTGGAGTCTGGGAGGTTGAGGCTACCCCCTTCCGGAACATGGTCTGGAAGCTCCCCTTCCGGGTGGCCTCGATCCCAATCCCCCCGTGGATGGCCCCGATACCCCCCCGGGTTCCCACATCCACCCGGTCCTCGCACCTATCTTCCGTCTCCCCCTGCTGCATTTCCTCAATCCTCACCGGCGGATCCTGCCTCCTCAAACCTCTGGCCTCTCTCATCTCCAAGAATTCTGGGCACGTGGCTGTAGCGTGACCTCTCTCCTGATGGAAGTCACAGAAAGGTAACGCCACCCCACCCCTTCTCCCTTCTCCTCTTCCTCTTCTTCCTCCTCCTCGAGCTCCCCTTCCTCGACCGATCCCCATTGCCTCCTGCTGATGCTGAAAACGGTCCCTCGCTCCTTGTCTCCATGCTGGTTGATCGAACCTTCTTGGCTCCCGGAAATTATCTCTTCCCTGGAAGCCTCCTCCCAACTCCTGGGGGCGACCCTCATGAGGCCTCCAACCTATCCGGTTGTTCGGCTCTCGGGCCCCCCGATGAATCTGTCCCTGGTCCCCCTGGCCTCGGGGTTCCTCCTTCCTTCTTTCTTCTCTATGCTCCCTCTGCTCCCTCTGCTCCCTCTGCTTCACTGCTCCTGGTTCCTTTGTGTCATCCTCCGCCAACCTGGCTAATCTTCTTGCAAACGCCGGATTGGCCCTCTCGAAATCCGTCTCCTTTGCCGCCCTCTCCATGAGCTCCTCAAAAGAGAGGGGGGGCACCCTTTTCAATTCCATGCTGAAGAAGCCTGGCCTTAGTCCCAGGGTGAACGCGAGCATCAGCGTATACCTAGGGACCTCCTGGACCTGGAGGATCTCTTCCTGAAACCGATCTACGTAGTGCCCCAATGTTTCATCCTGGCTCTGCCTTACCGAGAACAAGCACTCCGCCTCCTTCTTACGCTTCTTCGATGTTGAAAACCTCAATAAGAAACCCCTCCGTAGATCCTCAAAGCAATAAATCGACCTTGCCGGTAACTGGTGGAACCAATCTCGCGCCTTCTCCTTCAAGGTGATGGCAAACAGTCGACACTTAAACGCATCCGTCATCTGTCTGATCGAAACCACATCCTCAAACCACTGCACATGCTGCACCGGATCATCCTTTCCTGAGTAGTAGGACATGTCGGGCTCCCGGAACCCCTCCGGCACCAGAGCCGAGATGACAAGTTCACTAAACGGGCTCTCGCCGACAGCTTGCCGAGAGGGCACGTCTCGCGGCCTCGGCTGGCTGGCCCGATCTGCGAGACCGTGCCCAGGGAAAAGCTCTCGCACAGCTGCCTCCTTCTCGTCGTCTTCTGCTGGGATCTCCTTCCCGGGGCGCTGGCCTGGGAAGAGCTCTCGCGCCGCTACGTCCCTCTCGCCAGCCTCTGTGGGGACCTCCTTTCCCGGGCGCTGTCCAGGGGCGTTCTCGCCCAAAAGCGGGACCACCTCGATTGGAACCTGAGGTGTCGCCCACTCGCTCCTTGCCGAGAAGGCCAGGCTTATAGTTTGCATGACCTCTCGCCTGAAGTCCTCCAGCATTTTCCTCGTCGCCTCTTCTACCTGGGAGGGGGAACCTCCAGAACCAGATCCTTCTCCTTCGCCTCCTGTCATAGGGCCAAACTCAAACTTTTCTTGAACCGGCTACTTCCACGCTCACCGCACCAGAACTGTTGAAGCCAAAATTTGACTTCAACGAATGTTCACAAAATAGGGGCGTAGCCGACTCCTACTTGGCCCAAGCTCCGACCTCCGACCGGTCGTGAAGGATTAGAAAACTGGCCCAAACGCCGCAGCAGGGAGGTCCCACCGCTTACCCGGAAGGTCACAGAGAGCTTCCCCTCCAAAGCCAAAAGCTGGGCTTGGAGTTCCTCAGAAGACCGTGCCAATGAATCCTCTCCCGAGTCTGAAAAAAGGTCCCCTCTGAAGAACCCCTATGGGCTTATTTATAGATTTCAGAATCTGAACTGCAAATAACAAAACTGCTCCGGCCTGAAATTACTGGGATACCCTTGGCTGGGTCTGCCAACAGCCAAACCCCGCTGTTCTGAGGAGCTATATGCAGTCCACCAAGGGTAAAAGGGTAAAAATATCTGGGGTAGAAGAGTAAAAACCCCCTGCTTTGATAGGAAAGGTTAAAAAACCTTCTTGCCCCCTGGCGAGAGGAAAGGCGCCTGCCGGCGAGAAGGACCCACCGCCAGTCTCGCCGGAGCCTCTCGCCCCTGGAGGTCCTCTTGCTTCTGGGGGCCTGCTCGCCTCTGGAGGGGCCCTCTCGCCCTTTAGAGAGCCCATCATCTCGCCGCAGGCGAGTGGGCCTTCTTGGTACCCTTTGCCTGTCTCGTCCTTTTTACTTTTTGAGGGCTCTTTGCGAGCCCGAGGTTGTACAGCTTGTATTGCTATCACTAAGAGTCTTGGACTTTTTGGCGATGAAGCTCTTTTCTTCTTTTCTCTTGCCCTTGAAGGATCTCTTCTCCTCTTTCTTGGAGCCTTCCTTCTTCTTGTATGGACACTGCATAATCATGTGTCGTAGCTTGTTACAAAAATAACACAAAATGTCAGAGTAAGAATGTTTGCTCTGTTTAGATTTGTACATGTCCTCTCGGTTGTAGCTTTTTCTGGAACGATCACCATCACGATGGGATTTCCTAAAGTCAAATAAGGATGAATGATTCTTCATCTATCTCCTCTTGCTGAGCAGTTTCTTGAACTACTTAGATATGAGAGAAACCTATCCATCTGATAGCTCAGAGCTTGACGTGCTGGGCTCGGAGTCTTCTGGAGTGTCTGGGGTATGAGTCCTTACTGGTGACACAGCTTTGGACTTTCTTGAATCTTCAGCCTTTAGAGCTATCGACTTCTCTTTGCTGGAAGTCTGGTTGCTTTGCTCCTCCTTTTTTCAGGTGTCCATCTATAGTTCGTAGGAGAGCAATTTTTCAAAGAGGTTCTGAGGGTCAATCTCAGGCAACTTCACAATCTCCCTGATGGCAACCACTTTAGTGTCCCAGTCGTTTGTCAGGGATCTGATAAAATTATCGTTTAGTTCGCCATTAGTGAATTTGTGGTTGTTGGTTCTTGAGACTGTTCACGATCTTGAAGAACCTATCGAATCTGTCAGTAATGGTATCATTTGATTCTTGCTTGAATGCTTCGTACTCCTGATTCGGCAACGATTTGCGGCCGTCTCTAATATCTTATGTTTCTTTCATCAGAACAACTAGGCATCCCACATTTCTTTGGCAGATTTATAGTAGAATAAATTTTGTAACATTGAGTCATCCACTGCACTTGCGATAATATTCTTAGCCTTCTTGTACAAGGAGACCAAGGCAATTTCATCCTTTGTAAGATCCATCATATTTTTGGGAACCAAGATATCTGGGTTTAGAGCTGAAGCTTGCGTAGGTACATGCGGTCCTTCTTCCATAACCTGAAAAATTCTTGGATCTGCAGCTTCCATGAAGAACCTAACTCTTTCTTTCCAGGTGGGAAAGTTCTCTTTCGTGCATACTGGTAACTTCATCGAAGAAATGTATTTATGTCTGTCCATGGTTACTATACGGGATCTTTTAATGCTAGAATAGGGATCTTGTTCAAGATGTTAATCTTATATCGAAGAAAACACCCCTTTAATACCAGTTGAAAGTATCTAGTGTCTACCTAAATCACTTAGATGGGGGTGAATGTAACACCCCAAAGCCCAAATTTGGGTTCAGGCTAGGTAACACGGGATGGGATACGGGCATGTCCCAAGCCATGTCCTGCTCTGGGCACTCGTGTGGATCTCGGGTGGGTCTTGAGTGGGCCTCGAGTGTGTCTCGAGTGAGGCACACGGCCTGGGACACGGGCGTGTCCTAGGTCGTGTCCTCCTTGGGTCGACAAACTTCTCGAGTGGTCGACAAAATGCACTCGAGACAGCGAACACGACCATATTCCGGCTGACACGCGTGTCAACGTAGACACGGGCGTGTCGGGGACCCGTGTTATCTTCAGGATGTTCTCGGTCCTGTGTCGTTGGAGGAACATGCCATGCCACACGGGCATGTACTGAGTGAAATGGGTGTGTCAAGGTTAAACACGGGCTGTCTAACCCCTGTGTCCTGGTCGGGTTTAAGTCGGTTCCTTGCCACTTAAGGAACACGGCCTATGACTGTGTCACAAGCCGTGTCAGCCCAAGAAAGTGCTTTTCTGGCAAATCATGGATGTTCATTTCCTTCGTCTTGGATCCAAGGGTCCAGGCCCTTCCCTGCTGTTATAAGGCTAAGAGTGGATGGATAATCTCATTTATCTTTAGCCTTTTCTCTTTCTCAAAGAAGTGGAGATAAGGGAGAGCAAGGAAGGAAGGGGAAAGTGGATCCGGTTGTCGGAGAAGCTTCAGGAGTCTGAATCAAGATCCGAGTTCAGATTCGTGGAGGCAAGGTTGTGGCGGTGATTTCCATCTGGCTTGTTCATAGCTCCAAAGCAACCGTCAAGGGTAACGATCTCCTTCTTGGACAAGTGAAGTCCAACTTTATGCATAAGTATGGAATCCTCCACCAAGCGGTGGACAGCATAAGCGATTCTAGGTTGAGCCTGAATCTAGAGCCAGAAGTGTGTACTACGGCATAGGCATGCTGTGTGAAACCCATTCGGACGGTTAGTCTGGATTGGTTATGTTTATGTTGTGAACCAGAGTAGACTCTGTGTATTGTATGGATGCTTATGAATTGTGAATACCTAGAAAGCTCAGGATGAGCACTTGGATTGTGTGTGTGGAATTGGAATGTGGCTCTGCGAGAGCTGTGTGCGAAGCAGTAAAGGGAAGGCTGACCCACGTCAAGATCTGTGCTATTGACGAATTGAGCAATGGGAAAAGGCTGACCTGGACCTGTGTTGTGAGAGATCAATTGGTGGAAATGCATGGGTGGATGCGGCCCCGACCCGGCTTGCTGCACCACAATGGTGGGTCAATCTCAGTGCGATCTAAATGCTCAAGTTTGTCGTGAGGTTAGTACCTCTGAGTGGGATGGGCGGAATGTCCCCAGCATGCGTGTTGGTAGACTAGGACCGGCCAACCAACATGTTAAAAACCTCTGCTCAGTGGTGGTGCCAAGGATTCCGGCCCACCGTAATGTGCCCTGAGTGCACGGAGCGTCTGGCGGAGGCGGGCACTTGTGATACTATTGTGATACTTGTTATGATAGTTAAGTTGTGATTGTGATGCATACAGGGAAGGAAGCACTGCCCCGGGTAAGGGGTAGGGTCGTTATTATTGATCAGCTAATGCTGACCGTTGCTTTGTTTACCGCTCTTGGGGTGGATGTCTAACTACAGATGCTGACGGATTGAATTGGACTGAGCGGATTGAAGCCTTTGTTGCTTAAAGGCCCTTGAAGGCCGTGCGAAGTCTTGGATTTCAAGTGTGGCCAGCCTGCGTGCCGATGTATGAAGCTATATATTTATAATGAGAAACTTGTAAGGCCTTAAGGCCATGAGTGTTGTGCACTTGTATACATTCCTGGTGACATATATAAATGTGTGGTTTATATATTTAGTGGACATTCATTCTTTTGAGTTCTTACAACGTAAAATGCTTTCGCTAGAATGCTCTGAGTTAGGATGCGAGTAGAACGGGACTTTGATATTCATACGTAATTCCGCCATTTGTTTGTGAAATATGGCGTGGGGCCCCGGCCGGACCCACCGTTATATTCCATATGAGGAATGGACGCATTACAAAGTGGTATCAGAGCCAGGTTGAGATTTTTAGGAGGGAAAATATAATTGAACTCACGAATGTCCACTAGGAATGTAATACATACACGTGAGGAACGTGAGCGTGTAGTCAATGTATGTTTGCCGTTATGGAATGGATGTAACTGGTGTTTTGTACATTGATAGGTGACGAGGAGTGGTGTTGGGTAGTCTGAGCCCCAGCCTTCCGATGAGAGTGCGGCACCAGCTGAGTTGCCTACACCTCCTCCATCGGCGGAGATCATATGTGTGCTTACTGAAACGGTGCTCGCAGTATTACATGCACAGTCTACTGGGCAGGCAAGGCCCGTAGGGGTGCCAGTACGGCTTGGTGCAAGGCAAGAGAGTGTTGAAACTTTGGTTGATGAGCAAGCAGCTGACGAGAAATTGAAACGGTTTATGGATTTTCATCCACCTACGTTTGGAGTGGCGGGTTCTCCAACGCAGGCTGAAGATTGGCTCGCAAGAGTACAGAGGATCCTGACAGTAATCAGGACTGCGGAAGCGCAGAAAGTTAACTTAGCCACTTTTCTACTAGAAGGAGATGCGAGGCTTTGGTGGGATGAAGTGGAACTGCACCACTTGGCAGGTCGAGGATTAGAGGAGATATCAATAAAAGAATTCTCTAGATTATTTCTGTACAAGTATTTGCTAGTGTCGCAGCGGATTGCTATGGAAAATGAGTTCTAACATCTAGTGCAAGGTGAGAGTAATGTTGATACCTACCTACATGAGTTTACAAAACTGGGGCGCTATGCGGGGTCTACTTTCACTAAGGAGGTGTAGAAGATGAATAGATTTTATGAGGGACTGCGTGATGAGCTGAGGTTGGAACTGTAAGACCCCCCCCTCCCCGGATCCCAAAACACGGCACGAAGGGGGAGTCTTATGCCCGGAACAGCCGCCTTGCGGTAGCATTAGCACACGGGCTAACCTGTACCACAAGACGCCTATTCCGCCGGCTACAACAATATCAATATATCATGCCAACCCAACCAAATAAATAAGCAAGAGAAGTCAAAATCCACACTAAGTTATAATGTCCAAATACATCAATAAAGAGAAGCTAAAACATGCTTCTACAATATATCAGAGTACAGCTAAACATTGCCCAAACGGGCTACATCAGAGTAATCAAAACACTAACATCTGTAACAGACGGTATCGACGGCACCGTCGCATCAGGCCCTGTCGTCCTGGCCTGGCTGTCCTGCTGCGTAGTCTGCGGCTACTCTACCTGCGGCGTGACCTCCTAAAAAGGAAGACGTAGCAACCGTTAGTCGAAACGACTAAGTGGTTTCACATCCGCTCCCCCGGCGACTCCTCGGCACCGGGCGGAGAAAAGGAACAAGAGTATAGTATATAATAAGTATGCAAGTAAAGGAAGTACAAGCAGGTGGCAAGGTAATGTAAGAGTAACAACATCATAATCAGCATTTAAGTAAGAGCTACACTAAACTAGCAAGTATAAGTATCAGCAGGAAAGTAACTTAACTTATAAGAATGCCCATACAAACTTATAAGTTAAGGATCGGGTCACATAAAAGTAACTCGTCGTATAAGAGTGCCCATACAAACTTATACGATGAGGATCTTGTGGTGCAATGATATGAAATGTTATGAATGCTATGCAATGACTCACCCATGCACACCCATGCAATTGCTATGTCGACACAGACTATAGTTCCCACTTTTCGAGCAGGTAGCTAACCTCTCAGGCATCAGCCGCCGTGGCCAGGCGGTGACAGTAAAACGGGCACTTCTACTACTAGGCGGGTATCACACTACTTCACCTAGGCCTCCGTACGCCTCAACGCTAAGAACACAACAGCGGAGCCCATGCGTACTATGGCCCAGCGGGGTCTTGGGTAGATGTGCACCAAGAACACAGCCCGAACTGGCCTTGCGTGACCCGGAAGGGGCCTCGGAAGAAAGCACGAGGACACAGCCCAACCGTTCACATGATCGGAGGGGCCTCGGGACGTGAACACCGAGGACACAGCCCAAACCGACCAAGTCTAACTGCCAACTCCCGTCGGTGTGACGACTGGCGAGCCCGTAGACCTACCACACTATCCTTAACTCGGGATTACGACACCGCATGTCGACTCACACCACATGCAAATACCACATCAACATAACATGGAAGGGGCCTCGGAAGCAAACACGAGGGCACATCCCAACCATCCATCCACACCTCATCTCAACACAACCAAACAAGTGGCGGTCAGCACCGCACTTACAAACTTACACAATACTACCCATAGGAAGACGACACTCTAAGTATTGGACTACCAAATTCAATCCACTATTCAACATTCACATGGCCATGAGTTATCCTTCTATATGTCATATCAAGTGATTTCAACACAATATATCAAGATGCACATGTATAAAAATCTACTAACTTCTAACAAGTCAAATCATTCAAGTATACTATCTTACAATTCGATCACATGGAAACCGATTAATAATCTTCATCATTTATGCAACTGAATTAATTATTCATAAGAGTTTATCCAAGCCTCAGGGTTACCTGTAATATTAGTTTCTCCGAATTCAAATCCAAATGTTATAACCCAAATTTTTAAGTGCAGGAATAGTCTGGACAGCAACTTCGACCGGAGATTCCTGAGGCTACAGGAATCCGGTGAAGTCGTGTAACCCCTCGATGGAAAGGTATTTCCGAGGTCTACAACTCTTGTATTCAGACCTCAACCCAGATTTGAGGTTATCCTATCTGAAATCGGACTTGAAGTCCGCTGCATACAGAACACAGTTTCTGTGTACAGGAACTGCCGGACAGCAAACTCGATTAGGTTTTCCCGGGGCCACAGACATCACCTGAAGTCGTGCAACCACTCGTTGGAAAGGTATTTCCAAGGGCTACAACTTTCGTGTTTAGACAAAAGCCCAGATCTGCCCATATCCTACATAACAAGGGCCTATAAGATCGCTGCGCGCAGAATACAGATTCTGCGCGCATCTTAAAGGAAAATGAACGACATCGGTTCGTCTTCCTCCTCAAGGCGATCGTTCCTAAATTTTCCAGAAATATTCTCCTCCCTTATTCAACCTCAAAGGCGATAAACTCCTCACGAGACCATCCACCCATCGTCATATTGAAGAAAAGGGGAAGGGTTGAAGAGATCTAAAATCTAGAACACAAGTTCTAACATGGCCTAACCTAGAAATCTTCTCCTCTCCATCAAGACTCTCTTGAGTCGATGTCTCTCCTAGGAAAATGACTATAGATCTAGCACCAAGGGAGAGGGTAGGAAACTCACATTGGCTCCAGCGGTACCACCATTTCTAGCCATGGATCTCGTAGTTCTCCTTGGCGGCATCTTCTCTTTCACGGCGATGGCGAATCTCCTCCGGTAGAACTTGCTCCAGCGGTTTTCCTCTCACCAGGAGTTCTCACAGGAGATAGGGGGTGAAATGAGAGTGAAAACGGCTAGGGTTTCCTCTGCCCCTTATAAGCAAAATATGACACTGGTAGGGACACGTCCGTGTCCGTACCCGTGTCCCGCTTCCGCGAAACGGCCGTGGCGGTTTCCATGTCGGTTCAATGTTTGACACGGGTAGGGACACGCCCGTGTCACGACCCGTGTTCACATGACACGGCCGTGTGCCTGGCCGTGTCATTGGCCGTGTACTACTCGGGTTGCATCTCGACACTTCTCGTCGAGCTCAACTCGACGCACACGGGTAGGGACACGCCCGTGTCACTACCCGTGTTCCCCGCTCGACGATTCTCGACGATTCTCGACGATCTCGACACGGCTCGTCGAGCTCAACTCGACGCACACGGGTAGGGACACGGCCGTGTCACTACCCGTGTTCCCCGCTCGACGATTCTCGACGATTCTCGACGATCTCGATACGGCTCGTCGAGCTCAACTCGACGCACACGGGTAGGGACACGGCCGTGTCACTACCCGTGTCATCTCCCGTGTCACTCTGCACTGATTTCTCCACTTCTCCACAAGTGCAGCCCAATTCCCTGCACTTCTCAGGACTTGAGTCAACCCTCCTGACTCAAAACACACACACTAGGGGCCTAGAGCGATTCGGGACGTTACAAATCCTATAAACAAAATAAAAGATTTCGTCCCCGAAATCAGGCTTAGGATGTGTGGAAAAAAGCTTAACAGGAAATTTATCATACGTTTTTAAATAAGACTACCTTGGGCAAACAACTCCGGGTAGCGTTGCTGCATCAAATCCATTGGCTCCCAGGTGTACTCCTCCTTCCCATGATTCAACCATTGCACCTTCACTAAGGGGACACTTTTGCGGCGTAATGTTCTTGTCTCGCTGTCAACAATCCGCACCGGCTCTAGTCGCACAGATCTATCCGACGCCACTGCACCATCAGTAGTGGGAATAAATTGGTCGGGCCGCAATAGTGCTTTTCGAAGCGACGATACATGGAACACGTCGTGAAGATTTTCTAGTTCCGGTGGTAACTCCAACCGATAGGCCAACGGGCCAATTCTTTCCAATATAGTATAAGGCCCAACATACCTTGGGCTGAGCTTTTTCACTCCCCGCACCCGTGACACTCCATGCATCGGCCGAATCTTAAGGAACACTTTTTCGCCCACCTGGAACTCCACCATCCGGTGCTTTTTATTGTAATATTTCGCCTGTCGACTTTGAGCCTCCAACATGCGATCCCGTATCAATCTGACCGCCGCATCAGTATCATCTGTGTATTCGTTTCCCAATGCCTTCGGATCTTCATCTTGCACCCAAGACAAGGGAGTCCTGCACCTTCTTCCGTAAAGGGCTTCATGGGGCGCCATGTCGATGCTCGCCTGATGGCTATTATTATAGGAGAATTCCACCAGGGGCAAGAGCCTTTCCCATGGCTCTCCTCTGTCCAGCACGCATAACCTCAATAAATCTTCCAGTGTCCTGATGGTCCTTTCAGACTGCCCGTCAATCTGTGGATGAAATGCGGTACTAAAGGTTAGGCGTGAGCCCAAATACGCCTGTACCGCCTTCCACTCATTGGATGTAAACCGACCATCCCTATCCGAAACAATTGTCTTGGGCACGCCATGATACCGTACAAATTGCTCCACAAAAAGGCGTACCAAAACATCCACGTGTGCTTCCTTCTTCATTGGAATGAACCGGGCCACCTTTGTTAGTCGATCCACAATAACCCACACCGAATCATTCCCGGAGCGGGAACGAGGTAACCCATGAACAAAGTCCATGGAGATATCCTCGAACATCCATTCGGGGATGGGCAGCGACTGCAACAAACCACCGGGACTCCTGCATTCAGCCTTCACTCTTTGGCAAGCTTCGCAATGTGTAACATAGTAGCGAACATCCTTCTTCATTCCCGGCCAACACATGGTCTTCCGCAGTCCGGCATACATCTTAGCAATACCCGGATGCACTGAATATTGAGAGGAATGCGCCTCTCTCAATATATCCTCCCGAATTTTGCCGCCCTTGGGAATATAGAGTCGGCCACGAAAATAAATGAGGTCGTCTTTGAGTGTGTACTCATCGGTGGTCCCATCTTCAATTGCCTTGATTGCCGGGTCCAAGGCCGCATCCATTCCTTGCTCCACCCGAATCCGGTCTCGGATATCACAAACTATGCTCATGTTGGCCAAATACTCAACATACTCTGCCGAAGGATCCTTGAATACTAGAGTAATTTCCATCTCCTCGATCATCCGAGCCAACTCCATACTCATCAGCCGAGACTCTGGGCTAGAGCCTGGCACTTTTCTACTCAAGGCATCGGCTACCGAGTTTGCTTTCCCGGGGTGGTAGTTCATGGTGAACTCATAGTCGCATAGAAATTCCAACCACCGCCGTTGTCTCAGGTTCAACTCCTTCTGAGTGTGAACATACTTCAAGTTTTTGTGATCGGAAAAGATCTCGCAGTGCACGCCATATAAATAATGTCTCCAGATCTTCAAAGCGAACACCACTGCTCCCAACTCCAAATCATGAACCGGGTAATTGATTTCATGTTTCTTTAACTGCCTTGAAGCATAAGCGATCACATGCCCGTGCTGCATCAGCACCGCTCCCATCCCTTGGTATGATGCGTCTGTGTAAACTTGGAATCCTTCCTTCCCAGACGGTAGTGCAAGGATGGGGGCGGAGGTAAGCCTATCTTTCAATTCTTGAAACGCCGCCTCACATTGAGGTGTCCACTCGAATGGCACACCCTTCTTCGTCAAGGAGGTAAGGGGAAGGGCAATCTTGGAAAATCCTTTCACGAACTTGCGGTAGTACCCAGCAAGTCCAAGAAAGCTTCGTACATCGGCCGCCGACTTCAAGGGCGACCACTCCTTCACGGCCCGCACCTTGGCTGGATCCACAGCTAATCCTGCTCCACTGATCACATGCCCCAAGAAGGCAACCTCCTTAAGCCAGAATTCACACTTGCTAAACTTGGCATACAAGGCGTGCTCCTTCAATTTCTTCAAAACTAGGGTCAGGTGCTCGACATGCTCCTCCTCCGTCTTTGAGTAGACTAAGATGTCGTCGATGAAAACAATGACGAAGATGTCCAAGTATGGTTCAAACACCTTGTTCATCAGGCTCATGAATGCCGAAGGTGCATTCGTGAGCCCAAACGGCATTACTGTGAACTCATACAAACCATATCTCGAACTGAAGGCTGTTTTCTGAATATCCCCCTCTTGTATCCTCAACTGATAGTATCCGGAGCGCAAGTCTAGTTTAGAGAACCAATGTGCTCCCACTAATTGATCGAACAACTCGTCGATCCGAGGTAGCGGATAAGTGTTCCGCACCGTTAATCGATTGAGTTCCCGATAATCTATGCACAATCACAGGGTTCCATCCTTCTTCTTTACGAACAACACGGGGGCACCCCATTGTTATGAACTGGGGCGAACGAACCCTGAATCTACTAGTTCTTGTAGTTGAACTCTAAACTCCGCGAGTTCTTTCGGGGTCATTCTGTACGGAGTCTTAGATACAGGCTTGGCACCTGGTACTAAATTAATCTGGAAATCGACCTCTCTATGCGGTGGTAATCCTGGTAGCTTCTCAGGAAATACCTCGGGAAAATCCCGCACAACCCGTACATCCTTTAATTCCAACGCTTCCTCCTTCAACTCGAACCAGATCATGAAGACCTCGTCCCCCTTCATATGAGCTTTTACAACCTGGACGGAAGATAACGTCATGCGAGGAGCGAAGCCAATACCTTGGAAGATTACGTCAGAGTCTCCATGTCTCAAATAGATCCGCTTCTCCGCGCAGTCGATCCTTGCGAAGTGCCAATCGAGCCATGACATGCCCAAAATGATGTCAAACTCCGGCATTCTCAGAACCGTGGCCGGTGTATCAAAGGCCTTCCCATCAATAAATAACTCCAACTCGCACTTGGCGGTCGCGATCATCTCCGAGCCGTCCGGAAGGCGTACACGTCGGGCTATTCCCGTGAAGTACTGAACATCCCCCACGTCTTTTATGAAATCCTCGGACACAAAAGAGTGTGAGGCACCGGTATCGAATAGCGCATAGGCCGTCTTCCCGCCAATAATCACGGTGCCTAAGTGCCAACGACCAAAACTTATTGCTAGTGTCTAATAAGTTCTATTCAATTCATGTTAAACCATGCAAATATGTAAACTAATTAAATCATACCTGCAATCACATCTTGTGGGTTCCGTTCCTGCGCCATGTCAAGCGCGTACACCTGATCCCGGACCGGTCCGGGGTTTCCTCTTGGCGGTCCTCGTCCTCGACCACGCATATATCCCCGTACTCGTGGAGCTGGTGGAGGGAGAGCAGGAGGGAGAGCAGGAGGGAGAGCAGGAGGGACGTTCCCATATAGCTGCGGGCAAAAACGTCGGATGTGGCCCGGCTGGTTACACTCGAAGCACACCAGACCACGAAGCCCTTCAGGTTGTTGAAATCGCTGAGGCTGTGGGGGTGGAGGCAACGCAGGCGGCTGCGGAACTGGATGCTCCACCCTATAGTTTCGGTGGACACGCCCGCCACCTCTTTGATAACCTCTTCCTCCTCTGAAGTCTCGCCTCCTTCTATTCCATGGGCCGGCTTCCATCACGTCCTCCGCAGGCCTCTTACTACATCCCATGTGGTCCGCCTCCAATCTTTTCGCCATATCAATGATCTCCGCCAAGCTACCATCCGCTATAAACAAAAGGGACTGCCTTAGGGGATCTCGCAGCCCTTTATAGAAGCGCTTGACATAACCTCTGTCATCCAACTCATAAGAGTCCGCAAACCTTGCGAGATGCTGGAATTCCCGCTGGTATTCTGTGACCGACTTTGATCCCTGCTTTAGTAGAAGGAACCTCTGCTCAAGCTCATCTCGGGCCGATGTAGGGATAAAGTGCTCCAAGAAAACACCCGAGAATTCACTCCAACTTATCTCTGTGTAGATCCGGCCTTGGAAGGTAGAGCCCATGAGGGACTTCCACCACCTCTTCGCATGTAAGTCCAAGACGGACACTGCCAATGTCACTGTCATGTTGGCTGGGCAACGGATACCGGCCAACAACTCCTGTATCGTGTCTAGCCATTCCTCTGTACGTACGGCTGACTCCGTCCCAAGGTAGACGGGAGGGGAGAGAGCCCGGAAGGTGCTCAGCCAGTTGGAGCTCGGGGCCTGTTGTTGCACCGGAGCCTGCTGTGCCTTGAAAGCATCAAGAATGGCGGTGAGCGTCTGCCCCAACTCAGACTGTTCGAACTGAGTGGGTATGGGAGGGGTAGGAGTGCCCCCCATCGGCTCAACATGCAGTGGAATCTACACGTACACGACAAATTTGTGGTCAGGTTGGCTAAACTTAAGGTCTAAGTTGGACAAACTTAATGTGAATTACATATGGGCACACCACTGCTTCCGCTAAGTCAGTTTGTCCCCAAACTGACTAACCAAACGGGGGTGGCACCATTGTTGAATGACTTCGTAGTTGAGGATCGTGGCAATTTGATACCATTTATAAGACCCCCCTCCCCGGATCCCAAAACACGGCACGAAGGGGGAGTCTTATGCCCGGAACAGCCGCCTTGCGGTAGCATTAGCACACGGGCTAACCTGTACCACAAGACGCCTATTTCGTCGGCTACAACAATATCAATATATCATGCCAACCCAACCAAATAAATAAGCAAGAGAAGTCAAAATCCACACTAAGTTATAATGTCCAAATACATCAATAAAGAGAAGCTAAAACATGCTTCTACAATATATCAGAGTACAGCTAAACATTGCCCAAACGGGCTACATCAGAGTAATCAAAACACTAACATCTGTAACAGACGGTATCGACGGCACCGTCGCATCAGGCCCTGTCGTCCTGGCCTGGCTATCCTGCTGCGTAGTCTGCGGCTGCTCTACCTGCGGCGTGACCTCCTAAAAAGGAAGACGTAGCAACCGTTAGTCGAAACGACTAAGTGGTTTCACATCCGCTCCCCCGGCGACTCCTCGGCACCGGGCGGAGAAAAGGAACAAGAGTATAGTATATAATAAGTATGCAAGTAAAGGAACTACAAGCAGGTGGCAAGGTAATGTAAGAGTAACAACATCATAATCAGCATTTAAGTAAGAGCTACACTAAACTAGCAAGTATAAGTAACAGCAGGAAAGTAACTTAACTTATAAGAATGCTCATACAAACTTATAAGTTAAGGATCAGGTTACATAAAAGTAACTCATCGTATAAGAGTGCCCATACAAACTTATACGATGAGGATCTTGTGGTGCAATGATATGAAATGCTATGAATGCTATGCAATGACTCACCCATGCACACCCATGCAATTGCTATGTCGACACAGACTATAGTTCCCACTTTTCGAGCAGGTAGCTAACCTCTCAGGCATCAGCCGCCGTGGCCAGGCGGTGACAGTAGAACGGGCACTTCTACTACTAGGCGGGTATCACACTACTTCACCTAGGCCTCCGTACGCCTCAACGCTAAGAACACAACAGCGGAGCCCATGCGTACTATGGCCCAGCGGGGTCTTGGGTAGATGTGCACCAAGAACACAGCCCGAACTGGCCTTGCGTGACCCGGAAGGGGCCTCGGAAGAAAGCACGAGGACACAGCCCAACCGTTCACATGATCGGAGGGGCCTCGGGACGTGAACACCGAGGACACAGCCCAAACCGACCAAGTCTAACTGCCAACTCCCGTCGGTGTGACGACTGGCGAGCCCGTATACCTGCCACACTATCCTTAACCCGGGATTACGACACCGCGTGTCGACTCACACCACATGCAAATACCACGTCAACATAACATGGAAGGGGCCTCGGAAGCAAACACGAGGACACAGCCCAACCATCCATCCACACCTCATCTCAACACAACCAAACAAGTGGCGGTCAGCACCGCACTTACAAACTTACACAATACTACCCATAGGAAGACGACACTCTAAGTATTGGACTAACAAATTCAATCCATTATTCAACATTCACATGGCCATGAGTTATCCTTCTATATGTCATATCAAGTGATTTCAGCACAATATATCAAGATGCACATGTATAAAAATCTACTAACTTCTAACAAGTCAAATCATTCAAGTATACTATCTTACAATTCGATCACATGGAAACCGATTAATAATCTTCATCATTTATGCAACTGAATTAATTATTCATAAGAGTTTATCCAAGCCTCAGGGTTACCTGTAATATTAGTTTCTCCGAATTCAAATCCAAATGTTATAACCCAAATTTTTAAGTGCAGGAATAGTTTGTACAGCAACTTCGACCGGAGATTCCCGAGGCTACAGGAATCCGGTGAAGTCTTGTAACCACTCGATGGAAAGGTATTTCCGAGGTCTACAACTCTTGTATTCAGACCTCAACCCATATTTGACGTTATCCTATCTGAAATCGGACTTGAAGTCTGCTGCATACAGAACACAGTTTCTGTGTACAGGAACTGCCGGACAGCAAACTCGATTAGGTTTTCCCGGGGCCACAGACATCACCTGAAGTCGTGCAACCACTCGTTGGAAAGGTATTTCCAAGGGCTACAACTTTCGTGTTTAGCCAAAAGCCCAGATCTGCCCATATCCTACATAAAAAGGGCCTATAAGATCGCTGCGCGCAGAATACAGATTCTGCGCGCATCTTAAAGGAAAATGAACGGCATTGGTTCGTCTTCCTCCTCAAGGCGATCGTTCCTAAATTTTCCAGAAATATTCTCCTCCCTTATTCAACCTCAAAGGCCATAAACTCCTCACGAGACCATCCACCCATCGTCATATTGAAGAAAAGGGGAAGGGTTGAAGAGATCTAAAATCTAGAACACAAGTTCTAACATGGCCTAACCTAGAAATCTTCTCCTCTCCATCAAGACTCTCTTGAGTCGATGTCTCTCCGAGGAAAATGACTATAGATCTAGCACCAAGGGAGAGGGTAGGAAACTCACATTGGCTCCAGCGGTACCACCATGTCATCTCCCGTGTCACTCTGCACTGATTTCTCCACTTCTCCACAAGTGCAGCCCAATTCCCTGCACTTCTCAGGACTTGAGTCAACCCTCCTGACTCAAAACACACACACTAGGGGCCTAGAGCGATTCGGGACGTTACAGGCACTCCCGAGTTCGGTGAACCAAGGCTTCCAAGCATTAGTAGATACAGCCCGGGCGCTGGAGAAAGATTTGAAATGGGTGCAGGACAAGAAGAACTTGGCGGCGGAAAAGCCAGAATTCAAAGTTCCATAGTCGGAGCAATCAGAGTATAGGGGACGAGACAAGAAGAGGTTCAGGCCTGCTGAACCAACTCCTTCGACTGTTTCTTTAGGAGCATCATATGGACAAGAACGTCTTAAAACACGTACCTGTTTTAAATGCGGGAAGCAAGGACATATAGCCAGTGATTGTTGGAGTGGTCCTCCAAGGAGTGAGAAAACGATAGGTGCATCTTATGAAGAAAAAGGTCAAGCAGTGACCGAATCATCTACATCCCGAATGCAACCTCGAGTATACAACCTTGAATTACAGGAACCGCAAAGCTCAATTGGTGAAGTACAATAGTCTCGAGTCTTTAGTTTGGAAGTACAAGAGACTATAAAATGACTTATGAGAGATGCGGATGAGCGGAAATAAGTGAACTTTGTTCCTTGGGGGATGTACATATTTGGTGTATGTATATATAACATTATGTATGTATGACTTGTGTTTGTGCGATACCGTGGGGCGAGGCAAGTTGCGGCCTCTGCGCTCTAACCCGAATCGTTTGAGTGAGTTGTAACAAAGGAGTGGTTATGTTGGTGTTTACCGTTTAGGTAAATTTTGGGACGAAATTTCTTGAAAGAGGGGAGGGTTGTAACACCCCAAAGCCCAAATTTGGGTTCAGGCTGGGTGACACGGCTGGGACACGGGCGTGTCACAAGCCGTGTCCTGCTCTGGGCACTCGAGTGGATCTCGGGTGGGTCTCGAGTGGGCCTCGAGTATGTCTCGAGTGGGGCACACGGCCTGGGACACGGGCGTGTCCTAGTCTGTGTCCTCCTCAGGTCGACGAACTTCTCGAGTGGTCAACGAAATGCACTCGAGACAGCGAACACGGCCATGTTCTGGTTGACACGGGCATGTCAACATCGACATGGGCGTGTCAACATCGACACGGGTGTGTCGAGGACCCGTGTTCTCTACGGGATGTTCTCGGTCCTGTATCGATAGAGGAACACACCATGCCACACGGGTGTGTACTGAGTGACACGAGCGTGTGAAGGTTAAACACGGGCGTGTCTAACCCTGTATCCTGGTCGGGTTTAAGTTGTTTCCTTGCCACTTAAGGAATACGGCCTGTGACACGGGCGTGTCACAGGCCATATCTGCCAAACAAAGTGCTTTTCTGGCAAATCGTGGTTGTTCATTTCCTTCATCTTTGATCCAAGGGTCCAGGCCCTTCCCTATTGTTATAAGGCTGAGAGTGGATGGATAATCTCATTTTTCTTTAGCCTTTTCTCTTTCTCAAAGAAGTGGAGAGAAGGGAGAGCAAGGAAGGAAGGGGAGAGTGGATCCGACTGCCAGAGGAGCTTCAGGAGTCTGAATCAAAATCCGAGTTCAGATTCGTGGAGGCAAGGTCGTGGCGGTGATTTCCATCCGGCTAGTTCATGGCTCCAAAGCGATCGTGAAGGGTAACGATCTCCTTCTTGGACAAGAAAAGTCCTACTTTATTGATAAGTATGGAATCCTCCACCAAATGGTGGACAGCGTAAGCGATTCCAGGTTGAGTCTGCATCTAGAGCCAGAAGTGTGTAGTACGGCATAGGTGTAACATCCCCTATCCGTCGCATAGCATATAGCAGTAGGTCCGACCGGGGCCCGACGTCATATACCACAAACAGACCGGGTGGTTACTTAATGGAAACTATCCAACTAATCCAACGTCCTACACAGAGCATTCTAGCAGAAGCAGTTCAAATAGTTGAAATTAAAAGGACCCAGCAACAAGCATGAATGTCCACTAACAAGCCAAAAATGAATGAAGTACATACACAAGTACTGGCATTAAGGCCTTACAAATGTTTTACTCATATTACATGTTTTCCATACCACGGCACGCAGGCCGGTCATACATGAACAAAAGCAAGTAAAACACTCCAATTAGGCCTTCGAGGGCCGGCTTCGCAATTTGGGCTTTAGCCCGCTATTGACCGCTTGGTCCAGCAACACCTGCAAGCACAATCCACCACACGGTGGCAAACAAAAGCAACGGTCAGCAATGCTGACCAAATTATAACGATCCCGCCCCGAACATGGGGCGGCGATGCTCCTTCCCTGCACTTTATCAGTATAATCCAGCAGTATAGTAATGTCATTACATCACAGGTGTAGGCACGCACGTCCACACACCCCGTGCACTTAGGGCACATTCTCGGTGAACCGGCCAATGTCACGTCAATTTAAGCCATAGACATTTCCGTCTCACCGCCGCCACTTTGACGGCCAAACAATGAGAATTTTGTCTTCCCAGCATGGGTCACGTCAATTTAAGCCATAGACCGTTGAAGACCCTCATCTATGCCAACAGATCTAACCGATCGACATAGAACGGGTACGGTTCTGCCTGACCCGTCGCTCACACCGCAATGTTAATTTAAAACATATGCGCAAGTCAAACAACTCCCGAGTCCCGTTTCTGTCACACATTTCACATAACCCGGTTATGTTCAAGTTGGCTCCCAGGCCACTAAGTTGGCAAGATCACGCATCCGCCCAGTTTTCCGGGTGTACCTTAGGGTTAATCCCCAAGGCTCCCTGTTGCAATCTACCACATATAAAACCCGAAAAACAAACATTCGCACGGAGTCTTTTCCGGCATTTATGCAATGCAACATCATCGATCCAGACCAACATGTCCGGATAGGCTTCACACATCATGCCTATGTCTGTTCTCGAATACGGACTCCAAACAACGGGGACTTTACATATCTACCCGAAGGAATGCCTCAAACTCACCGCAAACTCGCGAGAGCGGGCTTCCTATGCAAAAGAAGTAGAGATTCACATGCTCAAGTAGAGAATCGTTACCCTAGCATTCTTCTTTGCCGCCATGGAAATGTACGCGGATGAAAAGCACTGCAATCTCCTTGACTTCGTAGATCCGAAGTCGGCTCGCGATTTGGAGCTCTGAAACTCCTCCAATGACTGGATCTAGACTTCTTCTTCGTCCTTTGCTCTCCCCTCTCTCTAAGATTTAGACAGAGAACTACGGCAGAAAAATAAGGGTTTTGAAACCCTTCTCTCAGGTATAACCCCTTCGGGATAACCACAGTCGTCGGATCCCACAAAAGGGATGCACGGATACGATCCAGGTCCGACCTGGACAAATGGGGCTAAACACCGTACAATCACCAACAGGAGCAGGACACGTCCGCGTCAAAATAGTGTCGGAACAATTAGTCAACTCCCGCCAAAACCCGTGTGTCGACACTTCACGTCGACAGAGTCAAACACGTGACAATCCGCCCCGCGCTCGACGATCATCGAACCAAGATCATCGACTGCTGTCAGATCATCGAACAGAGATCTCTGGCCAAATCGTCGAACACAGACAGATAGTTGAACGAAAATCTCTGGCCAAATCATCGAACACAGCCAGATCGTCGAACGGAAATGTCTGGCCAAATCGTCGAACGTAGCCAGATCGTCGAACGGAGATCGCTGGCCTGATCGTCGAATACACGGCCCGATTGTCGAACCAAACTCGACACGCCCTGGGACACGCCCGTGTCCAGGGCCGTGTTTGCGGCTCGACGATCGTCGAACACAATTTCGTCGACCTCTCAGCCAAATCGTCGAACCCAACATGACACGCCCTGGGACAAGCCTGTGTCCCAGGCCGTGTGCCTCCTGCCAAATTCCAAATTTGGCTCGGAACGCCTCTCGTCGCTCTTTTGAGTTTCAGGGCGTTACTGTAAGACCCCCTTTTTTTTTCTTTTTGGACACCGGGGTCTTAGGCCCAGAACCGCCGTTTTGCGGTGACTCCTTCACGCCCTGAAGAGTCATCACCACAAATCGCCGATTCTGCCGGCCATTTCGATCACATAAAAGTAGCAAAATAATGAAGTAAATGTAAACTATCTGTCCACAGAGAATCACATGACATAATAAATATAACTCCACGAAGGGAGTGTCCACGGAAAGTAACATCAGAGTAGCAAAACGGGCTTATGCCCGGTACATCAAATCCTCACTACAAGATCTCTCATGCAGAAACAAAAGTAGAAAACTACTCAGGGTCGAGACTCACGGTCCCGGCTGTGTGAACTCCGGAGCTAGACTGCCCCACCTCCAAGCGCACCGGTCTCTGGGGCTGCTCCTCCATGCTGGTCTCCGTGATCCCCTAAATGATGCGGTTCGAAAACCGTTAGTCTAAAAGACTAAGTCCTATCATCCCCCACCCCTTCCCCCACGGCTCCTAGGCACCGAGCGGAGAGGAAGAAAGGGGAGGACTTGAAGGTGGAGAATATCAAAAGCAGATGGCAGCGGTCCTATTCTAGCAAGTTCTATAGCATATAAAGACAATAAGCTGTAATATGAAATGTAACCTTCACTTATGTGAAAAACACATAAGCCAAGGGGTCTTTTGCAAGGCTCCCATCGTATAAAAAGTCCCATACCGATTTATACGTTGGGGTGTCGGTGGTCAAACAGCAGTAACTAAATATATCAAAATTAACCTTAATTTATAAACTTGCCCACACAAGCTTATAGACTAAGGGGTCGTTTTGCAGGTCCTAAAGTATAAGCGTCCCATTCCACTTATACTTTAGGTGTCAAGGTTAAGGGTAACGGTTATGCTATGACATGCAAGTGGGTATGATGGACATGCAAGTGCAACACACACACCCGACTCTGTGCACACAGACCTTTAGTTCCCCCTTTTTGGAGCCGTAACCTCCCAGGATACCTCCGTAGTGGCAGACGGAAGCGGTGGGTTGGGCCTCGCCCACCTCTAAACCAGTAAAGCACTACCGGTCAGACCTATTGTACGCCTCAACGCTTGGTGCACGAAGCGGACTCCTGCGTACTCTTGCCGGCTGGCGCACCGGACTTCTGTTGGCGAAGTGCTAACCACACCTGTCGAGTCAACGTATTGGCGTCGGTGCATCGACCCTCCAATACCGAAGACCCAGCACCTTAATTTCCTTTCCTGTTATGCACATGCAATTTTAGCGTAAACAAGAATCGAGCCGAAGCTCCCCGGACCAACACGTCCGACTCAAACAATCGAGCCGAAGCTCCCCGGACCCAAAGTCCGCCTTTTAACCATCCGAGCCGAATCTCCTAACCAACTCCCGGTGCCCTCAGTGTTTGTGAAATGTGCAACCCTAATTACTAAGTTACTCTTTTCAGCTTGTTAAAACAGTTTACGTTAACCCAGGACTGCCCCCGGTATTCCCTGTGAAGGGCTCTCAAGGGGCACTAGGAACTGTGTTGGGATTACGCCCAGCGCTCCCTTTCGCAAGGTACTTATTTTATTATTGGTTGATTCCCTTACCCTTTTATTTTCTCATATTTCGATATGCTAACCCTAGGGTAATTTGACTCCAACTCTCCTTGGGTAGGACGATCTTTCGTCGGACCCGAACGCCTATAAACCCTAGACAAAACCACACCCTACTCACTCATCTTCCAAAGATGCAGCCCATTCCACTTGTCCTTACAACAAACCATCAGGACCCATCATACTTGCCCTAATTCACATCCAAATGAAATCCTGCAGTTTTGCTATATGCAGACCACTTAAGCTACATGTCCCGTAAAGAGGGAAGTACATGAAATACTCATCCAGTACCCTTATGATAATTATTAGAGGTCTAAAAGGACATTTGAAGCATAAATCCAGAAATCCATAATTTTTATAATTTGTCTGCTAATTAATTTATTTATTCTAGTGTCCCAAAAGGCACAGGTTTGAACATGAAGTACCATTTTCAGACAAGATAATAATCCACTAAATTTATGATAATTACAAAATGCCTAATCAACTCTAAATCCTAAGTCTTCCAATTTTTCAGCAAGGTTTAGGTGTTTAAATTTAATTTCAAAGATGCCCAATAAAAAGTCATTTTAAAAGATTCTATAGTAATAACACTTCCAGAAATTCAGAGAAAATTCAGGGATGATTGTGATGGACTACAAGTACCCTAGAAAAAGTTTCATAATTTATCATTTGGAAATAAGGCTATATTTGATTTTCTTATGAACTCTCTAATTTAAGGGTTAATGAACAAAGTATGCTAATCAGTCATCAAATATTTCCACAAAAATTTCCATATGATAACATTGAGCTAAAAACACTATGCAGGAAGTTTAATGATTTTTCAGTAAGTAATGGGCTCTGACAAGAATTATTAATATGTAATCAAAATAAAGCACTTGTGAAGTAGATGCCCTAAGTAGATACCCAAAAATTCTAACAAAATTCATACAAGATTATTATAACCTAAAACCAACTCTGCCCATGTTTCATACCCTCTCTATGGGCAGTGAGACCACAATAGCCAAAATAATTATTAGGGCATTACTATTGATTACAAATGAAGTGCTAAAAATGTTATCCAAAATTCCTCAAGTAAATTATCAGAGGCTCAACATACCCAAATCCCCTCACTACCCAAATTTGGTTAAGTTTCAAGATGTTTAGCTAACCTAAACTTACACTACAAGTTTTAGGTCCTAAGCTAGGGTTAGGGTTTTGGGGCCCCTATCCTTTTCAAAATTAGCTAATATTTTTAACAGTGGGTTCTATATATCCTAGGAACCACCTTGCAAAATTTGGAGTTCATCCAAGGTGTTTAGGACTCATACCCTTCACAAGCCCAAAAGGTCCCTCCTTAGGGTTTGACCTAGGAACTTAGGGCAAATCTATTCCTCCCTATCCCATATTCCATGGGGAGGTGATGAGTGCCCTAACAAGTCAGTGGCCCAAATTTCAGCCTCTGTTGAGGTGATTTGGTCACTCAAAATCAAAGTGCAACTTTTGACAAAAATGCCCTTTTTAAGGTATAGCTAGGGTTGGGTCAAAACCTGTTCAAAACACATCCAAATTGAATGAAATTTTATACAGATACCTAATTGGAACCCAGGGACCACTCACCAAGATTTGGGAGGGTTTGGAGGTGTTTAGGGCACCTATTTAATTTATCTAATACTTATTAAATATTTACAAAAACTATAGAAATATTTTCTCCACAAATTCCCATTTTTGGGCAGGCCCTAGGTATATCTAAGATAGACTCTCTGCCAAAATTTCAGCTAATTTGGGCTAGGGGTGAAGAGTGGGCACTCAATTTAATGACTGCCTAGCCCTAAGGGTATGTCCCACCAAAATGGGTGCCCTGGTCAAACCAGAAGCCTAAATGGGTTCAAACCAATTTAAAAATAAAGTAGACAGAAAGGGCTACAAATCATGTGTTGATCATTTTCTCATACACCTCTAACTATTTTTAAAAATTTAAAACATTAAATATCAAAGGTGTGACAGAATGAAATAAATAACATTAATTTCCTATAGTTTAATACTGATGCAGCACGAATCTTGGCGCAAGGATCAACGGCATCTGGTCATCGTCTTCATTGAGCCGACGGCTGAGATTCGTCCCGCCTGGAGCGATTTCCAAGCCCTACCGCCGGCGATCCAGCCCCTTCCCCGGCCGGCCACCGCCACCAACACCTCTGTTGAGGTGGTGGCTATCGCCAGGCGGCGGCTCCGCCGCCGGAGAGGCGTTTTCCGGCGGATATAGCAAGAGGTTTTCTTGCCGAAACCAGGAAAAATCTCGGATTGGATCGGGCTCAATTCAGCCCGAAACTCAAGCCTAATTAATCCTAAGATCTACCCGCGGGTTAAGGAGAGGAGGAGGACCTTCCTGGCGGCCTGGATGCGAGAGGAGCGGCGGGACGCCATTGACGACGGCGGCGGCGCTCGGCTTCTGCAACTGCACAGTGGAATGGCTCGTCTCCTCCAGGTAAACGCTCTAAAATGATCCCCTCGGCTCCCTGAAGGTGTTTAAATGGCAAATGGGGGAGAGGAGAGGCTGGTTCTTCAATGGCCATTTACACCATTAAAGGTGTGGCTCGGGTTGTGTGGAGGGGGGATCAACCCACCCCTTAGTGGCCGGGAAACGGCTGGAATCAACTCCTCTCTCCTAGAGGAGTTGATTGCAGCCATAATTGGTGGCTGTTAGTCTCCCTTGGCCGGCCTCTCACTTCCCCTTCTTCTTCCTCATTTTCTCTCTCCTCCATTATCATGGAGAGGAGCTCCTTTCTCTCTCCTAGTCACCTCTGGTTGACTAGTCAGCCTCACAAACTAAATGCAGCCCACTTGATTATGATGGTCATGGGAATGGGTTTAGCCTAAGGGAGAAGTGGCTTGGGCTTGGGTTAGCCCTTTTTGGGCTAAGTTTGACTTGACCCAAATGAGGGTTGACCTGGTCAATTTGACCATCTAGGTTGACCCCATTGGGTCCTGGGTGACCCATTGGCTTCCCTTAGGGTCTAGGTAGGGTTATGTAGGGTTACCCTGTACTTGGGAGGTCACATACCCTTAGTAAGGGTACTTTGACCAGGTTAGGGCTTGAGTTGACTTGGGTCAACCTGGCCTCTAGGGCTGTCCCCAATGTGTCCTGAGTGACCATTTGACCTCACTTTAGGGTTAGGAGGGCATAGGAGGGGTCCTTTAGGCTAGGAGTAGGTCAGTTGGCCCTAAGTAGGCTAGTTTGACCCATTTAGGGCTAGGGTTGACCTTGGTCAACTGGGCCTCTTGGGTTGACCCTAATGGGTCCTTTTGGCTCTAATGGGTCTCCCAAGCATTAGGGGTGTTGTGGTAGGGTCTTGGGGTTAAGGTGTAGCCCATGGTCATCCTAAGCCATTGTTTAGAGTTCTACTATTTGCAGACCATGATGGTCTCCACCTTTTTGTCCCCTATCTCCTGGCCCATTTCTGGCTTCCTAGGGTTTGTCATGACCTAGTCATGGCTAAAACCATTATTAGGAGTCTAGTTGGAAATGGGATGTTACAAATCCCAATAAACAAAACAAAGATTTCGTCCCCGAAATCAAGGTTGGGCCTACGGGTCTTACTACCGAAGGAAAGAGTCTTGTAACATCCCATTATGACGCATTGTTTGTTAAATTAGATTTTACGGGAAAACTTAGATCTAAGATCCTTTCGCCCAATCGGCAAGCCAAAATCCCAATAAACAAGGATAAGCCCCCAATAAACAAAAGATAAGCCTCTATCTGCCTAGAGCAGCCCTTAGTATACTTATAGCAGGAAAAATAAATTAACATCTTGAGGGGTCTGAGAGGTATACCTGACTGAATAGCTCGGGGTATCTTTGTCGCATCAGGTCCTGTGGCTCCCAGGTATGCTCCTCCTGGCCATGATTCCTCCACAGGACCTTGACTAGTGGGACCTTCTTGCGTCGCAAGACCCGCACTCCTCGGTCGTCGATCCTCACAGGCTCCAAACGAACCGACCGGTCTGAAGCTACCGGCCCTTCGGTGGTCAAAATCTGCTGCTCTGGGCGTAGCAGAGCCCTCCTCAAAGAAGAAATGTGGAAGACGTCGTGCAGCGCTTCCAGCTCTGGTGGTAACTCCAGCCGGTAGGCTAGGGGTCCGATCCGCTCCAGGATCCTGTAAGTGCCCATGTACCTAGGGCTGAGCTTCTTCCTCCGACCACGCACCCGCGAGACTCCATGCATGGGCCGGATCTTCAGAAACACCCGGTCCCCCACCTGGAACTCCACCTGCCGATGTCGGGCGTCATAGTACTTAGCCTGTCTACTCTGTGCCTTGAGCATCCTGTCCCTGATCAGCCTCACCTGTGCCTCGGTGTCTTCAACAAACTCTGACCCCAACACTTTCGGATCTTCGTTCTGCACCCAAGAAAGCGGGGTCCGGCATCTCCTCCCGTACAAGGCTTCGTAAGGCGCCATCCTGATGTTGGACTGGTGGCTGTTGTTATAGGAGAACTCGACAAGGGGTAAGAGTTTCTCCCACGTTTCCCCGCGGTCCAAGATGCATAGCCTCAAAAGGTCCTCCAGCGTCCGGTTGGTGCGTTCTGTCTGTCCGTCTGTCTGGGGGTGGAATGCAGTGCTGAAGGTCAATCGCGTGCCTAAGTAAGCTTGCACGGATCTCCACTCCCTGGAGGTGAACCGGCCATCCCGATCCGACACTATCGTCCTGGGCACGCCATGATAACGAATGAACTGTTCCACAAACTTCCGCACCAGTACTCCTACTGAATCATCCTTCCTGATCGGTATAAATCGAGCACCTTGGTCAACCGATCAACGATTACCCAGATCGAGTCATTCCCTGTCCGAGACCGGGGAAACCCATGTATGAAGTCCATGGCTATGTCATCAAACTTCCACTCCGGCACCGGGAGTGGCTGCAATAATCCTGCGGGGTTCCTGCACTCCGCCTTCACTAGCTGACATGCCTCAGAATGGGTCACGAAGTGTGAGACATCCTTCTTCATGCCCAGCCAGTACATCGTCTTCTTCAAATCAGCTGTCATCTTTGTGATCCCCGGGTGTACAGAATACCGGCTGCAGTGCGCCTCCGTCATAATATCCTCCCGGATCTGGCCTCCCTCCGGTATGTACACCCGTCCTCTGAAGCACACCAGGTCGTCCCTCAGTGTGTAGTCTCCTGCAGTGCCTGCCTCCAGAGCTTGGAAGATGGGTTCCAACTTGGCATCCTGCCTCTGTCCCTCTCTGACCCGGTCTCTGATGTCATCGGTAGCGCCTATCGCGGCCAAGTACTCCTCATAGAGCTCAGGATCATCAGACGATACCAGAGTAATGTGCATGTCCTCTAGTCTCTGCAGCAGCTCCATAGACATCAACTGAGGCTCTGCTCCTGCTGTGGCAGCTCTCCTACTCAGTGCATCCGCTACCACGTTCGCCTTCCCCGGGTGGTAATGCATCTCATACTGATAGTCAGAAAGGAACTCCACCCACCGCCTCTGCCTGATGTTTAGTTCCTTCTGCGTGTCCACGTACTTAAGGTTCTTATGATCGGAGTATATGTCACAGTGGACTCCATAAAGGTAGTGCCGCCATATTTTTAGTGCGAATACAACTGCTCCCATCTCCAGGTCATGCACTGGGTAGTTCTTCTCATGGTTCTTCAGCTGGCGGGAAGCATAAGCTATGACGTGTCCGTTCTGCATCAGTACTGCTCCCATCCCCTGATATGATGCGTCGGTGTAGACCCGAAATCCCTCCCTCCCCGAGGGGAGAGTAAGAATGGGAGCCGAGGTCAGCCGATCCTTCAGCTCCTGGAAAGCTGTCTGGCACTGCGGGGTCCACACGAACGGTGCCTCCTTCTTCGTTAAGGATGTGAGCGGGAGGGCGATTCGAGAGAATCCCTCCACGAACTTCCGATAGTAACCGGCAAGTCCTAGAAAACTCCGTACGTCAGTGGCTGTTTTCAGCTGCGGCCACTCCGAAATAGCTTGAATCTTTGCCGGGTCCACTTCCAGCCCGGCTCCGCTGATAATGTGGCCTAAGAAAGCCACCTCCTTCAGCCAGAACTGACACTTACTGAACTTCGCATAAAGGCGATGCTCCCGCAGTCTCTCCAAGGTCAGTGCCAGATGTCGTGTGTGCTCCTCCTCCGTCTTAGAATAGATAAGGATGTCGTCTATGAACACTATGACGAACACATCCAAATAAGCCTCGAAGACCCGGTTCATGAGGCTCATAAACGCCGACGGAGCATTCGTGAGCCCGAAGGGCATCACGATGAACTCATACAATCCATATCGGCTACTAAAGGCCGTCTTCGGAATATCCTCCTCCTGGATCCGCAGCTGGTAGTAGCCTGACCTCAAGTCCAGCTTCGAAAAATAATGGGCTCCCTCCAGCTGATCGAACAACTCGTATATCCTGGGGAGCGGATATGTATTTCGGACGGTCAGCCTGTTTAGTGCTCGATAGTCGATGCACAGGCGTAAAGTGTCGTCCTTCTTCTTCACGAATAGGACAGGAGCTCCCCATTATGAGGAGCTCGGCCTAACAAATCCTGCTTCCACCAGCTCCTGCAACTGTGTCCGAAACTCCGCCAACTCCTTTGGGGCCATCCGATAAGGGGCCTTGGATACCGGTTTAGCCCCTGGTACCAACTGAATCTGGAAGTCCTTCTCCCTATGCGGAGGTAGTCCTGGCAGCTTATCCGGAAAAATATCGGCGTAGTCACGAACCACCGGAATGTTAGTAATCAGGTCCTTCTCCTCAGTCATCTCGAATAATACTTGATATACCTCGTCCCCTTACATATGAGCCTTAGCGGCCTGAATAGATGAAAGCAGGCGACGAGAGACCGGTGTAGTACCTTCGAATGTCGCATAAGTATCGTCGTGGCTCAGCACGACCCTCCTTGTTGGGCAATCAATCTGGGCATGGTTCCAGACAAGCCATGTCATGCCCAAGACGAGGTCGAAGTCCGGCATCCTCAGGATCGTCGTCGGGGCCTCGAGTGTCAACCCGTCTATGGTAACCTCCAGGAGGCACTTTTCTGTGGACTGGATCTCCATCCCATTGGGGAGGCGCACCCTCCTGGGTAGTCCCGTATAACAACGAATCTGATCCAGGTCCTTGACGAAATCCTCCGACACAAAGTTGTGCGATGCCCCCGTGTCGAACAGGGTATGGGCAGGCTTGCCGCACACCATCACCATTCCTAAATCAGTTTGAAAGAAACTCTGGTGTAAGGTTTTCTAACCTAGGTCGTTTAGTAGTTCTATTAACACTTAATATGAGTAATGAATGAATCCAAAATTAAGATTACTCTCATACCTGCAATAACCCTGTCCGGGTTCCGGGGCTGTGCTAAGTCCAAAGCATAAATCTGCTCCCCATTCTGCCTGCGGTCGCCTCCCTGGTAACCACGTCCTCGGCCGCGTCCTCGGCCTCCGAAATGCTGGGCCGGTGGGCCACCCCGTGGTGCTGGAGGTGGTGCCCCCCTCATAGGGCAGTCTCTCCGGAGATGTCCCACCTGGTGACAATGGAAGCACTCCGGCGGGGGATACGCCATACCCCGGGGTCTCTGCATCTCCTGGATCCGGAGAGGTTGAGGGGCCAAAACCACCTGCTCTCTCGGCTCCTGCCTCAACTCCTGACGAGGCTGCTCCTCTGCCCTCCTTCCATCTGGTATGGTGCCTCGCCGCTGATCATTTCGGGCCCTCCGGCCCTGGTCCTCCGCTTGCCGTTTCCGGCCCCGAGTGGTGTGCCAGTCGGCCTCAATCCTCTTCGCCATCTCCAAAATCCGGGAGATGGGCCCGTCAGAGACAAAAAGCAAGGCCTCCCTCAACTCCTCTTTTAGGCCCTTATAAAACCTCTTGACGTAACCTGCTTCGTCCAGCTGATAGGAGCCCGCATATCGGGCCAAATGATCGAACTCTCGGTGGTACTCCACCACTGTCCTGGTGCCCTGCCACAGCTGCAAGAACCGCTCCTCCAACTCGTCCCTGGCCGACTGAGGAACAAAGTGCTCCAGCAGCGTGGCCCTGAATTCTTCCCAAGTAATTTCTGCAATCTCCCTATCAGCAAAAGCCGTGTCCAACAGCGTCTTCCACCACCGCATAGCATGTGACTCCAAGCAAGATACCACTAGGGCCACCCTCTCCTCCCAAGGGCATCGTATCCCAGTCAACATCTCGTACATAACATCCAGCCACTCCTCTGTCCGTACTGCCGACTCTGTCCCTAAGTATGATGGGGGGAGAGTCCTCGGAAGGTGCTCATCCAGTTGGCCCCTGGGTTTAGCTGCTGGGCTGGAGCTTGCTGAGCCCGGAAGGCCTCAAGGATAGCTGTAAGGGTCTGCCCCATGTCTGACTGGAGGAAAGGTGTGGGGACCATGGGAGGTGGTGCAATGTCTGGAGTCTGCTGAGCTCCACCTTGTGGGGTGGGTTGAGCTGGGGGCTGCAAAACGAACTACATTAGTAGGTAATCGACTCAATGCCTAATGAAAGTGGACAATTTACATGTGATTCCCCCCATATGGGCACACCACTGCTTCCGCTGCTTAGTTTGTCCCCAAACTAAACCCGCGCGGGGGTGACCCAGGGTTGTGGACGGCTACTTTTCGATCGAGGTCTGCTTTGATACCACTTGTAAGACCCCCTTTTTTTTCTTTTTGGACACCGGGGTCTTAGGCCCAGAACTGCCGTTTTGCGGTGACTCCTTCACGCCCTGAAGAGTCATCACCACAAAGCGCCGATTCTGCCGGCCATTTCGATCACATAAAAGTAGCAAAATAATGAAGTAAATGTAAACTATCTGTCCACAGAGAATCACATGACATAATAAATATAACTCCACGAAGGGAGTGTCCACAGAAAGTAACATCAGAGTAGCAAAACGGGCTTATGCCTGGTACATCAAATCCTCACTACAAGATCTCTCATGCAAAAACAAAAGTAGAAAACTACTCAGGGTCGAGACTCACGGTCCCGGCTGTGTGAACTCCGGAGCTAGACTGCCCCACCTCCAAGCGCACCGGTCTTTGGGGCTGCTCCTCCATGCTGGTCTCCGCGATCCCCTAAATGATGCGGTTCGAAAACTGTTAGTCTAAAAGACTAAGTCCTATCATCCCCCACCCCTTCCCCCACGGCTCCTAGGCACCGAGCGGAGAGGAAGAAAGGGGAGGACTTGAAGGTGGAGAATATCAAAAGCAGATGGCAGCGGTCCTATTCTAGCAAGTTCTATAGCATATAAAGACAATAAGCTGTAAAATGAAATGTAACCTTCACTTATGTGAAAAACACATAAGCCAAGGGGTCTTTTGCAAGGCTCCCATCGTATAAAAAGTCCCATACCGATTTATACGTTGGGGTGTCGGTGGTCAAACAGCAGTAACTAAATATATCAAAATTAACCTTAATTTATAAACTTGCCCACACAAGCTTATAGACTAAGGGGTCGTTTTGCAGGTCCTAAAGTATAAGCGTCCCATTCCACTTATACTTTAGGTGTCAAGGTTAAGGGTAACGGTTATGCTATGACATGCAAGTGGGTATGATGGACATGCAAGTGCAACACAGACACCCGACTCTGTGCACACAGACCTTTAGTTCCCCCTTTTTGGAGCCGTAACCTCCCAGGATACCTCCGTAGTGGCAGACGGAAGCGGTGGGTTGGGCCTCGCCCACCTCTAAACCAGTAAAGCACTACCGGTCAGACCTATCGTACGCCTCAATGCTTGGTGCACGAAGCGGACTCCTGCGTACTCTTGCCGGCTGGCGCACCGGACTTCTGTTGGCGAAGTGAACCACACCTGCCGAGTCAACGTATTGGCGTCGGTGCATCGACCCTCCAATACCGAAGACCCACCACCTTAATTTCCTTTCCTGTTATGCACATGCAATTTTAGCGTAAACAAGAATCGAGCCGAAGCTCCCCGGACCAACACGTCCGACTCAAACAATCGAGCCGAAGCTCCCCGGACCCAAAGTCCGCCTTTTAACCATCCGAGCCGAAGCTCCTAACCAACTCCTGGTGCCCTCGGTGTTTGTGAAATGTGCAACCCTAATTACTAAGTTACTCTTTTCAGCTTGTTAAAACAGTTTACGTTAACCCAGGACTGCCCCCGGTATTCCCTGTGAAGGGCTCTCAAGGGGCATTAGGAACTGTGTTGGGATTACGCCCAGCGTTCCCTTTCGCAAGGTACTTATTTTATTATTGGTTGATTCCCTTACCCTTTTATTTTCTCATATTTCGATATGCTAACCCTAGGGTAATTTGACTCCAACTCTCCTTGGGTAGGACGATCTTTCGTCGGACCCGAACGCCTATAAACCCTAGACAAAACCACACCCTACTCACTCATCTTCCAAAGATGCAGCCCATTCCACTTATCCTTACAACAAACCATCAGGACCCATCATACTTGCCCTAATTCACATCCAAATGAAATCCTGCAGTTTTGCTATATGCAGACCACTTAAGCTACATGTCCCGTAAAGAGGGAAGTATATGAAATACTCATCCAGTACCCTTATGATAATTATTAGAGGTCTAGAAGGACATTTGAAGCATAAATCCAGAAATCCATAATTTTCCTAATTTGTCTGATAATTAATTTATTTATTCTAGTGTCCCAAAAGGCCCAGGTTTGAACATGAAGTACCATTTTCAGACAAGATAATAATCCACTAAATTTATGATAATTACAAAATGCCTAATCAACTCTAAATCCTAAGTCTTCCAATTTTTAAGCAAGGTTTACGCCTTTAATGTTAATTTCAAAGATGCCCCATAAAAAGTCATTTTAAAAGATTCTATAGTAATAACACTTCCAAAAATTTAGAGAAAATTCAGGGATGATTGCGATGGACTACAAGTACCCTAGAAAAAGTTTCATAATTTATCATTTGGAAATAAGGCTATATTTGATTTTCTTATGAACTCTCTAATTTAAGGGTTAATGAACAAAGTATGCTAATCAGTCATCAAATATTTCCACAAAAATTTCCATATGATAACATTGAGCTAAAAACACTATGCAGGAAGTTTCATGATTTTTCAGTAAGTAATGGCCTCTGACAAGAATTATTAATATGTAATCAAAATAAAGCACTTGTGAAGTAGATGCCCTAAGTAGATACCCAAAAAATCTAAAAAATTTCATACAAGATTATTATACCCTAAAACCAACTCTGCCCATGTTTCATACCCTCTCTATGGGCAGTGAGACCACAATAGCCAAAATAATTATTAGGGCATTACTATTGATTACAAATGAAGTGCTAAAAATGTTGTCCAAAATTCCTCAAGTAAATTATCAGAGGCTCAACATACCCAAATCCCCTCACTACCCAAATTTGGTTAAGTTTCAAGATGTTTAGCTAACCTAAACTTACACTACAAGTTTTAGGTCCTAAGCTAGGGTTAGGGTTTTGGGGCCCCTATCCTTTTCAAAATTAGCTAATATTTTTAACAGTGGGTTCTATATATCCTAGGAACCACCTTGCAAAATTTGGAGTTCATCCAAGGTGTTTAGGACTCATACCCTTCACAAGCCCAAAAGGTCCCTCCTTAGGGTTTGACCTAGGAACTTAGGGCAAATCTATTCCTCCCTATCCCATATTCCATGGGAAGGTGATGAGTGCCCTAACAAGTCAGTGGCCCAAATTTCAGCCTCTGTTGAGGTGATTTGGTCACTCAAAATCAAAGTGCAACTTTTGACCAAAATGCCCTTTTTAAGGTATAGCTAGGGTTGGGTCAAAACCTGTTCAAAACACATCCAAATTGAATGAAATTTTATACAGATACCTAATTGGAACCCAGGGACCACTCACCAAGATTTGGGAGGGTTTGGAGGTGTTTAGGGCACCTATTTAATTTATCTAATACTTATTAAATATTTACAAAAACTATAGAAATATTTTCTCCAAAAATTCCCATTTTTGGGCAGGCCCTAGGTATATCTAAGATAGACTCTCTGCCAAAATTTCAGCTAATTTGGGCTAGGGGTGAAGAGTGGGCACTCAATTTAATGACTGCCTAGCCCTAAGGGTATGTCCCACCAAAATGGGTGCCCTGGTAAAACCAGAAGCCTAAATGGGTTCAAACCAATTTTAAACTAAAGTAGACAGAAAGGGATACAAATCATGTGTTGATCATTTTCTCATACAGAGCTTCTAACTATTTTTAAAAATTTAAAACATTAAATGTCAAAGGTGTGACAGAATGAAATAAATAACATTAATTTCCTATAGTTTAATATTGATGCAGCACGAATCTTGGCGCAAGGATCAACGGCATCTGGTCATCGTATTCATTGAGCCGACGGCTGAGATTCGTCCCGCCTGGAGCGATTTCCAAGCCCTGCCGCCGGCGATCCAGCCCCTTCCCCGGCCGGCCACCGCCACCAACACCTCCGTTGAGGTGGTGGCTATCGCCAGGCGGCGTCTCCGCCGCCGGAGAGGCATTTTCCGGCGGATATAGCAAGAGGTTTTCTTGCCGAAACCAGGAAAAATCCCGGATTGGATCGGGCTCAATTGAGCCCGAAACTCAAGCCTAATTAATCCTAAGATCTACCCGCGGGTTAAGGAGAGGAGGAGGACCTTCCTGGCGGCCTGGATGCGAGAGGAGCGGCGGGATGCCATTGACGACGGCGGCGGCGCTCGGCTTCTACAACTGCACAGTGGAATGGCTCGTCTCCTCCAGGTAAACGCTCTAAAATGATCCCCTCGGCTCCCTGAAGGTGTTTAAATGGCAAATGGGGGAGAGGGGAGGCTGGTTCTTCAATGGCCATTTACACCATTAAAGGTGTGGCTCGGGTTGTGTGGAGGGGGGCTGAACCCACCCCTTGGTGTCCGGGAAACGGCTGGAATCAACTTCTCTCTCCTAGAGGAGTTGATTGCAGCCATAATTGGTGGCTGTTAGTCTCCCTTGGCCGGCCTCTCACTTCCCCCTTCTTCTTCCTCATTTTCTCTCTCCTCCATTATCATGGAGAGGAGCTCCTTTCTCTCTCCTAGTCACCTCTGGTTGACTAGTCAGCCTCACAAACTAAATGCAGCCCACTTGATTATGATGGTCATGGGAATGGGTTTAGCCTAAGGGAGAAGTGGCTTGGGCTTGGGTTAGCCCTTTTTGGGCTAAGTTTGACTTGACCCAAATAAGGGTTGACCTGGTCAATTTGACCATCTAGGTTGACCCCATTGGGTCCTGGGTGACCCATTGGCTTCCCTTAGGGTCTAGGTAGGGTTATGTAGGGTTACCCTGTACTTGGGAGGTCACATACCCTTAGTAAGGGTACTTTGACCAGGTTAGGGCTTGAGTTGACTTGGGTCAACCTGGCCTCTAGGGATGTCCCCAATGTGTCCTGAGTGACCATTTGACCTCACTTTAGGGTTAGGAGGGCATAGGAGGGGTCCTTTAGGCTAGGAGTAGGTCAGTTGGCCCTAAGTAGGCTAGTTTGACCCATTTAGGGCTAGGGTTGACCTTGGTCAACTGGACCTCTTGGGTTGACCCTAATGGGTCCTTTTGGCTCTAATGGGTCTCCCAAGCATTAGGGGTGTTGTGGTAGGGTCTTGGGGTTAAGGTGTAGCCCATGGTCATCCTAAGCCATTGTTTAGAGTTCTACTATTTGCAGACCATGATGGTCTCCACCTTTTTGTCCCCTATCTCCTGGCCCATTTCTGGCTTCCTAGGGTTTGTCATGACCTAGTCATGGCTAAAACCATTCTTAGGGGTCTAGTTGGAAATGGGATGTTACAGTTACAATAGGCATGTTGTGTGAAGCCCATCCGGACGGTTAGTCTGGATTGGTGATGTTTATGTTATGAACCAGAGAAGACTCTGTATATTGTATGGATTCTTGTGAATTGTGAATACCTAGAATGCTCGGAATGAGCCCTTGGATTGTGTGTGTAGAATTAGAAAGCGCCTCTGCGAGAGCTGTGTGCGAAGCAGCAAAGGGAAGGCCGACCCACGTCAAGATCTGCGCTATTGACGAATTGAGCAACAGGAAAAGGCTGACCTGGACCTGTGTTGTGAGAGATCGATTGGTGGCCATGCATGGGCGGATGCGGCCACGACCCGGCTTGCTGCACCATAATGGTGGGTCAATCTCAGTGCGATCTAAATCCTCAAGTTTGCCGTGAGGTTAGTACCTTTGAGTGGGATGGGCAGAATGTCCCCAGCATTTGTGTTGGTAGACTAGGATCGGCCAACCAACATGTTAAGAACCTCTTCTCGGTGGTGGTGTGAAGGAGTCGGGCCCACCGTAATGTGCCCTGAGTGCATGGAGCGCCTGACGGAGGTGGGCGCTTGTGATATAATTTTGATACTTGTTGTGATAATTAAGTTGTGATTGCGATGCATACATGGAAGGAACCACTGCCCCGGGTAAGGGTTAGGGTCATTATAATTAGTCAGCTAATGCAGACCGTTGCTTTGTTTACTGCTCTTGGGGTGGATGTCTAACTGCAGGTGCTGACAGATTGAATTGGACTGAGCGGATTGAAGCCTTTGCTGCTTAAACGCCCTTGAAAGTTGTGCGAAGTCTTGGATTTCACTTGTGGCCGGCCTACGTGCTGATGTATGAAGCTATATATTTGTAAAGAGAAAGTTATAAGGCCTTAAGGCCATGAGTGTTGTGCACTTGTATACATTCCTGGTGACATATATAAATGTATGGTATATATATTTAATGGACATTCATTTTGTTGAGTTCTTACAACGTAAAATGCTTTTGCTAGAATGCTCGGAGTTAGAATGCGTGTAGAATGGGACTTTGATATTCATACGTAATTCCGCCGTTTGTTTGTGAAATATGGCGTGGGCCCCCGGTCGGACCCACCGTTATATTCCATATGACGAATGGAGGCGTTATAGTGAATAGGTGATGTTTGTGTCTTTTCACAGAATAAAAATTACTTAAAAAATTAAGCACACAAACATCGAGATTTATAGTGGTTTCCCGAGTGGTGTACGTCCACTTTCCCGCCTCGCCTACCAACCATGAAGGGCTAGATTCAACTACTTCACCAAACTCAGATTTCCAAAAATCTTACACCTCGAAGTCGCAACTCCTACAACTCGGATACGATGCTCCTACCACTTGATCCACAAGCGGATCAATGACCCGATCCACAAACAAATTTAGCACTCGATCCACAAACGGATCTACAACTCAATCCACAAACGAATCTACCACTCGATACACAAATGGATCTACCACTCGATCCACAAACGAATCTATAACTCGATCCATAAATGGATCTACAACTCGGAGAAAATCTCCTACAATAGTAAATGAATATTTTACAATAATATTTCACATAAACTTAGACAAGATTTGAAAGCTTCACGTTGTCGTTCTTCGAAAATAGATGATCTTGAAAATCTTGGAGAACTCAGAATATGAAATCTTGGAAGATCTTGAATCTCGACTCTTGAATCTTCAAACGACTAGGACTGGAGTAATATAGATCTTTAGAGAGAAACAATCCAGTCGTATTGGTCGAAGAAGATCGAATCACACTGCACGTCGGTGACCAATCAGATGAATCGCAAAAACCACTGTAGTTGAGACGACGGATTTCCGATCTTGGAAAGTTTTCTTGATTTTGAATTTGAGAGCAAGAGTGTGATTATTATTGTAAAGGAATTGTCCTTAGGTATTTATAGAGATCTCCCTTCCAACGGATATAAAGAAATTCCAAAAAATAAAACCTTGAAAACATTGTGCATGGCTGAACCGTCCCGAGCCAAAAAAAACTGTCAGGAAAAAAAGCCAAGTCAAATTCGTCGAGTATCGCTGAGAATGGCTAGTATACTCTCTGATTGGTTATTGATATTCGACGAAAATGACTTAGTGAAATTCAGCTCCGGCCAGCTATACAATCAACGCCAAAGCGGAGTTTATACTCAACAAATTCGACAAGTATCGGTTGGTATACTCGAAGAATTCAATGAGTATCGGCTAGCTCACTCGACGCACTTGATGCATGGCCTAGTGAAATTCGACGGAAAGGACTTAGAGAAATACTGCACAGCCAACCAGTCACTCAACGCTAAGGCTCAAGCCATACTCGACGAAATCGTCGAGTATCAGCCTGTATACTCGACGAATTCGTCCTGTATAGGCTAGCAGACTCGACGCTGTCGAAGACCATAACGTCATCTACACGATGCTTTTGCCTTAGGAAAATCCAGAGAAGTAACGTCGGGATAATTCGACGACTTCGGCATGTATCAACAAGTATATTCGATGATTTCGGCGAGTATCATTAGGTATATTCGACGAATTCGACGAGTATAATTGATGATACTCGACGAATTTTACTTAACTGTTTTTCCAATTTGCAGAGAATTTACCCCAAGAACATATGACGAATTCGACTATTGTTGGTTGTATACACGACGAATTCGACGAGTATCAATGAGTATAGTCGACAATTTCGATGAATATCCCTTACCATACTTGTCGAATTTTACTTTGGTAAAATTCCTGTCCTTTTGAATCCAAGACTCTATCCTTCCTCGATCCTTCTTCTGTAATAGGAATAGAAGTACACCTCAATAGAGAGATTACACATGAGTCAACACATTGGCCTATATAATGAAGGATTACATTATATAGTTTTATGTTTACTGACCCACTGTAACCTGACATTGGTGTGTACTTGTCAATGTAGACCTACAAGTACATAAATAAAAGGACAACATCAAATACAATCTCAATTCATCTTAGCTTGATGGGACCCTTCTTCAAATTCGGGTTATTTTGGATGCAATACCCAACAGATGGTGGAGAAATACACGGTGTAGTATTAAGAGAAGAATAAATAGGAGGGGGTTGGGTTGAAACTATTTTCTCAAATTCGGATTCTACCTTGTTCTGTGAATGTACCACCTTTCAACTTCGAAGTGTGTCTCCTGCTAATTTGGTTCCATATTCCCTGTTAAAGCTCCAAGTTGGTGATCTGACAGTATATTTGAAATCTGTCCAATTTTAGTTTTTAGATTTTTAATTTATCTGGTCAGGTTCTGAATATTGGACTCATTTGTAATGACATATTTAGTGAAGATGTCTTCTATCGGGGTGGTTCGTAGTGATTGTGAATGTGGTGGTGGTTCTGGTGCAAATCCAATTGGATTTTCATTAGGCGGGCGTTGAGCATTATTGGTGTTGGGTCTATTGATCCCAATATCCCGGATGTGTAAGAAGTCAAACGGGTCAATGACATACACACATAATGTATTTGATTTGTGTTTTAATTCATGCATGCAGGTAGTCCATGATTGGACAAGAAAAATGAGTTGGGCAATAAACTCAAATTTCATCGAACTCAGCTCAGAGTTCATCGAAATCAGCTTGCTAATCGTCGAGATCAACTCAGCATAAGCTTAAGAAATCAGGATACTAAATTTGTCAAACTCAAATCGACGTTCGTCGAGCTCAAGTTACAGATCGTCGAGCTCAGCCCCAACGCTTGTCGAGCTGATGCAAAGGAAAATTGACTAAAGAAAAAAGTGATAAGAGCGCTGAGAAGATCAAAATTCACCGAGCTTAGGTTGCGGTTCATTGAGCTCAGCTCAAAGCCTATCAAGTTAAAGCAAGAAAATTTGTCTAAGGTATAAGCGCTGAGTCCGCTGAGAAGAAGGGGTTGACACTGCTGAGACAGCTGAGACAGCTGGGAAGATAGCGTTGATACAGCTGAAGACAACTGAGAAGATGGCATTGAGATGGCTGAGATAGCTAAGACGATGGCGTTGAGACATCTGAGACAGTTGAGAAGATGACGTTGAGATAGCTGAGATTGCAGAGACAAAGTGAGCTGGAAATTATTCTAAGTCCAGAAGCGTTGAGTGAAGCAAGTTCACTCAACGTGATAACTCTAATTTTATCCATATTTTTATATAATTTTTATTTAATAATTAATTAGTTTTAAATATATTCTATGATTTTATTATCTAAATTTCCTTATTTTCTTATTTTAGGATCAATATGGGCTGCAAATATCAATATGGAGTCTACAGGATTGATCAGGAGACAAAGATGGACAAAGCTGAAAAAATTGCAAAGTACACGCCCAGGTCACGGGCGTGACCACCAGGTCACGAGCGTGACATCTAGGCGTGACCACGGCGCGTGCTCCAAAGCTCAATGTCACGTCACTTAAAATTACACGCCCATTGGTCACGGGCGTGACCATGCTAACACGGGCGTGTCGGTCAGGCATGACACGGTGATGATGATCCAGAACTCCAATCCGCATCGAATTAAAGTTATACACCCTGACACGGGCGTGACATGTTGGTCACGAGCGTGAAGCCTAACCGTGACATCGAGGCGTGCCAAATTAAAGCTGCGGTTTCAAGATCTGGCAGTTTTGTAAGACACGCCCTTGGTCATGGGCGTGACCATGGGCGTGACCATTCCAACAATGGCCGAAGTTACTCCCGTCGTTTCAGCTTCACGTCGTTTTCCAGAAACAGCGTTGACATGCACTAGGTCACGGGCGTGACCAAGGGGCGTGACCCGTCAGTTAACAAAATTTGGCAGTTTCTTCTCCAACGTTCTCGGGGTTTGAAGACGACGGTTCCGAGCCGGACACGCCCTAGGTCACGGGCGTGACCAAGGGCGTGTCCAACCAGCATTTTTTCCTATAAATTCCAGACAACTTCAGATGCTCAGTGCTCGAATTTTGGGAGTTGGAGTCATGTAGTTTGCTTTTCTATTCTGCTGTATTTCCCTTTTCTTAGCTTAGTCTTGCTTTAAGTTTCAATTCAAGTTGCTTTTTATTATGTCTTCCCCTACCTTAGCTTGTATTCCCCTAATGATGATGAGTAGCTAATTCTCAATTAGCGCTTGATCATGATGAAGCTTGGAATAAAATAAACTCTTCTTTTTTTATCAAATGTCTTGTTCTTAATTTTGCTCGCTTACGATTTATCTTTGATTTATATTTCGTCGAATTCATATTTCGCAGATATGTTTTTCGATCCAAGATCCGTATCCTAAATGACCGAGAGGTTGCGGATACGAGTAGATCACTCAAAGAATAAAAGGAGTTGCATGCACTCCTCGAGAGAGGACGACATAAATCCTCCGGATTGGAGTCAAATCCAATTGTGTGGTTCACCGCCTAAAGCAAGCTTAGGGGTTTAGACTACCGAGAGGTCTTAATCGATCAACCTAAGGTTAGTCAAAAGCATGAGCTCGAGAGAGACGCTTTTGTACTTAGGAACTTCCACGGTCGAGTGAGTAATTTAAGAACTTGCATTTCTTTATTTTCAAGAAGGTTTAATTTAGTCCATGTGGATTCTAGATCAAGTGCTAGCTTCCCCAAAATCGAATTTATCTTTCTTAGCGTAACGTCTCCTTTTCCGTTTTAAAAAAAAAACAACTTTCCGTCCGATAAGATAATAGCTCTTTCTCGTGAGTACAAGTACTCGACAAGCCCCGAGTCGATATACGACACTTGATTCTATACTCCGAACGATAGGTATACTTGCCTCATCTATTGGAAACACGCGTTAGCGTGGATAAAATAATTCATCAAGTTTTTGGCGTCGTTGTCGGGGACTTTTCGTTGTCAATATTTTGAAAGCAAGGATCTTTTAGTTTTATCATTTTTATTTTCCGTTTTAAATCAAAAAAAAAATTTGGGTTGTTCTCTTTAAAAGTTTTAACTTTAATTTTTTATAATTAAAATTTCTTGCGAAAGGGCCGTGCCTGGTTTTCATCCCGCAATACCGCCTAGTACCTTGCGAACCCGTCATTGGGTAGCCCTTGGGAAGTCCGGGAAATTTTATTTTATAATTTTTTAATTTTAAAACTTTTACTTATATTTTATTTTGGTGTATGACCCGAGGGAATCCGTCAAATCTATTTGACTTGGATCCGGAGATCGAGCAAAGCTTACGACGACGCCTAAGACTCCGTGAACTCAATTCTCAAGATTTGGTTGAGGAATCCGTAGGTAACACTTTTTCTTTTTCTTAATCTTCATCTTCTTCTTCTTCTTCTTCATCTTCCCCTTCTTCTCAATTTTCTTTTATTTTGAATAACCAAAATCCAAATATGGCCGAAGAACGGACTATGTCCTATTATGCCCGGCCAAATTTGGATGATGCTCAATCGAGTATTGTTCGCCCCGTTATTGCGAACAATAACTTTGAATTGAAGTCAAGCATCATTCAAATGGTACAATAATATGTACAATTTGATGGGCTTCAAGATGAGTATCCCAACGAACATATTTCTAACATTTTAGAAATATGTAACGCTTTTAAAATTAACGGGGTTTCGGATGATGCTATCTGGTTAAGGCTTTTCCCTTTCACATTGTGCACCAAAGCTAAACAGTGGTTGACCTCTTTACCAAGAGGATCCATCACTACTTAGGCCGAAATGACGGAAAAATTTCTCACGAAATATTTTCCGCCCGCAAAAATGGCCAAGTTGCGTAATGATATTACTTATTTCTCCCAAGTTGATATGGAAACGTTATATGATACTTGGGAGCGATTTAAGGAATTGCTTCGTCGTTGTCTGTATCATGCAATCCCAGATTGGTTGCAAGTGCAAACGTTCTATAATGGCCTCAATCAACAAACGAGGTAACATATTGATGCTGCCGCCGGTGGAACGTTAAACAACAAGACACTGGCGGCCGCCCAAGAATTTATAGAAGGTATGGCCATGATTACGTATCAAAGGAATACACCCCGGTCTCGTCCACCTAAACCGACCGGGATGTATGAAATAGATACGGTTTCAAGTTTATCTCTCCAGGTTGAGAAACTACAAAAAGAGATGAACGAGATGACTGCTTCCTCGTCTACGTCTAACTGTGAGCCCCAATATTGGGAGCCTTCTACTATTATCGAGCATGTGGATTACATGGGTAATCCGAATCGGCCACCTTATAATTCAGGTAATAATTTTAGTAATTCCTATCACCCGGGTATAAGGAATCGCCCCAACTTCTCTAGGAGCAATCCGGGGAACGCGGCGCGGCCACCGAACACGATTCCACCCGGCTATTTTCCACCGCAAGATCCAAAAGCCCCCAATCTCGAGGAGTTGTTCACCAAGTATACAACTACAAATGATGCCAACATCCGGAATCTCACCGGATCTCTTTGTAGTTTGGAGACACAAATTGGGCATATCGCTAAAATGCTCTCTGAACGCCAACAAGGAGCGCTCCCGGGCAAAACAGAGCCCAACCCAAAGGAGCAAGCCAAAGCCATCACTCTATGGAGCGGGAAGGAGGTAACCACTTCTCCAATTTCGGTTGATACTTCTCCAATTTCTGTTGATACGGAGGTAACAATTTCTTCATCTTCTTCTCCGCTTAAGCCTTCTATTTCTAATAAACCAAAAGCTTATCAACCACCTCTTCCCTATCCGTCTAGAATGCAAAAAGACCGGGTGGATGAGCCTCACGGTAAATTTTTAGACATGTTTAAACAAATTCAAATAAATTTACCGTTTTGTGAAATTATAGCGCAAATGCCAAAATATGCCAAGTACCTCAAGGATCTCTTATCCAATAAAAAGAAACTTGAGGATATCTCCATGGTTCAATTGAAAGCGGAGTGCTCAGCAGTTTTACTTAATAAATTACCAAAGAAATTACCCGATCCGGGTAGTTTCTCTATTCCTTGTTTGTTTGATGATTTATTAGTAAAACGTGCATTAGCCGATCTAGGCGCCTTAATTAATTTGATGTCTTATTCTTTAGTTAAGAAATTGGGATTAGGAGAACCTAAGCCCGCAAGAATGAGCATTCAATTGGCAGATCGGTCTGTCAAGCTCCTTTTGAGGATCATAGAGGATGTGCTTGTCAAAGTTTACAAATTTACCTTTCTGGTAGATTTCGTCATCTTTGACATCGAAGAGGACACCGAGGTACCACTCATTCTCTCGATCACTCGCGCTCCTATTTTCGAACTTTTAGAAGTTGGTAGTTGTTAAAGTAGCGAACAAATGACCAAAAACAAGCCGGAGTTTTGAATAATTGAAAGTTTTATTATCCAAAAAGATATCTATTACAAAGGTATGCCCTCCCTTATATAGAATGGAGGAGAGATGAGATAATACAAATAAGAGATGTGGGACTAAAAATTTACAGGACTAAGCGGACTATACAAAACAAACCGCACAAGCCGCGCGGTTAGACAGAAGGGCTAACCGCACGGCTACCACCAGAGAGAAAGAGAGATTGCCATGGTAGACCGCTAGACTGCCCGGTCTCCAAGCCGGCTGAGACAAACTGCCATACCGCGCGGTCTTCAACCCGCCAAGACAGACCGCCAGACCGCCCGGTCACCAACTTCAACACTCCCCCTCAAGCTGGAGCATATATATCGATCATGCCCAGCTTGTCACAAACATGAAGAAACGAGGCGGAAACTGGCTTGGTGAAGATGTTAGCCAACTCTTTATCAGAAGTGACAAAGGGAGTGCAAATTTGTTCCTTTAAGATCTCTTCACGAATGAAATGACAGTCGACCTCAATGTGCTTTGTTCTTTCATGGAAGACCAGATTTTTGGAGATGTATATGGCGGCCTTGTTATCACAGAACATAGGTAGAGGATGGTTGTAGACCTCTCCTAAATCTAGCATGAGAGCCCGCAACCATTTTAACTCACAAGTGGTCGATGCCATACTACGATACTCAGCTTCTGCACTGGACCTGGAGATAACAGACTGCTTCTTGCTCTTCCAGCTCACCAGATTTCCCCCAACAAAGGTGCAAAAACCTGAGGTTGACTTGCAATGCCCTTTGTCATCAGCATAACTTGCATCTGAGTATGCTTCAATCCTCAGATGACCATTCTTTTGAAAAAGTAATCCTTTCCCAGGCTATACTTTGACATACTCCAAGATCCGCAAGGTGGACTGTAGATGGCACTCCCTAGGTGCTTGCATGAATTGACTCACCTTGCCCACAGTATAGGAGATGTCGGGCCTGGTCACTGTGAGATATATGAGCTTACCAACCAGACGCCTGTACCGCGAACTATCTGAAAGAGGAGGTGAATCATCTGTTCAGGTTTTGTCTTCTCTAGTTGCCATGGGGCATCGGGCAGGTTTTGCTTCAGTCAATCCTGCCTCTTTTAAAAGATCAAGGGCATACTTACGCTGAGAGAAAACTAAGGAGTCAGGCTTCCGAGAGATTTCGATCCCCAGAAAGTACTTTGGAGAGCCCATATCTTTCGTGATCAGATGTTGGTGAAGATGTCGCTTTGTCAGGGCTACCCCTTCCTGGTCATCGTCAGTGAGAAGAAAATCATCGACGTACACAGCAAGAACAACCAGCCCCGAAGGAGTTTTGCGAATAAATAGAGAGTGATCGGCAGAGCTTCGCGCAAAACCAACGACCGCCACGATGTCGCTGAACTTGTCAAACCATGCTCGAGGGCTCTGCTTGAGGCCATAAATTGCCTTCTTCAGTCGGCATACTCAGGTCTCCCCCAGAGCAACATGCCCAGGAGGTTGCTCCATATAAATGGCCTTGTGAAAATCACCATAAAGGAAGGCATTCTTGACATCCAGCTGGGAAATCGGCCAATCCCTATTTACCGCCACAGAGAGAAGGACCCCGATAGTGCTGAGACGAGCCACGGGGGAGAAGGTGTCAAAGTAATCAACCTCATAGGTCTGAGTAAAGCCCATAGCAATAAGGCGAGCCTTATAACGATCCACAGTGCCGTCGGGGCCAAATTTGACCACAAAGACCCAGCGACAGCCAACAACATCAGTACCGAAGGGAGGAGGAACAAGAGTCCAGGTACCCCGCTCAGTTAGGGTCGCTATTTCCTCATCCATGGCCATCTTCCAATGAGGAATAGTAAGGGCCTCCTGGTAGGAGCGGGGTGTGGCAGTGGCAGAGATAGCCAGTGCAAATGTCCTGCGAGAAGGAGTAAGACGATCATAGGAAACAACAGCAGTAAGGGGGTGTAGGGTACACGTCTGCACCCCTTTGCGAAGAGTTATAGGAAGATCCAAGTCAGCGGGTCCCGCGGCATCTGGAGCATCCGTGGTAGAGAAAGCTGGCCCGGGAGTAGAGAGAGACGGCGGCGGAGATGAGGGAGAGGGTGGCGGAGGGGGGAGAGAGAGAGGTGGAGGGAGAGGAGTGGATGGATACGGTGTAGGCGTGGAGATCATAGTAGGAGGCGAGGGAACGAAGGGAACGGCAGGAGAATCAGAAGCTGGGAGAAGAGGAGAGGAGTCATCCGAGAAGTAGGAGGTATTCTCGAAGAAGGTGACGTTGGCAGAGACGAACTGCTTACGAAGGACGGGATCAAAGCAACAATAGCCTTTCTGAGTGGTGGAGTACCCCAGAAAGACACATTTGGTGGAGCGAGGGGAGAGCTTATCACTGGTGGCAGAAGGGGTATGCACAAAGGCAGTGCATCCAAAGATTTGGAGAGGTAGAGGAAACGGCTACTTGCCCGGATACAGAACGGAGAATGGGGTTTTTCCGTGGAGAACCGTGGAGGGAATGCGATTGATAAGGTAGCAGGCAAGGAGAACAGCATAGCCCCAATAGGAGCGAGGGACATGCATCTGGGTCATCAAGGTGCGAGCGACATCGAGGAGGTGATGATTTTTACGTTCGGCCACACCATTTTGTTGTGAAGTATAGACACAACTAGTTTGATAAATAATCCCATTTTGCATGCAGAATGTAGAAAAGTCATGGCTGATATATTCTTTGGCATTATCAGATCGAAAAACTTTGATAGAAACATTAAACTGAGTTTGGATCATGAGATAGAAGGACGTCCATACAGAGAATAATTCGGAGCGATCTTTTAATAGATACACCCACGTACAGCGAGAGAAATCATCAATGAACGTGACAAAATATGAACTACCCCGACCAATGGTAAGAGTAGGAGAAGGACTCCAAATATCGGAGTGGATGAGATCAAACGGACGGGTGGAGCCACGAACATGCTTTGGAGGGAAGGAGGAGCGGTGATGTCTGCCAAGCTGACAGGCCTCACAGTTGAGAGGAGGACTTTGTGGAGGAAGGTGGGGCAGAAGTTGACAAAGAAGACGTGGAGGAGCATGACCAAGGCGGAGATGCCATTGGAGAATATCTGTGGAGGCGGTGGAGAAGGTGGAAAAAGCAGAAATGTTGTCCAGGAAGTATAGGCCGCCACTCTCAGTCCCAGTAGCAATCGTCCGTTGGGAGTCCGGATCCTGAAAAGAGACAGAAGTAGAAGTAAATGTGATGGAACACTGTAATTGCTTGCATAGAGAGGTAACAGATAATAAGTTGCACGGGAACTGGGGCACATATAGAGTATCCGCCAAGTGAAGAGACGGAGTGACATGAACTATCCCCGTCCCATGGACTGACGATGAAGAGCCGTCAGCGAGAATAACCAGGGGCAACCGATCATGTGTTTCTAGGAGAGAAAAACACTGGATATTGTCGGTCATATGATTTGTAGCACCGGTGTCGATCAGCCATTTTCCTTGAGTAACAACATGGGCACTGCCAGAAGACGTGACAACCGAAGCGAACGGCTTGGAGGAGTATATGAAAGCCATGAAGGGAGGAATAAAAACTACAGCGGTCTCGGTGACAGCACACCAGCGGCATGAAGGGCCACGACCAAGGTGCAGAGCAAGGCAAAGGGTAAGAAGAGGGAAGCACAAGCCGCGCGACTTAACAGGAGGTCGCGACGACTAACAGGCAGGGGCGGCTAAAGGAAGAAAGGCAGAGAGGCCGCCGAAACAAGGAAGAACCCGCGCGAATAGAGAGAAAACGCAGCGGTTAGAGAAAGAGATCTGCAGCTGTCACGATGATAGATACCATCGGCCAGAAAAACCACGACCAAGCCGCAGAAGCAAGCAGAGGGAAAGAAGTCGAGCGGCTAGAAATCAGCCCGCGCGAACAGAAGAAAGAGACACCACGTGAATAGATAAAAGTCCGCTGGGAGGCAAACAGGTCGCAGCAAGAAGAAGAAGAAACAAAGAGGTCGCGCACACAAAGGGCAACGACAAGGAGAGAAGAAGCCGCGCGAACAGGGCGCAAGCAGACGGAAGAAACAAGCCGCAGGGACAGGCCACGAGAAGAAGAACCAAGCCGCGCGGACAGGTCGTGAGGTCAGAGAGGGCGCACAGAATCAGGAGGAGAAAATCGAGTCCTCTGATACCATGTTAAAGTAGCGAACAAACGACCAAAAACAAGCCGGAGTTTTGAATAATTGAAAGTTTTATTATCCAAAAAGATATCTATTACAAAGGTATGCCCTCCCTTATATAGAATGGAGGAGAGATGAGAGAATACAAATAAGAGATGTGGGACTAAAAATTTACAGGACTAAGCGGACTATACAAAACAAACCGCACAAGCCGCGCGGTTAGACAAAAGGGCTAACCGCACAGCTACCACTAGAGAGAAAGAGAGATTGCCAGGGTAGACCGCTAGACCGCCGGGTCTCCAAGCCGGCTAAGACAAACCGCCAGACCGCGCGGTCTTCAACCCGCCAAGACAGACCGCCAGACCGCCCGGTCACCAACTTCAACAGTAGTGATCGTTTGAAAACTTCTTATGATGAACCTCCTGCGCTAGAACTTAAACAATTGTCTGATCATTTAGAGTATTTATTTTTAGCAGAGGATTCAAAACTTCCGGTTATTGTGTCGGCCTACTTGACCAATGATGAAAAAATTAAATTATCTAATACTTTATAACTTCATCGACGCGCAATTGCGTGGAAGATCACGGATTTGAGAGGGATTAATCCCTCCTTTTGCACCCATAAAATATTATTGGAAGAACACGCCCACAAAACCATTCAGGCTCAACGCCGGCTAAATCCTAACATGAAGGAGGTAGTCAAGGCTGAGGTAATAAAGTCATTAGATGCGGGTATTATCTATCCGATTTCGGATAGCTCTTGGGTGAGTCGGTCCAAGTGGTACCCAAGAAAGGAGGGTTAACGGTAGTGCCTAATGATAAGAATGAGTTAATCCGTACTCGAATCGTTACCGGATGGAGGGTGTGCATCGACTACCGTAAATTAAATGATGCAACCCATAAGGATCATTTTTTCTTTGTAGTTCATTGACCAAATCCTTGAACGGCTATCCGAGCACTCATTTTATTGTTTTCTTGATGGTCTCTCGGGATATTTTCAAATCCCAATCGTGCCCGAGGACCAAGAGAAAACAATATTCACTTGTTCGTTTGGTACCTTTGCCTATCGAAGGATGCCTTTTGGTTTGTGCAATGCGCTGGCAACCTTCCAAAGATGTATGCTACCGATCTTTGACGAATTAGTGGAGGATATCATGGAAGTTTTCATGGATGATTTCTCCGTTTTTGGAGATTCATTTGATTTATGTTTGGCAAACCTTTCCCGTGTACTCCAAAGATGTGAGGACATGAACCTAGTTTTGAACTGGGAGAAGTGTCATTTTATGGTACGAGAAGGTTTGGTCTTAGGCCAAAAAATTTCTAGTAAGGGCATAGAGGTAGATAAAGCTAAAAGTGAAACTATAGAAAAGCTACCTCCCCCCTTCAAATGTAAAGGTCGTTCGTAGTTTTTTAGGGCATGCTAGTTTCTATCGCTGGTTTATTAAAGATTTTTCTAAAATAACTAAGCCCCTTACACACTTGATAGAAAACGATGCGCCGTTTATTTTTGATGAAAATTATTTGCGTGTTTTTTCTCTTATTAAAGAAAAATTGATTAACGCTCATATCATGATCGCTCCTAATTGGGAATTTTCGTGTGAGATAATGTGCGATGCTAGTAGTTTTGTCGTCGGTGCGTTTTTAGGACAACACATAAATAAAAATTTTCATCATATATATTATGCGAGCAAAACAGTAACCGCCGCACAGGAAAATTACATGACCACTGAAAAAAATTATTAGCCGTAATTTTCGCATTTGATAAATTCCGCTCATATCTCACCTTGTCCAAGATTATCATTTTTACTGATCATTCGACTTTGAGATATTTACTAACAAAAAGCAGATGCAAAGCCGCGATTGATTAGGTGGATCTTACTACTCCAAGAATTTGACTTGGAGATTCGCGACAAGAGAGGAGCGGAGAACTTGGCGGTTGATCATCTTTCGCGGTTGGAGAACCCAAATTCAGAGGAGCTCATAGAGGAGGACATTGACGACACTTTCCCCGAGGAGCACCTTCTCGCCATTCATAAGGTAATTACTCTCCCCACTCCTTGGTTTGCCGATTTCGCAAACTATCTTGTTGCAAGATTCCTCCCGAATAGCTTTTCTTATCAAGAAAAGAAGAAATTCTTTTCTAATTTGAAAAATTATTTTTGGGAGGATCCCTTTCTTTTTCATGTTTGCGCGGACCAAGTAGTGCGGAGGTGTGTTTCTCATGAGGAAGCCACCCAAATTCTAAAGCATTGCCATGAGGGACCCGCCGATGGGCACTATAAAGCTAATCGGACGGCTCGGAAGGTACTTGAAGCAGGCTTCTATTGGACAAGCATCTTCAAGGATGCTCACGCCCATGTAAGTCGTTGTGAACAATGCCAACGCTCAGTTAATATTTCCCTCCGTGATAAAATGCCCTTAAATTCTTTTTTAGAAATAGAGATTTTTGATTTATGGGGGATCGAATTTGTTGGACCGCTACCAACGTCTTATGTTAATAAATATATTTTGGTAGCGGTCGACTACGTGTCACGGTAGGCGGAAGCGCAAGCCCTTCCCACTAATGACGCCCGAGTCGTGACCCAATTTCTTAAAAACTATTTTCACGATTTGGAGCACCGCGGGCGATAGTTAGTGATAGGGGCACCCACTTTTGTAACTCACAATTCGCTAAGGTTTTATCTAAATACGGTGTTACACATAGGTTAGCCACCCCCTATCACCCTCAAACAAGTGGCCAGGTAGAAGTAGTTAACCGTGAAATCAAACAAATTTTAGAGAAAACGGTTTCTACTAATAGGAAGGATTGGTCGGTCAAGCTTGATGATGCTCTATGGGATTATCAGACCGCGTACAAAACCGCTATCGGTTGTACGCCGTATCGATTGGTCTATAGGAAAGCATGGGATTTACCAGTTGAGCTTGAACATCGTACCTTTTGGGCACTTAAATTTCTAAATATTGATGAAAATTTATCCTCCGAGCTCCGTAAATTCCAACTTAACTGGCTCTATGAGTGGCGCTCCCTTGCTTATGAGAATAACAAACTCTATAAGGAGCGCACCAAATTTTATCATGATAGAAAACTTAAGCACTCAAAGGACTTCCAACCGGGGGACCAAGTCATTCTTTATAACTCGCGCTTGCGCTTATTTTCGGGTAAGCTTATGTCTCGTTGGTCCGGCCCCTTTGTCGTAAAGGAGGTTTGGCCCGACAGAACGGTGCTTATTTTGCATCCGGAAGGAGGCGAATTTAAAGTAAATGGGCACCGGCTAAAATTATTTCTTTCCGGTGATAATATTAACGCACAAGTAGACAACATAATGTTGTCAAACCCATAGTAAGAGCGCATTACTATGGTCGAGCTAAACAACCATAAATAAAGCGCTCGTGGGAGGCATCCCATGGTTATCTTTTCTTTTAATTTTAATTGTTTTTATTTAAGTTTTTGCAGGTTTGAAGAATATCTTTGCGGTGTGACGGTCGATCGGGTTTGAACATCAACTTCATACGAGTTTTTCATGTCAGTAAGTTTAATTTATTTTCTTTTACTTGTCACAAAAATATTTTTTAAAAAAATAATATAAAAAAATATATTACGAAAAAAAATAAAGAAAAAAAAGAAAAAAATTAAAAATTAAAAAAAAATTCTGTTCGTACACGCCTCTGTCACGTCATGCCCTATGGGTCACGGGCGTGATAGAGCCGTGTTTAGTTCATCTAGCGCAACCCGAGAGAGGTTTTGTAGAGCGAAGTTTCTCGTTCGTCTTCCGTTACAGACATGGGCGTGACCATCAATGGTCACGGGCGTGACCAGCGCGGAACTTCGTTCGACGAAATGGACCAGGAAAACAAAACTTCCTGCCCCATCACGCCCGTGATAATTCATGCCACGCCCGTGACGTCGGTAAGTCACGGTCGTGACTTACCCGGGAATCCCCAAGAAAAACAATCTTTTTTTATTTTCTTTTTTCATTTTCAGATACACGCCCCAGGGTCACGCCCGTGACCCTGGGCCGCGGCGGTGAATCCGACGCGTGACCAAGGGTCAATGCCTCGGATTCCTTTCAATATCAAATTTTATGTGACACGCCCCAGGTCACGGGAGTGACCTGGGGCGTGACCATGGAATCCAAGGCCAGCGCCTTGGATTAACTCGCATCTCCCTAGGATTCTACTTACACGCCTAGCGTTACGGCCGTGACTCTGGGAGTCACGGGCGTGACTCTAGAGCTTGTTTCGTGCATCTGAGGCAGGAAGCCTCGGTTCTGTCAGGTTTTGACCCGTGCTTGTCACACCCCCTATCACGGGCGTGACAGGGGGGCGTGACAGGGGGCGTGACCTACCCCGAAATTCCTATAAATTGGTTTTTCCCCCTCTCATTCCTCCACACCTTCCAGCACTTCCCTTCTCCCTTAGCCAACTCAATTACCCAAAAACCCCTTTTTCCTCCCTCATTTCACAATGCCTCGCCATCATCCTCGCTCCACCGCTTCCTCCTCCGAGAATCCCGCGGATTTCGCCGCTGCGAATGCCATGCTCCTATTTGAAAACACAACATAGTAAGAGCGTAGCGATCGCCTAAGCGCCAAACCCATTGGTGTGTTCCGCATCTTGGATTGGGCGATCCACACCGCATTTGGAGCGGCGGATTTGGTTAGGGAATTTCTCTCCACCCCTAGATGGAGTTCCCTCTTTTCCATTTCGGAGCACGCCTTCCTTGAGCTCACTGTCGAGTTCTTAGCTTCATTCGAGTTCCATTGGGCGGCGAATGACGATTTCATCGTCTTTCGCATGGGTGGGTTGATGCATCAGCTCACCATCCGCCAACTTAATGTCGTCATGGGCTTTTTCTCGGAGGCCTTCTCTCAATCTCCCGCCTACCTCGGTCTCCTTACTGATTTCCCTCCCGATGTCAACCTTCTCCCCTTTTGGGTGGAACTCAGTAATGACACCGCACCCTATACACCCAAGAAATCCAAAGGCAGCCACCTCATTTCTCCCGCCTTGCGCATTCTCCACAACCTCCTCACCTTTACTCTTTCTGCTCGCGGCGATAGCCATGGAGTGGTGACTCGGGCGGACTTACTATATTTATATAGTATGTTTTACCAGGTCCCGCTCAACCATGATTACATGCTCGTAATTTTCTTTCGACACCAAGGCGAAAATGTGAGGTTGGGAGCGGTGTACGGCGGGAACTTCATCAATTTTCTCACCAAGCAGATCGGCCTTTGGGATACTCTTCCGCGACTGAGCTGTGTCCAGACGCCGCAAGTCATCCAGTTCCAGACACTTCAGGCGCTCGGCCCGGCGCGACGACGTGATGGAGAGTTTGAGGTTATCCCCCCAGCGGTCGGTGGCGGGGATCTTGATCTATATTTCGGTGTCGGTCCCAGTGGCACTATTCCATCTCCCCCCATTCCACCACCACCGCAGGATTATTCTTCAGAGCCCGGTCCTCAAAACTATTGGGATCTCCAATTTAGGTTGATTCACACTCGCCTAAATCAGATGGAGGCCAATTTTGGCAACCATTTTACTACTTTTGATGCATGTTTTACCGCACTGGAGAAGAGCCACGCTTCTTCCATGGCGCATATTACACATGAGTTCGCGACTCTGCGCACTCATTATCCGCCTCGTGGGGATGATAGCGATGAGGAGTAGTCCTTCTCTTTGGGTTGTAGTAGGCTGCATTGTATCTTTTCTTTGTATCATTTCTTTCAGTCATCATGTATCTTTTCTTTTATTAAAAAACAAAAAATAAATAAAAAAATAAATAAATCAAAATTATGTTTTGCTTCAGTCTTGTATTCCAGGTACATTTTGGTGCTGATTGGACTGCTTCAGGGAAGTCTCCTATCTTTTTCTTTATTTATTTTTTCATTGGGGACAATGTATTGTTTAAGTATGAGGGGATATTTCTCAAGTAAAACATACAAAAAAACATAAAAATTTTCAAAAAATCATAAAAAAAATTTCAAGTTTCATTTTTTTATATACAAAAAACGTTTTAACAAAAATATATATATATATATATAACAAAATTTTGGGTTAATTTTAAAATTAGAGAAATTTTTATTTCAATATTTATTCACATGTGAAATCCTTAATATTCAACTTTTACATAAGTTTAGAAGATTTTTGATGCTTTAATTGAATTTTGAATTTTGGAGTACAACTGTTGGTCATGTTGTGTTTCTCATCAAGTGCACATGTTAGTAGAATTTAAGTAGAATTAAACACTCAGCATACAATTAGATTTTTATTTTTCTAAATACGTAGATATAGTTTATTTTACTTCTACTTTGAAACCGGTACAATCTAAGAATAGTTTAGGAGAGTGTGTAGAAGTTTACTAGAGAGATATTTTGCGGATCAAGAAAGAGGTATTCTTTCTCGATGTCTATAACTTGCCCTCTAACTATCCTCAAGACTATGCATAGGTTAAACTCATTAGCATAAATATGATTTAGGCACTTCTTTTGACGAGTTTGAGTCTTTACACCCTTACCTAATGTTTTATCCTTGTTAAGCCAATTTGAGCCTATACCCCTCCTTTTATTTTAGCTCCACCAACACTTTACCAAAGCCTAAAAGCATCCTAATTACACAACTATGACCGAGGTTGACATTATATATACAAAACCAGTTTATAAGTGATTAGGAGCCATTTTATTTTGGTGGCTAATTGAAAAAAAAAAGAGTTGTTTAAATTTTTATTCCTCCTCTAAAAAAAGAAAAAAAAAAGAAAAAAAAATGATGAAAATAAATAGAGGAAGTTGGAAAAAAAATTTCAACATATTAAGAAAAGGAAACAGAGGAATTTCAGAATTGGCAGAGTTCTACAATTTATTTATTTTGTGCAAGCTCTCATTAAGTTTTGGTTTGTTTACCCATCGTTTTAATCTTTGATATTCCAAAACAAAAACCTAAGCCTACACTTCAACCTAGTTAAAGCCCTACTGATTTATGCTTATAAGTTAAACTGGTGCTGTGGCAAGAGTGTGAAAGGGTAAGCCTATGGCCATCGACATTGATGGATTTCTTTGGAGGGTATCCCGATCTTCGATTTGTGCAATGTTATCTTAGTAAACACGCTACTTTCTCCCTAAACGTGATTTTAAGATTTACCGGGTTTTCATTTTCGAAGAAAAAATAATAAGTGAAAACACATTTTAGAAAATTTAAAAGTAATCTTTATGCTGAGTAGGTTTTTCTACAAAAATAACTACGTGCATAGGCGTAAGACTTTGCATTATACTCCTTAGGTTCAATTTTCTTTTCTAGCGTTAAAATTTTTCTACTCTCCATGAAAAGTTGTTTGCTCGGGACGAGCAAACGAGTAAGTATGGGGGTATTTGATAACTCTAATTTTATCCATATTTTTATATAATTTTTATTTAATAATTAATTAGTTTTGAATATATTCTATGATTTTATTATCTAAATTTCCTTATTTTCTTATTTTAGGATCAATATGTGCTGCAAATATCAATATGGACTCTACAGGATTGATCCGGAGACAAAGCTGAAAAAATTGCAAAGTACACGCCCAGGTCACGGACATGACCACCAGGTCACGGGCGTGACATCTAGGCGTGACCCCGGCGCGTGCTCCAGAGCTCAATGCCACGTCATTTAAAAGTACACGCCCATTGGTCACAGGCGTGACCATGCTAACACGGGCGTGTCCGCCAGGCGTGACACGGTGATGATGATCCAGAACTCCAATCTGCATTGGATTAAAGTTATACTCCCTGACACGGGCATGACATGTTGCTCACGGGCATGAAGCCTAGCCGTGACATCCCGACGTGCCAAATTAAAGCTACAGTTTCAAGATCTGGCGGTTTTGCAAGACACACCCTTGGTCACGGGCGTGACCATGGGCATGATAATTCCAACAACGGTCGAAGTTACACCCGCCGTTTCAGCTTCCCGCTGTTTTCCAGAAACAGCCTTGACACGCCCTAGGTCATGGGCGTGACCTAGGGGCGTGACCCGTCAGTTAACAAATTTTGGCGGTTTCTTCTCCAACGTTCCTGGGGTTTGAAGACGACGGTTCCAAGCCTGACACGCCCTAGGTCACGACCGTGACCAAGGGCGTGACCAACCAGCATTTTTTCCTATAAATTCCAGACAACTTCAAATGCTCAATGGTCGAATTTTGGGAGTTGGATTCTTGTAGTTTGCTTTTTTATTCTGTTGTATTTCCCTTTTCTTAGCTTAGTCTTGCTTTATGTTTCAATTCAAGTTGCTTTTTATTATATTTTCCCCTACCTTAGCTTGTATTCCCCTAATGATGATGAGTAGCTAATTCTCATTTAGCGCTTGATCATGATGAAGCTTGGAATAAAATAAACTCTTCTTTTTTTATCAAATGTCTTGTTCTTAATTTTGCTCGCTTACAATTTATATTTGATTTATATTTCGTCGAATTCATATTTCACGGATATGTTTTTCTATCCAAGATCTGTATCCTAAATGACCGAGAGGTTGCGGATACGAGTAGATCACTCAAAGTAAAAGGAGTTGCATACACTCCTTGAGAGAGGACGACATAAATCCTCCGGATTGGAGTCAAATCCAATAGTGTGGTTCACCGCCTAAAGCAAGGTTAGGGGTTTCTACTGGCCGAGAGATCTTAATCGATCAACCTAAGGTTAGTCAAAAGCATGAGCTCAAGAGAGACGCTTTTGTACTTAGGATCTTCCACGGTCGAGTGAGTAATTTAAGAACTTGCATTTCTTTATTTTCAAGAAGGTTTATTTTAGTCCAAGTGGATTCTAGATCAAGTGCTAGCTTCCCCAAAATCAAATTTCTCTTTCTTAGCGTAACGTCTCCTTTTCCGTTCTAAACAAAAAACAACTTTTCGTCCAATAAGATAATAGCTCTTTCTTGTGAGTACAAGTACTCGACAAGCCCCGAGTCGATATACGACACTTGATTCTATACTCCAAACGATAGGTATACTTGCCTCATCGATTGGAAACACGCGTTAGCGTGGAGAAAATAATTCATCACAACGCTTCTAAATAAAGTAGGAATCGCTGAGACAGTCAAGAGGTAAACAGTTGAGAACGATATTAGCTAGAATTATTCTAAGTCCAGAAGCATTGAGTGAAGAAGGTTCACTCAATGCTACTAATGAAGAGGAAAGCGCTGGAACAAAGAATTGTCTCAGCTGATAAATGAAAAACCGCTGAGACCACTGAGACAAATCCGCTGAGACAGTTAAAGTACAGAAACAACTGAGACAACAGATAAGAGGAAAGCGCAGATACAAAGGCTTGTCTCAGCTAATAATGGAAAACTGCTGAGACAACTGAGACTACTGAGACAAAACCGTTGAGACAAAGCCAAAAAATTTTCTAAGTCCAGAAGTGCTGAGAGCCAAGGCTGATGGCGTTGAGTGTCTCAACATCACTCAACGCTTGACAGGATTTAGGAAATTTTCTAAGTCCAGATGTTGATGACCACTGCTGACATCATCAAATTCAACTTTGTAGAAAGCCATTGCGGGAAAGCTGCTACAGCACCGAATGTTTTTTTATCCCTTTCTGATGGAGTTAGCGCCCACCAATCCTTAGTGGGCCCACATACTATGTTATCGTTGATTCAAATCAACGCATATAAAAAGGGAAGTAGTAAATATCTCGGGTTAACCAATACCTCAGCATCAAACGCAAAAAAAAGGAGAAAAAGCACGAGGCGGCTATATATTTATTCGGATCAAGCTTGAAAGCTAAAAGTCCAGCCAAGTTAGCCAAAGGACGAGAAGAAGATAGCTGGAGCACTTCCTGCTCAGCAAGTTGGTTCTCTCAAGAACAAAGTAAGCTGGTTGATTCACTCAACAGCAGATAGCTACTCACCTGTAAGGGACAAGATAGTTGTAGAAGAAGACTCATCCCTTCTACAATAGGTTAGCTGGACTGATATCTGCTCAGTCTAGTAGAGCAAACTCTGAGATTTAATCTTTAAGTTATTTTTGTTATCTTTTTCATCTTAAAACTTGTAACCATTTTACTGTAGGATTCAGGCTTCCTTGATCTGAGTTGCTGGAAGGCTTAACAGCATGAGGCTGGAGAGTTTATCTCTCTATGGTAGGATCCAACTGGATCTGAGTTGCTGGAAGGCTTGATAGCCTGAGACTAGAGAATTTATCTCTCTGTGATATGATCCAACTAGATCTGAATTGTTGGAAGGCTTAATAGCCTGAGGCTGGAGAGTTTATCTCTCTGTGGTTGGATCCAACTGGATCTAAGTTGCTGGAAGGCTTGATAGCCTAAGGCTGGAGAGTTTATCTCTCTATGGTAGGATCTAACTGGATCTGAGTTGCTGGAAGGCTTGATAGCATGAGGTTAGAGAGTTTATCTCTCTATGGTAGGATCCAACAGGATCTGAGTTACTGGAAGGCTTGATAGCCTGAGGCTGGAGAGTTTATCTCTCTCTGGTAGGATCCAAGTGGATCTGAGTTGCTGGAAGGCTTAATAGCCTGAGGCTGGAGAGTTTATCTCTCTCTGGGAGGATCCAGGTGTGGATCTGAGTGTAAGGCTATGAGCCTAAGGTGTAAGCTCTAAAGAGCATAGTGCTGGAGTTTGTGCCTTGTCCAACAAATTATTTGGAAAGGTGGGAGGGAAAGTTGATGTACCCAATTGTGGAACTACTATAAATACTTGTGTGCTTGATGTGTGTGTTTGTTTTACATTTTTATTGCAGGACATAAGGACAAGCTCTAGATAGTGTAGTAAGAAAACAGCAAAAGAAGCTATAAATTTCAAAGACCTATTCACCCCCCCCCCCCCCCCGCCTCTAAGTGATTAGCTAACCTTCAAATAAAAAACTTTCAAGTGGTATCAGAGGGAGGTTACTCAAAAAAGATTTAACAATCTGAGTATACCTCCAAGGTTAGCTAAAAGATGAGAAATGGGGTCTGGTGTAAATTACAAGGAATTAGGAGCCATGAAGTTGCCAATCTGCAGAAAGGGTTTAAGCTTTGGAAGGAAAGGGTCAGAATGTTCATGGAAGCTGCTAATCCTAGGATCTTCATCATAGTCAAAGAGGGACCCTTCATCCCCATGAAGATCTCAGTTCTGGATGCCAACATCCAGGCTCCTAAATCATATGAAGAAATGAACAAGGATGAGCTCCTCCTTGCCTCCATGGATAAGAGAGCTCGAAACATCATTGCTAGTGCAGTAGATGATCCTACATTCCATAATTTGGTGCACTGCAAGACCTCCAAGGAGATGTGGGACACCCTAGTGGTGTTCATGGAGGGTTTAAAAGAGGTGAGGGATGAAAGGAAATCCATGCTCAACCAGAAGTATGAGGCCTTCAAACAAGGAAAGTCTAAGGGCATTGCTGAAAGTTTTAAAAGATTTTTCAGAACTGTTAATGAACTGAGAACTTATGGAAGAATCTTCAGCACCTATGAGCTGAATAACAAGTTTCTCAGGTCTCTCACCAAGGATTGGGACACAAAGATCTGTGTCATTAAGGAGATGGGCAGACTAGCAGACACACCACCTCCAACCCTGTTTGGAAAGCTATTGTCCTATAATATGCAGCTTACTGCAAGGAAGGAAGGAAGAATAGAAGACCAGCAAGTCACGGAGCAAGGAGAAATCTATGGCTTTCAAAGCTGATGGTTCAACCAGGAGCAGAAGGAAGATCTCTCCAGTGAGGAGAACTGCTGTGTCAGAATCTGAGAGCTCGAGGTCCAGCTCATCTGATAGTCATGCATCTGATAAGGACCTTACTGCTTTCTCTAAGCAGTTTCAAAAATTCATGAAAATGGGTATTGGAATAATAGAAGGGCTTCCTCCTCCTCTCAGCACAGAAGGAAATCCTCTAAGGAGGACAGGTATGCTCCTAACTCTAATAATTAATATTCCTCTAACATTATTTATTTTTCCTGCAGCAAACCTGGGCATGTAATTGTTGACTGCCCAGTAAAAAGGAAGGAAGAAAGAGTGAAGAAGCACCACAAGGGAAAGAAGAAAGAGAAGTCCCTAGTGGCTAAGAAAGAGAATACCTGGTCTAACTCTTCCTATGAGTCAGACAGTGATGAAGATGAAGCCCACATTTGGCTTATTGCTGTTGATGAAGAAGATTTCCCTACTGCTAGAATAGGGATCAGGGCCCCTCTGTCACACCCAGATAGTGACTCAAAGGTGGATGAAGATGAAGAAGAATCTCAGTGTCATGGACTAATGACAATGACAGATGAAGAAAGCAGCCAGGATCAGCCTTGTCAGTCTCAGGTACATGCTAAACCACATTCTTTTATTTCTAGTCATGAGGCTGACTCAGTCTCTGAAGCTCAATCATCAAGAGATGAAGGGGATTCAGACTTTGAGGATGATGTAAACTCCATAATTACCAAGTATGGAGAACTTCTTGAGGCCTTCAAGAAATGCAAGCTACTTGCAAAGAGGTAGGTAAAAGAGATTCTTAGTCTTAAAAGCAAGTGTGAATTCCAAGAAAAGGCCCTCACTGACATTACTGCACATGTAGGCCAACTCAAGGAAATCATTGACAGTGAGTGATTGGGTAAAACTCCAAAAATATTTACGGTCACGCGGCGACGCGGCAGTTTTATTTAAGTAAAGCGGAAGTGGTTTTTTATTTAGAAAACGGGGCGCGCGTATTTATTTATTTTGGATATAAAACAGTTGTGATCGAGTTTTAACGAAAGGAGGCAAGTGCACCTATCGTGAGTAGTACAAGATATTCCGGGTGGAATATCGAGCTCGTATTGTTCTTGAGGTCGGTTCGATTATTTCTACTCTTCCCTGGAGGGGACTATTATTTTACCGATAATTACTTGTCGGGTATTTTATATATAATAAAAAAATTACAGAAAAAGAAAGGAGAAAAAGAAAGCAATAAGGTGGAGCCGATGAAAATCTTAACACAACGACATCGAATAAAATTTGAACCAAAATAAACTTTAAATAAAAAGAGATCCTAAATTTCTAATTAATTAAGGCGGAGACTTGGCCGTGGAGGTTCCACTAGAATGAGCTCACCTAACTATAGGGTTGTCGCTCACCTGAACGTTAAGACTATTTGACCGAACGTTAGTCCGACGAAGGATTCCTCTTAACGCTCACATTACGCTAAGAACCCCGCTATTGGGTGGGGAACCCAATCCGGTAGAGTTGGAGCGCCTCCTCTCTCGAGGGTTAGTGCGGAACTCTCTTTGCCAAGGGGTGATCGGTCCATATGCACGGCCTCTCGGCTAGCTAGCATATGGACTACGGAAATAGGGCGCACACATCGATTATGTGATCCTACGCGTCGTAAACCCTAGGAAAACCTTAAGTACTTTAATTAAATAGAAAAATAAGACCTTTAATTATTTTAAGCTATTTTATCTGTCCCAATGCTCTTCGATACTGAGGGATAAGAACGGTTAGCCACTCATCGAAATGGGGATGGCTTGCGAGGAAAGCAATAAAGAAAGCGATAAAGAAAGAAGTAAAGAAAGCTGTAAAATGAAAGCATTAAAGGAAAGCAGAAAATTGCAAGTCCTACCCAAATGAGTAGGACTGAAGAAAGCTGTAAATTGTGAGTCCCGGTGCAAATGCATGGGTGGGAGAAATAAAGCGAATCCTACTCAAATGAGTAGGACTAAATAAATGCAACACACGCACGCACTCTACATAAAGTAAAACTCATGCACACACTCCCTCGACATAAAGTAAAACACACACACACACACACTATAGGAAAGTAAAACACACGCACACACACTCTCGACATAAAGTAAAACACACGCACACGACAGAATGTAAAAACTCGCACACTCTACTGAATGGAGTAAAGCAAAGCGCCATTTAACTCTTAACGAGTAGGCGGAAATAAATGCGCACACACACATGAGCGAAAAAATTAAGAAAAACTAAGTTGACAAAAAATTAAAATAACATCATTTCTACCGCTAGAATGCGGTAGAAATGCATAAAAAGTAAAAATAAAAATTAAACGGAAAGAAAGTTTTGCAAATAAAAATGAAAACGCAAGTGCTCGAAAAATAAAAATGAATACATTTCTACCGCTAGAATGCGGTAAAAATGATTAAAATGAAGACAGAAAAATAAAAGGAGCAAAAGTTTAAACGAAAAATCGAAGTGCACGAAAAATTAAAACGTCTATATTATCATTCCTATAACTTCGTAAAAGTTGTTAAAAAGTGAGAATAAAGCGAAAAGAACGAAAATGTTTTACAACCTAAAGAGAAAAATCTAAGTTAAAGAAAATGAAAATCACTTTGAAATCGTTTTACGGATCTATAGGAATGAAAAATATTGCAATAAAATCCTAAGTTTAATAAAACTAAGCGAATATAACTAAATATAAAAGCAAGAAAACTAATCTCATACACACACACACCCTTTTAAAAGAGAACGAAAATAAAGTTAAAACAAAGAAAGAAATAAGATTGCATAAGAGTAGCCATATGGTTGATGTCCAAATCCATAAAAAGAGAGAAAATCTACAATTTTATTAAGCTAAAAACGAATATTACAAAGCTAAGAAAATAAAGGAGAGGGGGAGAAATTTCCCTTACATAGCATTTGGACTCATCCGAGCAGCATAACTCCTATACAAAATGTTTCAAAAGAAGGAACGGGAACTTAAGCAGAACACTAGAATTTATAGAAGAAAATTTCAGGAGACACGCCCCCTGACACGGGCATGTAGGGGGGGGCGTGTCAGCACTGTACAAAATGCGGCCGTCGATTTGACATCAAAGTGGACTTCGGGCTGGACACGTATCGGTCACACAGTGGTCACTCCCCAGGTCACGGGCATGATGATGGGCGTGTCAATAAGGTGGATCTGGGCGCGGGTCGCGCCGAAAGTCATCGCGCAGGTCTTCTCGGGCAGGTGGAGAAGTCACGCCCCAGGTCACGGCGTGACTCTGGGCGTGTCGGGGGTTCGACGATTGTCGAGCGGAAAGTCATCGAGCGGAAAAATCATCAAACAGAGGATCGTCAAGCGGAACATTTCGTCGAGCTTGATGGAGCAGTCACGCCCCAGAGCACGGGCGTGACGGGTGTTCGACGATCGTCGAACGGAAATCGGTGAGCGCGGAATTCGTCGAATGCGAGTCATGATCATCGAACGGAAATGATACGGGCGTGTCAGGTTGTCTGACACGGGCATGTCATTCTGATCGACAATCGTCGAATGGAAATTCGTCAAGCGCGAGTCTTGATCGTCGAACGGAAATGACACGGGCGTGTCGGGTTGGCTGACACGGGCGTGTCAGGTCAATTTTTGAGCAGTTTTCTGAAATTTTGGAAAATCAAAATAAGTTAAGTTAAAATCAAATTTAACAAAATATGAACAATTTATTAAAGGAAATTGACTGAAAGCAAAGAAAATAAACAAAAATGACTTAATTAATGTACATAAAAATAGGTATATTTATAATTTATCAAATACCTCCATACTTAAGCTTTTGTTATTTCAGAGCAAAAGTTGGAGATGAACTTATAAGGAATTAAAGAAATCCTAAGTTTATTTACCGCTTGAATTAATTAAAAGTAAGATCAAAATAAATATTCGGGGTACTAGAGTTAAATCCTAATTTATGAAATGTTATAAATAGAGGATGAGTTTCAAAAAGAGTTCTAGATAAAACAAATAGAAAGCAAAAATTTATTTTTGTTAGTTTAACAAATATGGATTGAAATTATATAAAAAACTTTAGCTTAAAAGAAGTTAAAAGAAATAATGCAATTTAAAAATTATGCTCTCAAAAAATTTTAAATTAATTCTAGAATCATTGAAATAGGATAAGTGGTTTGGTGGTTTATGTAGAAGTCTTGGATATTGAGGCGAGGTAATTTTTTCTCGAACCTCCAATTTTTTTTTTGAATAATTAGGAAAATAAAATCTTATTTTCCTAACATATAATATTTTTTTCTTTCTTCATAAATAAAATAACTCAATGTATATGTGTAGGAGTATTGAATTTTATCCTCTTACTCCATAACAAATAATCTTTTTTAAATATTGGGTGTCTATGTTTATGGAATGAAATCTTATTCTCATTAACATAAGATCTTTTTAAGGGATAAAATATGGGTAAACATGTCAAGTAAGACATGAAAAAATGGAAGTGGGTTTATTTTTTTCAAAAAGAAAACTAGCTTTTAATAAAAAAAAAGTTTCGAGAGCAACCTTTTTAAAATGAACGTTCTGATGTTTCTAAAATCATGAATTAGAAATAATTGAAATCCATGGATGTTATTTTCTAACATAAAAAACGAGCTTCTATTTAAAAATCAGAAGTGGTGGTGAAAAACAAGTTCCCTATTATAAGGAAAAGACATAAAATTTTTTTTAAATCCTAACCTCAAATACTTAAATCAATCAAACTTTAATTAATAAACGAATAGTAAACAAAGAATAAGTAAAATTCGCATATAAATTAACTCGAAACTAGATTTTTGGAAAGCAAAAAGGGTTAAGAAATGGTATATTCGATTTATTTTGTTACATAATTTAACAAAATATTTTTTGGAATTTTTAGAGTTTTTATCATTTTTTGAATTTTGATTATCGTCTTTTTTTGAATTTTTGTTTATCATCTTTTTAGGATTTTTGATTTTTATCTTTTTAGGGTTTTTGGATTTTCAAATTTTTTTGATTTTTTAGTTTTTTTAGATATGTTATTTACAAGAAAGAGCAGAGAAAGAAATGTTATTTACAAAAAAGATAGTGGGGAATGAGAGAAAATTTTTTTTTTCAAATAATGTACAAAGTAAAAAAAACTCGAAGGCCACGAACAAACTCTTATTTGGGTGGTTGGTTCGATGAGTCGAACGTCGCGGGTTTGCTAAAAAAGGCGAGCTTTTATAAATAAGAAGATGGGGGGAAAGAGATTTATTTTTACAAAAACTTATTGACAAAGGAAAAGAAAAAAATTTTGAATTGAATTTTTTTTATTTTTTTATGTTTTATAAGTTTTTTTTGTGATTTTTTTGTGTTTTATGATTTTTTTTGAGTTTTATGATAATAAAAAAACAAGGAAAATGTTTTATGTTTTAATTTTTGTAATTTTTTGTATTTTTATGAGTTTTTGTAAAGTATAGAAATAAACAAAATACAAAAATACCCTCATACTTAAACCCAACATTGTCCTCAATGTTGTAGCCTAAGTATGTGAAACGATAATAGACAAAATATAATATGTACAAAATGAAAAGGGAGGGGGGTAGGAACTTCCCTAAGATGAGTTCGGGGAGGCCCGGGTTGAAACCCTGTATTATTTATAAAAAGGAAAAAATAGCAAAACTATAACAGAAATAATAAAAAAAACGATAAATTCGGCCAAAAGGTTGTGGGCGGTAGGGGGCAAGTGTGTGGTGACTCGTAAGCTAACGTCTTAGAGATAAGAGTGCGATAGAAATGCGCTCCCCTAGCGCACAAGAGTGAAAAGCACGCTGAAGCGAAATAAAATGAAATAAAATAAATAAATTAAAATAAAAGAAGTTAAATAAAACATATATACATTTGTTAATATCAAATTATTATATTTTTTGGTGTTTTTTTTTTGTTTTTTTAAGTAGATGTTTTCAGTTTTCTTTTAGTTGGTTTTTAGTTCTTAGTTTTTTTGAGTTTTTTAAGTTTGAACTTTTTTTATTTTTTTTATTATGTTTGTTTTTCTTTCATTTTTGAAGTTTTTAGATTTTGTAGGTTTTTGGTTTTAGAGTTTTTTGAGGTTTTTTGGGTTTTAGATTTTTTAGATTTTTTGTTTTTAGAGTTTTTAGGTTCTTTTTTTTAGAGTTTGTAGATTTTTAAGTTTTATAGGTTTTCAAGTTTTTAGAGGTTTTTGGGGTTTTTTAGTTAGTTAATTTTTTTTTGTTCTCTTTTTTTTTAAAGTAGGGAACGACATCATTTCAAAAAAAAATATATTTTGTAGCTAATAATATATGATAAATAATAAAAAAAATTAAGTTTTTTTTTTAAGTTTTTTTATTTTGTTTAAGTAGTTTATTATTATTATTATTATTATTATTATTATATTGGCCAATTTTATATAGATATATATATATATATAGGTAAAATTAATAGATTTCCAGGGTTTAAAATAACGACACGAATCTCCCCGGCAACGGCGCCAAAAACTTGATTGTTTAAAACTCCAAAAATATTTACGGTCACGCGACGACCCGGCGGTTTTATTTAAGTAAAGCGGAAGTGGTTTTTTATTTAGAAAACGGGGCGCGCGTATTTATTTATTTTGAATATAAAAAAGTTGTGATCGAGTTTTAACGAAAGGAGGCAAGTGCACTTATCGTGAGTAGTACGGGATATTTCGGGTGGAATATCGAGGTCGTATTGTTCTCGGGGTCGGTTCAATTATTTCTACTCTTCCCTGGAGGGGACTATTATTTTACCGATAATTATCTTGTCGGGATATTTTTTATATTTATAAAAAAAAAGCAAAAAAGTAAGACAAAAAAACAGAAAATGAAAGCAATAAAGAAAGCATGAAGGTGATGCCGATGAATAGCTTAGCTCGATGACACTGAATTGAATTAGAACCAAAATAAACTTTTAATAAAAAGAGCTCCTAGAATGAGCTCACCTAGCTATAGGGCTATCGCTCACCTGAAAGCTAAGACTATTCGACCGGGCTCTCGTCCGACGAAGGATTCCTCTTAACGCCCGCATTACGCTAAGAACTCCGCTATTGGGTGGGGAACTCAATCTGGTAGAGTTGGCGCGCCTCCTCTCTCGAGGGTTAGTGCGGAACTCTCTTTATCAAGGGGTGATCTGTCCATATGCACGGCCTCTCGGCGAGCGTATGGATAACGGAAATAGGGCCCACACATCGATATGTGGTCCTACGCGTCGTTAACCCCGGGCAAACCTTAAGAAAATAATTAATTAGAAAAATATGACCTTTAGTTATTTTAAGTTATTTTATCTGTCCCAATGCTCTTCGATACCGAGGGCTAAGAACAGTTAGCCACTCATCGGAATGTGGATGACTTGCGAGGAAAGAAATAAAGAAAGCGATAAAGAAAGCAAGAAAGTGAAAGCAGTAAAATGAAAACAGTAAAGGAAAGCAGAAAATTGCAAGTCCTACCCAAACGAGTAGAACTGAAGAAAGCTGTAAACTGCAAGTCCCAGCGCAAATGCGTGGGCGGGAGAAAGAAAGCGGCTCCTACTCAAACGAGTAGGACTAAATAAATGCAACACATGCACGCACTCTACATAAAGTAAAACTCACGCACACACTCTCTCGACATAAAGTAAAACACACACACACTACAGGAAAGTAAAACACACGCACACACACACACACACACACTCGACATAAAGTAAAACACATGCACACGATAGAATGTAAAAACTCACACACTCTACTGAATGGAGTAAAGCAAAGCGTCATTTAACTCTTAATGAGTAGGCGAAAATAAATGTGCACACACACATAAGCGAAAAAATTAAGAAAAACTAAGTTGACGAAAAATTAAAATAACATCATTTCTACCGCTAGAATGCGATAGAAATGCATAAAAAGTGAAAAGAAAAATTAAACGGGAAGAAAGTTTTGCAAATAAAAATGAAAACGTAAGTGCTCGAAAAATAAAAATGAATACATTTCTACCGCTAGAATGCAGTAGAAATGATTAAAATGAAGACAGAAAATAAAAGGAGCAAAAGTTTAAACGAAAAATCGAAGTGCACGAAAAATTAAAACGACTATATTATCATTCCTATAACTCTGTAAAAGTTGTTAAAAAGTGAGAATAAAGCGAAAAGAACGAAAATGTTTTACAACCTAAAGAGAAAAATCTAAGTTAAAGAATATGAAAATCACTTTGAAATCGTTTTACAGATCTATATGAATGAAAAATAATGCTATAACATCATAAGTTTAACAAAACTAAGCGAACATAACTAAATATAAAAGCAAGAAACATCGAGCGAAAATAAAAACTAAGGAGAGGGGGAGAAAATATCCCTTACATAACATTGGAATACATCTAGGAAGCACATCCCTAAGGCAAAATGGTTCAAAAAGGGGAACAGGAACTCAATCAGAACACTAGAATTTATAGAAGAAAATTTCAGGAGACACGCCCCCTGACACGGGCGTGTAGGGGGGGCATGTCAGCACTGTACAAAATACGGCCGTCGATTTGACATCAAAGTGGACTTCGGGTTGGACACGTGTCGGTCACGCAGTGGTCACGCCCCAGGTCACGGGCGTGACGTTGGGCATGTCAAGAAGGTGGATCTGGGTGCGGGTCACGCCGACAGTCGTCACGCGGGTCTTGTCGGCTTAGTGGAGAAGTCACGCCCCAGGTCACGACGTGACTTTGGGCGTGTCGGGGGTTCGACGATCGTCGAGCGGAAATTCGTCGAGCGGCAAAATCATCGAGCGGAGGATCGTCGAGCGGAACATTTCGTCGAGCTTGATGGAGCGGTCACGCCCCAGAGCACGGGCGTGACGGGTGTTCGGCGATCGTCGAACGAAAATCGGCTAGCGCGGAAATCGTCAAGCGGAATTCGTCGAACGCGAGTCTTGATCGTCGAACAAAAATGACACGGGCGTGTCGGGTTGTCTGACACGGGCGTGTCATTCTGATCGACGATCGTCGAACGGAAATTCGTCAAGCGCGAGTCTTGATCGTCGAACGGAAATGACACCGGCGTGTCGGGTTGGCTGACACGGGCATGTCTGGTCAATTTTTGAGCAGTTTTCTGAAATTTTAGAAAATCAAAATAAGTTAAGTTACAATCAAATTTAACAAAATATGAATAATTTATTAAAGGAAATTGACTGAAAGCAAAGAAAATAAACAAAAATGACTTAATTAATGTACATTAAAATATGTATATTTACAATTTATCAGTGAGTCTGTGGTAAGAGTCTCAAATGAGAAACTTATCCAAAAACTTGAACATGATCTCTTAAATGAGAAATTATTGGTGACAAAATTTTCTAAGCCAAGCATCGTGCTACCCTTAATTGATACCCACCTTACCCAAGCTAGTAAGAAAGGGTTGGGATTTAAGGGACCTGCTAGACATTCCAATCAAAGAGGAAAGGGAAAAGGGAAGGCACCTGTTGTGCCTCTAGCCCCACTGCCTCAAATTTCTTTTCAAAGAGTATTTTTGCCTTCTAACAGGTATGATCATGAAAGTTGTTATGGTCACTAGGAGAACGGCAGATCCACTTGTATGGACTAATGTGGCCCCAGCCATGGTGGAAGGTACAGCCATGTGAAATCCTTTAAGGCTGCCCATGAGGAAATCCAAATGACCCAATATGTACCATTTATTTTTGGTGACCCAGCCCCAAAACTCAAAGATATTGCTGCTGCTAAAAATCTAAATCATACAACAAAAGTTGTGACTCAAGGAGAGTCTTCTGGTAAGGCTGGAATAGCCATCTCAGATGCTATCAGATGCATGTTAGCTGAAAAGAGACATGTAGCTGGTGGTTCTTAGAGAAGGCCAACACAGCTAGCTGAAAGACTGTCCTTCGGTCAAATTGTTGCTGCAAGAAGGCAGAAGCTTAGTGCAGCACATCTCCCCACAGATCAGAAAGCAGTACAGTCAAATGCTAGTCCCAAACAGAAAAGGGGATATAATATCTATGAGTGCTGGTATTGTGGCAAAGTGAGCCACTATACTGTGGATTTTTGGCACAATCCCTCGGTGTCCAGATGTCTTACATGGTTGATTTTCATTGAATAACTTTTTAGCTTGTTTATGTAATATGATATGGACTCCCGACCAGACCTATTGGTTTTTTTTGAAACGGATAAGATGTTACAAAAATCATAATAAACCAAATAAGAAAAGCATACACATCACAGATTGCACGTAAGAAACTTGCATAAAGATTATGGAAATTAATCTTATAAAACTACGGTGCTTCGTATAAAAAGTGCTCACAAAACAATCAAATTGATAATTTTAGGGCACTGCTATCCGCACCGCAGTTTTGTCTATTCACACCGCACTTTCTTCTAATTTTTCGTGTCTTTTGAAAATACGCTTTGTACATGCATTTTTAGGAAAAGTGTTCAACGCGAAAGTTGTAGATCTCGACGATATCAACAACTTTCGTGTTGAACATTTTTCCTAAAAATGCATGTACAAAGTGTATTTCTAAAAGGCGTGAAACCTGAACGTATTTCCCAAGTACGCCTTGTACATGGATTTTTAGGAAACGTGTTCAACATGAAAGTTGTAGATCGTGTTGAACATTTTTCCTAAAAATGAATGTACAAGGCTTATTACCAAAAATTATAAAAAATTAGGAGAAAGTGCGGTGCGAATAGCCAAAACTGCGGTGCGGATAGCAGCGCCCTAATTTTATTAATTTTTTCTATAACAATCATTAAGTTGTAATCATGATGATGGCAATAATTTTATTATCCTTCTTCAAAATTATGTTACATTTAAATATGCTCGTCCATCTGGAGGCAAGTGGATTTTTATTCGTAAAAATGGGGTACGAAGGAGGGGAATTTTTTTGGTCCGGGCCCGGTCTCTAGATTTGGAGACGGGGTCGTTCCGATTTTGACATGTGGCGAGTTTTTCTATCTTTCCGCGCTCTTCTTTGACAAATATTTCGACTATTCACCACGCTTTTTTTGATCGCACATGGTCTTCTTTCTCATTTTGCCGCATCTTTTTATTCCTCGTTGTCATTACAGACGAGATTTGTAACCTCACATCGTCCCTGTTTTAGCTATATCCTGGGTTCCTGTCGCTAATGGTGGAGACGGAATATGTCCTGAATGAGAAGGAGAAGGTACACCCTGAATTCTGAATTGTTATCTTAATTTATTGATGGACTGTAAAAATGAAAATGAGCAAGAGCATAAATTTGGGAAGAAGATGACTCTGTACGAGCTTTTTAAAGCCCATGATGTAATGATATTATATCAAAACTGATCGCAAGATATACGAAAATGATCGCCGGAGAAAGTTAAATGAACGCAAGATATACAAAAATGATCGCATGAGAAATCTAAATGATCGCGAGATATACAAAAATGATCGCAATATATACAAAACCGATCGCAAGATATACGAAGAAGATCGCAAGAAAAATAAAATTGAACATAAGTAAATCAAAACTGGTACATTATACAATTAACGGGACAATCCAAAATTATTGCTGGTAGTAAAAGGAAATACGAGGAAAACGAAGATGTACTACCATATCTCGGCGCTATCTCGTGACATTTGTTCAACTTTTTGCCTTAATCTTAAAAGAAATTGAAAGCGAGGAAAACGAAGAGCGTATTACCTTAAACACCGCTTAACGATCGACAGAGAAACAAGAAAATAGAAAACTTTTTGCAATTTCGAAATCGTTTACGGAATACTTAAGACCCAAAGCAATGAGAAATATGAGTAGTATTTGCGATTAAAAAATATCGCGGAGATATTGCCAGGGATCGCAACATTAAATAAAAGATAATAAATAACTCGCCACCTGTCAAAATTGGAATGGCCTCATCTTCAAATCGGGAGATGGGTCCGGGCCGAAAAATTTCCCATGAAGAGGGATGATAATGTAATTACGTGCCATTAGAAGGGCTTTTTCTCTTGCTATCTAATTGTAAATGAAACAAGTGGACCCACAACCACAGTCATGCATGTGGAATTGGCTTCAGACTTCCTCTACCTTATTGATAACTTGATGTGAAGGGTTGGTTATTAATACATTTAATTGGGTCCAATGATAATAAATAGAAAAGGAGAATTTTATTTTCTTACAAAAAAAATCATGTCATAACTAATCATGCTTTCGGACTCTAATGTCGTTGATATATTTGAGCAAGGATCCGCAAAGGAAGCTTCTTTTGCCTACCAAACCCACACTAAAGGACGAGAGAGGTGGGAAGGTCCGTGAGTTCAAGAAATGGATTTGCACACCAATTATAACCTCGTTAAGGGGCCCACCGTATGGTCTACTTTTGACCTAAACAACAAAATATACAAATTTTACGACTAGTGCACGTTCTTCTGTTAAAAAAATGCGATTGTTAACGCAAGTCGTTATTGGCTAGTCGCACCCAAATTTTTTTAATTTTTCGCGTCTTTTCGAAATACGCCTTTTACATGCAATTTCAGGAAAAGTGTTCAACACGAAAGTTGTAGATCTAGACGTGTTGAACGCTTTTCCTGAAATTGCATGTACAAGGCGTATTTCTGAAAAGCACAAAACCTGTGCATATTTTCAAAGTTCATCTTGTACATGCATTTTTAGGAAAAGTGATCAACACGAAAAGATCTACAACTTTCGTATTGAGAACTTCTCCTAAAATTGCATGTACAAGACGTATTTCGAAAAGAAACGAAATGTTATGAGATTTTGGGGTGCAACTTGCCAATAACGAGTTGCGGTTAACAATCACCTAAAATACGTTTTGCATGTGCGTCCGTTTTTGGTAAGTATTCGCACCTTATTTAGGCGTTGCGGGAGCAGATTCGGCTGTAGGATCTCACGATCAACGACACGGATCATTCTCCCGCAATACTCCTCAAATACATCGTTATCATGAAGTGGTGGTAGAACGATTGTATTTAAACTGCATCGTTGATCTGCGAGATCCTACTGCAGGATCGGCTGCGCAACACCCCGAGATGTGTATTCATGTTGGGGTTTGACTATGTTGACCGGGTCAACTAGTCAAAACTTGTTTTACTAAATGTTGTAGAAATTTTAATGATAGGAGTAAGTAGTTGGGAGTAGCATTTAATGTAGTGCCATTTGGCGTTTTTTGGTTAGTTGTTGTTGCCTATAAATAGGCATATTGTATTACTTGTAAAGTTTGATGAAATAGTAGTTTTTCCTCCTCCATATTTTCGTTTAGAGAGAGGATAGAGAGAGAAGCGTTGCAGCGCTGGGTGTTGTCCGAGTGGTTTGTCCATCTAGCCGTGCGGTCTGAAGTTCTCGCAGGGCTTGGTGATCTCGCCGCGAGGAGGTGCTCGCGGCTTGTACTCGCGGGAGGAGCTCAACTCGCAGAGTTTGGAGATCTCGCTGCGAGAGGGGGTGCTCGCTGTTTGTGTGATCGTGTGTAGTGGTCTAGCCGCAAGCCAAGGCGGTCTCGCCGGATTGGTCTCGCCGGATTGGTCTCGTCGTGCCCACTCGCCTAGGTGCAGCTCGCGTGGAGAAGAGCTACCTGCTGCAGTTCGCGAGATAGAGGCACAGGTCGCCTGGGTGGAGCTCGCTCTAGGAGAAGGCTACTCGCAGGAGTCTAACCGCGCGGGTAGGCGGTCTGTGGTGGCGGTCTCGCAAGTTTGGACTTGTGTTTTTGGAGTTAAGGGGAATAGATTGTGGAGTTGGGATAGAGCGGGGACCCATACACGTTTCCAACAAGTGGTATCAGAGGGAGGTTCTAATCCCCTAGGAGTTGGCTCGGAAGGTTAAGTGACAAGGAGAGATGGAGATGGGAAGTGGAATGCCGGGGCAAGTCCCCAAGTTGACCAAAACGAACTATGGAAATTGGAGTATACAAATGCGAGTGCTACTCGCCTCCAAAGAGTTATGGGAGATAGTTGAAGAGAGAGTCGAGGTGCTTACTGTTGAAGAGGAGGCAGCGTTGACTAACGTTCAGAAGACAACGTTGAGGGAAGCAAAGAAGCGGGACAAGAAGGCCTTATTCCTATTGTACCAAGGAGTTGATGAGACGACGTTTGAGAAGATCTCTGATGCAGGGACATCGAGAAAAGCATGGGAGATACTGCAACACTCCATGTAGGGAGTTGACAAAGCAAAGAAAGTGAAGCTACAATCTCTTCGAGCTCAATATGAGGTGTTGAAGATGCAGAGCTCGGAGAAAGTTGGTGATTATGTGACCCGTCTGTGGACGCTCACAAACGAGATGAAGAGGAATGGAGAGGTGACTGATGATGTTAGTTTCATGGAGAAGCTCCTGCGATGTATGTCCAAGAAGTTCAGGCACGTGGTAGTAGCCATAGAGGAGTCGAAGGATCTCACCGTGATGGCAGTAGATGAGCTTGTTGGCTCGCTGCAAGCCCATGAGTACCGTATGCTGCAGGATGATGAGGTGTCGAGTGGCTTGGGAAAAGCACTCCAGACTCAGCTTAACTTTGGAGAAAGCTCAGGAAGATGAGGAGGTCAACGTGGTCGAGGCTACTAGGAATAGGTAGAGGAGGAAGAGGTGGAAGAGACTTCGAAAGAATCAGTACAACCAGAAGGAGGCAGAGCAACCTCAGGTTGGAGAAACGACGGAGGAGGAAGAGGAAGAGGCCAAGGGAGAGGCCAAGGCAGAGGACAAGGAAGGGACCAGGGAAGAGGTCAAGGAAGAGGAAGAGGAGATATGTCACAGACTCAATGTTACAACTGTAACAAGTTCGGGCATATGAGCTACGGTTATTGGGCTCCAAGGAAGGGAGGAGAAGCCAACCACTATGCTGAGGCAAGTAATACGGGTGGCGACCCGATGATGTTCCTTACCATCCAAGGTACTGCAGGAGGGAGGAACGGAGTGTGGTACTTGGACACTAGCACAAGCAACAACATGTGTGGAGATAAGGAGCTGTTCACCAGCCTTGAGGCAAATGGTGGTGAAGTCAGCTTTGGTGGCGCCTCGAAGATATCTGTGGAAGGAAGAGGTGTGATAGCGGTCACAATGAATGGGAAGGAGGTGCATATCAACGTTGTCTTTTATGTGTCAGGCTTGAGGAGTAACATCCTAAGTCTTGGGCAGCTGGTAGAGAAGGGATATCGTGTCCTATTGAGGGATAGTACCTTAGCCATGAAGGATAGTCAAGGAAGAGAGGTGGTGAGAGTAAAGATGGCGACGAATCGACTCTTTCCTCTAAGTATGGATGCCAAGGAGACGACATGTCTTGCGAAGACAGACGAAGAAGAGGAAGCTTTGCTGTGGCACCACCGGATGGTCCATCTGGGGTTCACAGGCCTGAAGTTACTATCTCACTCCAAGATGGTAGAAGGGTTGCCTATGATCTCGCCTCCTCAGAAGGTATGTGAGTCATGTACCAAAGGAAAGTAGAAGAGAGAAACATTCGAGGGTGGAAAGTCCCGGAGGGCGACAAGGCAGCTGGAGCTAGTTCATTCGGACATAGCAGGTCCGTTTGAGACGACCTCCGTTGGAGGCAGCAGATACTACATTACCTTCACGGATGACTACAGTCGGAAGTGTTCGGTGTACTTTCTGAGAGAGAAGGCTGAGGCGCTTGATAAATTCAAGGAGTTTAAGGCAATGGCTGAGAAGGAGAGTGGGCAGCCACTAAAGGTGCTTAGGACAGATAGAGGTGGGGAGTACACCTCTAGGCTGTTTGATAACTTCTGTAGAGAGTGGGGGATATCTCATCAGCTGACGGTGGCGTACTTATAACACCTCCCCTGTAATGACTGTATAATATAGGTCTGGCCAGGGCCCCACAACATACAGACGCCACAGCTTCAGTATTATAAGATGATATAACTCCCTGATCTCAAAACTCAAAACCACAACACATCGGAAAAAGCAAACAGACTAGAAGTTATGCACAATATATAAGAGTATCGAAGCGGCCTTAAGGCCTTACAACAAAAGTGAGTCCAAAACTCAAATAAATACACCAGTCATAAATGTGCATAAGCACTCCTAGACTAACTCGGCATGCAAGCGGGAAAACATGAGCATCAACCATACAATAAAATAAAAGTAGAGCTAAAACAAAACAGTAACACTTCATGAGGAGTAGGCCCTTTTGGCCGGAAAGCTAGATCCTGCTTGCGATCCTTGTCCTGTAAAAATTTGATTGTAACGTGGGTCAGCAAAGGCTGACCTCAAACTGTGTAACCAACACATCTCCTTCCGGCCGCCCCTAACGGACCCCGGGGAACCCCTTCAACCTGCAAGTCAGCACTTCGTATGCAATATATATTTAAATAAGTAAAGCACTAAGAACAGGCTTGGATGTCTCAAATAACATACACGTTCTCTATTCTTGAGCATATATTGAAAGGGCCTACTTATGCAACATATATGCAAAAACCTGGGCTTCACCCAAGGCACCCTATCGCGTATGCATTTAGCACATCATCATATCATATGGGTACTCATCATTTCTTCATTGGCATAAAGCCGCAAACAAAGGGGGTTACCAACATTCCCCCAACGGCACAAAAGTCGCCACATGGAACTCTTGCAAAGGCCCCACCCGCTCAAGGTCTTAGACCCGGGCTTGCCTGCAAGCTCTGACTTCTCATGTCAGGATTCCAACAACCACAAACTAACCGATTCTAAGAAGCCTTGCTGGACCCCACCCGTTCATGGCCTCATTGCCCGGGCTTACCCCATGCTTGGCATTCTCGTCAGTCTCACAGAATGGGACTAGTCTCGTCGGGACACTCTCCACACATGACGTGCACGTCATGGGATAGCCAACCGACCACGAAGACACAGCCACGCCTTGGCACATCACAATCCAAGATAATTCCACCCTAGTCCCTCATTCGTACTGCAGCGGTCCCGCGCTCCAAGGAAACCATCTACCACCAATGCGGAGCTAACCTTGTCCACCAAGGAAACCATCTACCGCCATTGAGGATCTAACCTTGTCCAATTTCGACTACACGTACTCACTCGATAAAAAGGAGAAAACATCACAAACATCACAAACGGCATCTTGCCGCAACGGATCTCTACGAATCCTTAAAGATCGTATGCAACACCATCGAGTCGGACTAACGGTCGCAACTACGACTTCACCCACCATGCCTAATCCACTAACGAAGCGGATATCTAATGCAAAAACATGCCGGGTGTTGGGTATTGTATCCACAATTACCTGGATTTGAGGAAGCCACCTGTCAAGCTAAGATGATTCACAATGTATTTGTTGAAACCTCTTAAGTTGTGCTTGCAGTTATTCCACGCTAAGTGCACACCAATGTCAGGGTGCAGTAGGTCAATATACACGGGTCTGCACGACGTAATCCCTCGTTGAGCAGATCAGTGTGTTGGCCTACGTGTACTCTCTCTATTGGAGTGCACTTACTTTCAAGTACAGGGCCGTGTTTATACAAGAGCAGACAAGGAGCAAGGATGGGTCAAGGAGCAGCTCTTGGGTGGAAATACGAAAATTCGTCTAAGTATAATTCGACGAGAATCACCAAGTGATTCTCGCCGATTTGGCGAGAATCACCAGTGATTCTCGCCGAATCGTCGAGAATCATTAGTGATTCTCGCCGACTCTATCCGGCTACCTCAAAACGGTGTCAAGTAAGATTCGGCGAGAATCACTAGTGATTCTCGCCGAACCCATCGTTGAGCAGATCATGAATACCAAGTACTATTCGTTGAGAATCAACAAGTGATTCGGCGAGAATCACTAGTGATTCTCGACGAATCGTCGAGAATCACTAACTGATTCTCGCCGATTCGTCGAGAATCACCTGCGATTCTCGCCGATTTTGACTTAGCAATTTCTTTGGAAGCTGCTGGACCGGATTCTGCCGCTGGGACTGTGCTGAACCGGAACTAGGCTTTCCTTCAGGTGGGACCCACAACGGTCATTTAGGAGTATACGTGTGTATAAATACACGGGTATTTTTGAACAGTAACGGTAGCGAAGAAGAAAAGAAATACGCGAGCCACGACGTGACCTAGATCGCCGTTTCCGCTCCGCCGCCGCCGCCGCCGCTCGCGCCAAGTTGTTCGCCGGTTGATATGGTTTCGCCCAGATCCTCCTGCGATAGAAGCCTAGCTAAGCTCAGCGTCTCACGTGTCTAACCGGAGATCTCTTGTCTCTCGATTTGTAGATCGGGAAAATCTTCCCCATCCGAATCGATCGAGACGATTGATCCTAGTGTGACTGTTGGTAGACCTAGCTAGCTTCGCTACGAAGTCTGGATCTCTAAAGAACAGCAGCCGCACATCATTGTTGCCGCCGATCCCGTGAACCTAACCGCCGCCCATCTTGCCGCCGCCGGTTCTGGGGAGATCCTCTCCAAGAGAGATCTAGGGTTGTGGACTCTTTGTGGACTTCAAGAACACGTCGTCAACAAAGAGGGACACCTTTGTCTCCAAACGTAGTTTGTATCTTTTGTACATTCTATTTTATTCTTGTTGTAAAGGAACGGTGGTTCTGTGTTGTAAGGGTTGGATGCAACCCGTGTTGTGGGAGTGTTGACTCCTACGTGTGGAAGGGTTCCTTCCGATAGTGCAAGGATTGGATTTCAATCCTGTTGGTGAAGAGACCGAGTCGTCCCTGGTTGGGAGATAGGTCGAAGGGGGAAAGTGGATGTACCCAAGTCAGGGAACCTCTATAAATAGCTTGTGTACTCTATTGTGCTGTGTTGTTTTATTTTCGTGTGCAGGTACAATTTAAATTCCGCAAAAACGCTGCACGTCACCTATTCCCCCCCCCCCCATAGGTGAAGATAGTTGACACTAGGTGGACTTTCAAGTGGTATCAGAGGGAGGTTACTCATAAAAAAGGTTTACACCTTGAGTAGTATCCTACCACCAGTGTCAGAAGCATGGAGATGGATCATGAGATATCGCCACTAAGACTCCCCGCATGTACAAAGGAGTATTATCCCGTCTGGAGGATGAGGGTGTCATATCACTTGGAGGCCATCGATCCTCGAACATCTTTCATCCTAGAAGAGGGTCCTTTTATTCCTATAAAGACCTCATGCTCTGGAAAGAATATCGAAGTGCCCAAGTGCATTGCAGAGATGTCAGAGACGGAACTGTCACTATTTAACTTGGACAAGAGGATTCGTCAAATTATCATGAATATCTGGTTTGGACCTTCTCGCTCTAGATTGGAAAAATGTGGGACGGCTAAATCTATGTGGGTGATGATCTCAGAGATGATGGGGGGGGGGGGTCAGAGAAAGCTGGAATCTGCTGTCCACCAGAGGATGAAGCCTATGTGGGGGTCCTCGCCTCTGAAGATGAAGGCAAGGATCTATCGGGCAGCATCAGAGCTCCAGTGTCCATGTCAGAGACTGAAGAGGCCAGTGAGGAAAGCAGCTCTGATGAGGATGACACAACGGACACTGGCTCTAATGACAATAACACTGAAGAGCAGGTAACTTCTTCATCCTGCCCCGTCTCTCTTGAAGTTTCTGAAGACAGGAACTGTTTTCCTTCAAAAAATCCTGATTCCCTGCAGAAAGCCCTTCAGACAAGAAACCTACTTGCTGAGGAGCAAGCTCAAGAGATTGCTCGACTGAAGATCTTGTTGGTTCTCCAATTGGCATCCAACAAGGTCAAGGACTCAAAAATCTCAGCTCTAGAGAGTAATCTAGAGAATGAGAAAAGAATAGTATCAAACTTTTCCAAGGTTGATGCTATAAAGAGAAAGCAAGAAAATGGGTGGATCTCCCGGATTATCAATTCGTGGAGAAATGGGGAAACGGTATTCCGACCCCCCACTCCAAGCAGGAAGGCTACTCACCATGCCTTCAGGTATGACCACAGGAATAGTCGTGGTCACTGCAAGGGTGATCTGTCCCCATGTGGAGACACCCGTAGTGCAAGGGCCGTCGTGGCCACTCATGAGAGAATACTTAAGGCTCATTCTGAGCCCTTTGTATTCACTGCCACTGCCTCAATTCGGTGTGAATCTGCATGTACCAGCTCACAGAACACTTCTCACCACCCGAGGACACAGGACAGGGAGGTCAGAAGTCATGGTGTAAGTTTTCATGGGGCCTCAGGAAGGGGGATGCCTGAAAGAAAGGCACCACCTCCCCGGCCTCATGACGCTCGCAACATGCATTCCTTCCACCCTTCCACGTGTCACGGTGGAAGAGGAAATTTTGTGAGGAGATCATGCCCTATCCCGTTTAGACCTAGAACTGTGACTACCTCTGTCACTAGATCAGGTCAGAAACGGCGATACAACATTCACCCGTGTTGGTGTTGTGGCAAAGTGGGACACTTTGCCATAGACTGTTGGCACAACCCCTCTATGTCAAGGTCAAGGGCCTATCCACATTTTCGGGGCAGAGGTAGTCTTCCTGACAGGTTTTCTGAAGGAAGGCAGTCGAGTGCTTATGCTAACAGGAACCTAGGACCCAATATGATTTGGGTTCCTAAGGTAAAGTAATTCTTTCTTGCAGGGTAGTCTGGGTTCCCGTAATTATGATGGGAACTAGACAGTAGGTGTTTCAAGACTAAATTGGAACATGCATCTGGAATAACAGCAGTGATATATATATGAGCAAACTCACATCGAGCACCTGGTATGTTATAGTCAGAGAGACGAACTGATAACTCTCATGTTCCCAGGTATTTTTCATCAGCTCCAAGACTTGAGTCGTTTTCCATTGACAGTCATATATATATATATATTATATATATATATATATATATATATATATATATATATATACTTTATATATATATATATATATATATATATATATATACGTGTATGTGTGAGCATCCAAGGATAGGGTAACACGATGAATATAAACCTTAGATACACCATTAAAGAGTTATCGGAAATTCCACTGGTAGACTCAAAATCTAACATCTACAGGCTTAAATTAGTTCACTAAAAACTAGCGAAGATTGCCATCAAGAAATGTATGGAAAAGCTGGTTCAAACCTCAAATAGTGGCTTTAAGAAGTATTCACATATTTGGAAGATTTTTAAATTAACTTATATGGAAAAGCCGGAAACCATTAAAATCCCTTCTAAATCCCGACGATCTCACGCAGTCTCCCGCCGAACTCACCTTTATATATTTAGAATCCGGCCGACTCTTCATATTCCGTAGGAATCCCGCCGAAGGACGCTCTCCGCAGGAAGACTCGCCGACTCTCTCCGTAGGGGAAACTCGCCGCAAGGGAAGCTCGCCGAATCGACTCCTACTCCGCAGGAAACTCACCAGGAATCGTGCAGGCTTCCGTCGAATCCCGCCGAGTCCCGCCGAACTCCGCAGGAAACTCACCGAATCCGCAAGTTTCTCACCGCAAGTTTCTCACCGAAGGTTTCCCGCAAGAATCCCACTGAAGTTTCTCACCGAAGGTATCCATCGTCTTCCCGCAAGTATCTCGCCGAATCGTGCAGGCTTCCGTCGACATCCCGCAGGACGATCACCGAAGATCTCTCGCAGGAAGCTCACCGACGATTCCACGTGCACTCATCCGGTGTCCATCATCTTCAACCACCTAACTCCCGTCTACGCTTTTAGGTAACCTCTTCCTCACCCGTACTTGGACGTTATCACTAGTGTCGCTTCCCTTTTGACTGTTAATTAAGTGTAGAGTAGGGCTTCACTCCCTAGATCTGCAATGGCTCCGAGGACAACCGCTGGGCTGGTCACTGGATGCGAGCTGGTTCGCACAGGGTTCTCTCATGCCTCTAACGAATTCAAAAACATCGTTCTTATGCTGGAAGAGGCTGGGCTCTCTTTCGTACTGGAGCACCCGTGTAAAATCTTGGACAAAGAGGTGCTGGAGTTTTTCGCTACCGCCAGACTCCGAAATGAAGACTCTCTTATTAAGAGCAAGGTGGCAGGGGCAACGATCAAGATGTCTGCAAACAAGCTAACCCACTTCCTGCAGCTCTCTAGCTCAGAGCACGAGGACTATCTTGAGGAAGAAGACAAAACCAAGACTCTCTTATTCTGTGGTCTCCCACGAGGAACTCGGTCGATAAAGCGCAAGGATATGAATGAAGAAGGGAAGCTTCTGTCAGACATAATTGGAAAGGTACTCATCTGCAAGCCGGGCTCTCATGACCATATCTCTGCGGATATGTTCAAGATCCTGGTGGCAATTGTCTGCCGAAAAAGATTCAACTGGGGAGCTTTGCTGTTTGAGAAGATAAAGGACACCCTGAGATCTCCGAGCTTTGGCCGAATCATAAGTCTGTATCTCAATCAGCTGAATGGAGACAAGTACGACATGAGTAAAGGTGTTCCTCTACACTACTTGAAGAAAATGGACTCAAGTGTTTTTGACAGATGGGAGAGGCGAATTGGGCAGGCTGTCGTGGAAGAATAACAGGACGTATCTCCAGCAGTAATCCCCAGTGAAATTCCTGATGCTTTGACTGCAGGAATTGAGGGGGAGCCTCTACCCCCTCATGTTGATATCGTATCTGACATCTCCCAAATGGCCAGAGATGATGTGACAGATATATAAGAAGACAGTGAAGCTGTGCCGGAGAATGAGGAGGTCCTGAACCTGAACAATCTAGGAGCCGGAGGTGCGGTAGAGGAGACTACTGACGAAGAGTTGGAAGAGGATGCTGATGAAGATGATCTCATGGATGATGAAGGAGAGGAAGACGGCAATGAGGGACAAGAAGCATTAGAGACTCAGGATCTCATTGAACCTTCATCTGACAAGCACGCACCTGAAATCGTTCCTGAGAACATTGGTGCACGAGTGGAGGGGAAGTCCGAGAAATCTACAGATGCTGCCAGTATTCCACCCTTAGAGGCTGTGCTCCTGTCCAGCTCTACAGGTGCATCTGATGAAGTGCAAAGCCAAGAAGTGCCTCCTGATCTTCCACTACGAGATAATCTAGCCACTCATACCGTGAATGTCATTCAGGGCATAGTGAATGAGCTTAAAGCCACTTTTGATAAAGCTCAAAATAAAATGCTGAAAAGGATAAAGAAGTCTGAAAATCTCATGCTCAAGAACATGGTGGAGATCAATCATAAACTTGACATGATGGAAAAGAAATTTGAAGAGAAGTATACAGCGGCCGGCCAAGCTGTCACTCTTCTTATGGACGGGTTGAAAAAGAACACCGACACTCTCGTCGTAGTAATTCAGAATGCTCATGTTGTAGCAAACAACATTCAAAAGTTTGACGGTAATATGGTAACTCTCAACGCCAATCAACAAGCATTGGTCACTGAATTCTCCAGGACGTCAAAGCATATTGATGACTCCCTGCACTCCTATGCAAACTCCATCGCAGTCGAAGCCAAAAAGGGGAAGAAGGAATATATTGCTAAGATGACTGAGCTTCGAGAAGTCATGATCAACAACTTCGAACAGTCAAACAAATATGTCTATGACAGTTGCTGGTGGATGCTCCAACAGGCGTTAGGCGTCGATTTGAATCCTGCGGGTATTCATGCTCCTAAGACTACTACGGATGCTGAGGGAGTAAGTGCTGCAGATGTTCCCATGAGTGAATCTGATGCTTGGGTTATTTCCAAAGCAAAACTGATGAGCATGTTTGACCAAGAGGCCCTAGCAAAAGCCAGGGGGAAGAGAAAAGCTCAAGAAGGGACCTCCAAGGAGACACAAGCTGAAAAGAGAATTCGACTGAGTGAGGAGGAAGTAAGAAACGAAAAGTGGAGTACAGTTTCAAAGAATATCATCCTGGACACCTTCTGGCTACAAGAAAAAGGAGAAATCAATCGAAACGAACTATACAGCCAGTATGAGTGGGAAATGCACAAGACGTATGAAGCGAAACGAAACATCTTCTTCAGGACCAACATGACGGCAGATAAAGCTCCTCCTCCTAGATATTATCTGAAGCCCAAAGAGTATATGGAGAGGCAAAGAAAGAAGTACTTGGCTCAAAAACTCAAGGATGACTTAGCCAAAGAAAAGTAGTCAAAAACTTATAGCATGTCATTCTCTCTTAAGAACAATTAACGTTTATTGTTATTATATGAACAATTCTGAGATTATATATAAATATATATATTTGTATATGTATTTGAATTTGTGAATGACTCAAGTCTTGATCTGTTTGCCTATATTCTCTTGTGCTGCATATTTAAATTCTGAATGATGTTTATATTATCTGGTTGGTGTTATTCATCTTAGCTAGTAGGGTTTTGGCTTCGTCAAATAGGGGGAGATTGTTGGGTATTGTATCCACAATTACCTGGATTTGAGGAAGCCACCTGTCAAGCTAAGATGAATTCACAATGTATTTTATGAAACCTCTTAAGTTGTGCTTACAGTTATTCCACGCTAAGTGCACACCAATGTCAGGGTGCAGTAGGTCAATATACACGGGTCTGCACGACGTAATCCCTCGTTGAGCAGATGAGTGTGTTGGCATACGTGTACTCTCTCTATTGGAGTGCACTTACTTTCACGTACAGGGCCGTGTTTATGCAAGAGCAGACAAGGAGCAAGGATGGGTCAAGGAGCAGCTATTGGGTGGAAAGACGAAAATTCGTCTAAGTATAATTCGACGAGAATCACCACGTGATTCTCGCCGATTCGGCGAGAATCACCAGTGATTCTCGCCGAATCGTCGAGAATCATTAGTGATTCTCGCCGACTCTATCCGGCTACCTCAAAACGGTGCCAAGTAAGATTCGGCGAGAATCACTAGTGATTCTCGCCGAACCCATCGTTGAGCAGATCATGAATACCAAGTACTATTTGTTGAGAATCAACAAGTGATTCGGCGAGAATCACTAGTGATTCTCGACGAATCATCGAGAATCACAAACTGATTCTCGCCGATTCGTCGAGAATCACCTGCGATTCTCGCCGATTTTGACTTAGCAATTTCTCTGGAAGCTGCTGGACCGGATTCTGCCGCTGGGACTGTGCTGAACCGGAACTAGGGTTTCCTTCAGGTGGGACCCACAACGGTCATTTAGGAGTATACGTGTGTATAAATACACGGGTATTTTTGAACAGTAACGGTAGCGAAGAAGAAAAGAAATACGCGAGCCGCGACGTGACCTAGATCGTCGTTTCCGCTCCGCCGCCGCCGCCGCCGCTCGCGCCAAGTTGTTCGCCGGTTGATAGTGGTTTCGCCCAGATCCTCCTGCGACAGAAGCCTAGCTAAGCTCAGCGTCTCACGTGTCTAACCGGAGATCTCTTGTCTCTCGATTTGTAGATTGGGAAAATCTTCCCCATCCGAATCAATTGAGATGATTGATCCTAGTGTGACCGTTGGTAGACCTAGCTAGCTTCGCTACGAAGTCTGGATCTCTAAAGAACAGTAGCCGCACATCGTTGTTGTCGCCGATACCGTGAACCTAGCCGCCGCCCATCTTGCCGCCGCCGGTTCCGGGGAGATCCTCTCCAAGAGAGATCTAGGGTTGTGGACTCTTTGTGGACTTCAAGAACACGTCGTCAACAAAGAGGGACACCTTTGTCTCCAAACGTAGTTTGTATCTTTTGTACATTCTATTTTATTCTTGTTGTAAAGGAACGGTGGTTCCGTGTTGTAAGGGTTGGGTGCAACCCGTGTTGTGGGAGTGTTGACTCCTACGTGTGGAAGGGTTCCTTCTGATAGTGCAAGAATTGGATTTCAATCCCGTTGGTGAAGAGACCGAGTCGTCCCTGGTTGGGAGATAGGTTGAAGGGGGAAAGTGGATGTACCCAAGTCGGGGAACCACTATAAATAGCTTGTGTACTCTGTTGTGCTGTGTTGTTTTATTTTCGTGTGCAGGTACAATTTAAATTCCGCAAAAACGCTGCACGTCACCTATTCCCCCCCCCCCCCCATAGGTGAAGATAGTTTACACTAGGTGGACTTTCAAGGACGGACCAAATCGACCCGGAGGTTCCTCTTGAACCTTGGCGACCCAAACCCCTCTTATTCGAGAGTTTGGTGCCCAAAAACTAGAAAATGAAAGATGCTAAAACATGCATCCTAAAACCAAGAGAAGAAGTGTCGTTACCTTCCGACTCCTCTTCCTAGCCATGGAAACTTAGACGGATGGAAAACTTCTCGACGATCTTGCCTCCACGGATTTGGACTCGGCTCGCGATTTGGAGCACTGAAGCCTCTCCAACCACCGGATCTCTCCTTCACCTTCTTCCTTGCTCTCCCCTCTCTCTAGATCTTAGAAAGAGATTGCTTGGAGAAGAATGAGGGTTTCTAATCATATTCTCGGACTTAACAAGCAAGGGCAACCCTGGACCATCAGATCCCAAAAAAAGGAAAAGAACGGCCACGATCCGAACTGAAAAACAAAACACCTGGGCCGAACACAGCTTGTGACACGCCCGTGTCCAAGGCTGTGTTCCCCAATCGACGCTGAAACCGTCACACCCAAAATAGGACACGGGTCCTTGACACGCCCGTGTCACTTTTGACACGGCCGTGTCCAACCTGAACACGCCTGGGCTCCAGGCCGTGTCCAACCCCTCACACATCCCGGCTCTCAACCCGAGAAGGACACGGTCTGGGACACGCCCGTGTCTCAGGCCGTGTTTGACGTCTCGACGATCGTCGACTGCCTCTTTGTCAACTTCGCAGAAACTCGACGAACACGCTTGACACAGCCGTGGACACGCCCGTGTCCTAAGTCGTGTCCACTGCCTCGACACTTCGTCGAGCAAAAAAAACGTCGAAACAACAGGCGCTCGACGAACCCGAAAATGCACGACCATGGACACGCCCATGTCCAAGGCCGTGTTCCCTGCCTGTGTCGACACATCCACTGTGTCGACACAACTGTGTCGACACCACCGTGTCGACACCTCTGTGTCGACACCAATGTGTCGACACCACCATGTCAAAACCCGAGAGAACACGCCTGCGACACGGGCTCCGATATGCTCGTGTCGGAGGGCATGTCCCCCACTAGTCGACAAACGGAGGGAAAATCGTCAACTCCCCAAGCTCTCTACGAACCCGGTACAATACGGCCATGGACACGCCCGTATCCTAGGCCGTGTGACCCTCACCAAGACCCAACTTAGCTCTCGACTCTGCTCGTCCTTCTTTCAAATTTTGGGGCGTTACAACTCTCTCCCCCTTAAAAGAATTTCGTCCTGAAATTAAAAAAAAACAAGAAGAGGTACACAAAATTTAAATGATACCTGAACGGAAAAACTCTGGATATTCCTCCAGCATGGTTTGTTCTCGTTCCCAAGAGAGCTCCTCACGACCGCAGTTGTCCCATCAGACTTTTACGAGTTTGACATCTTTGTTCCGTAACTGCCGAACTTTTGAGTCCTCTATAGCAATTGGACGGACTCGTGTCCTCAAGTCTTCCTCTATCGGCACCGATGTCGATTCGATCACCACACTAGCCTCTACCAAGGCTTTCCTCAAGACGGAAACATGGAAGACGTCATGCAGTCCACTCAACTCTGCGGACAACGCCAACCGGTATGTTGCTTCTCCCACCCGTTCAACAACTTCAAAAGGTCCCAAAAACCTTGAACTCAATTTCTTGAGTCGGCGAATCCGTGAAACACCTTTGAACGGCTTGTTCTTCAAATAGACCCAATCGCCTACCGCGAACTCCAACTTCCTGTGGCGTGCATTAAAATATTTTGCTTGCCGATCTTGAGCCACCTTCATGCGCTCTTGAATGGTCCGTACCAACTCAAAAGCATCCGCCACCACTTCTTTTCCCAAAAGTTTGGTGTCTCCCGCCTCTGTCCATGACATCGGTGTTAGACACCGCCTCCCATACAGAGCTTCGTATGGTGCCATCTTTATACTTGCTTGGTAACTGTTGTTATATGCGAACTCCATCATGAAGAGGTGATCCTCCCATTTTTTGCTGAAGTCAAGAACACACATCCTCAGCATATCCTCCATAGTACGGTTCGTTCTTTCAGTTTGCCCGTCAGTTTGAGGATGGAAAGCGGTACTGAACTTTAGCTTCGTGCCCAGACTCTTCTGATCCAACCTCTAGTCCTTGGACGTGAAACGTCCGTCACGATCGCTGACTATACTTTTAGGGATCCCATGTAGCCACACAATGTTGCTAACATGAACTCCACCAGCTTCTCCATGCTGTCGTCCTTCCGGTTTGGGATGAAGTGAGCCACCTTGGTTAAGCGATTCACAATTACCCAAATCGCGTCGTTACCCTGCTGTGATCTAGGTAACCCATGCACAAAATTCATGGAGATGTCATCAAATTTTCACTCAGGGATTGAAAGAGGCTTCAGGAACCCGCCCGGCTTCTGACACTCGGCCTTCACCAAGGCACAAATTTGACATCGATTCACGTACAAAGCTATGTCCCGCTTCAGTTCAGGCCACCAAAAGGATCTCTTCATATCCAAGTACATCTTTGTACTGCCCGAATGAATGGAGTACTTTATAAAGTGAGCTTCAAACATCAACTCCTCACGGAGCTTGCCAAACTGCGGTACATAAATCCTTTCGTCCTTCCTCAGAATCCCGACAATCATCTCCCAGGCGCTGCTCTCGCCTTTTTGAGCTTCCACCACGAATGGTTGAAACTCCACATCAAAACGAGTCGCTTCCCGAATACGATCGGACAAGTCGTTCTGCACTTCAATCCAGTTTAATCGAGCCACACTAGCCTCGCCTCTTGCTACACACTCCAAGCTGAGGGACTCTCATTCCCACACCAACCGCTCATCATGAGCGTCAATCCAATTCCCTTGCCCAGAGTATTTTCTACTCAATGCATCGGCCACCACATTGGCCTTACCCGGTGTATACTGGATCGCCACCTCATTGTCTCCAAGGAACTCAACCCACATGCGCTGCCTCATATTCAAGTCCTTCTGATCTAATAGATACTTCAGGCTTTTATGATCCGTGAAGATCTCTACCTTTGCATCATAGACATAGTGTCACCATATTTTCAATGTGAAAATTACCGCCGCCAACTCCAAGTCATGGACGGGGTAATTCCTCTCATGGGGCTTCAGCTGCCTAGATCCAAAGGCTATTACACTGCCATGTTGCACCAACACGCAACCCAAACCGCACCCTGATGCGTCACTGAAGATCTGAAATCCTTCGGTCGCTTTTGGTAGACTTAGGATTGAAGCCATCATCAGTCTTTCCTTTAGCGCCTCGAATGTCTGACTGCACTCTTGAGTCCACACAAACTTCTGGTCTTTACGAGTGAGTGAGGTGAGGGGTAGAGCTATCCATGAAAAGTTTTCCACAAATCTCCTATAATACCTGGCTAGTGCAAGAAAACTTCGGACTCCCGCCACGGTTCTCAAAATTGGCCAATCTCTGATGGCTTCCATCTTTGTTGGATCTACCGCCACCCCATCCCCACTAAGCACGTGGCCCAAAAATGTCACATTCTCCAACCAGAACTCGCACTTCGAGAACTTTGCATACAACTGGTTCTCCCTCAACACTTGCAAGATCATTCTCAAGTGAGTCTTATGCTCCACTTCCGATTTGGAATACACCAAGATGTCGTCAATAAAGACAACTACAAAAGAGTCCAAGTATTTTCGAAATACTCGATTCATCAAATCCATGAATACAGATGGTGCGTTCATCAGCCCGAATGGCATCACTGAGAACTCGAAGTGTCCATACCTCGTGCCAAACGCTGTCTTGGGTATGTCCTCGTCTCGAATCCGCAACTGATAGTATCCTGACTTCAAGTCCAACTTTGAATACAATACCGACCCCACCAACTGGTCGAACAGGTCGTCTATCCTAGGAATCGGATATTTATTCTTGACGGTCAATTTATTCAGCTCTCAGTAGTCTATGCACAGCCGCACACTACCGTCTTTCTTCTTTACAAATAACACTAGCGTGCTCCATGGTGAAGAACTGGGTCTGATATACCCCTGCTCCAATAGTTCCTGCAACTGTATCTTGAGTTCAGCCAACTCCTTTGGTGCCATCCTAAACGAAGGATGTTACACCGGTCTAGCATCTGGTACTAACTCAATCGAGAAATCGATCTCCCGTCGAGGAGGCGCTCCAGGAAGTTCATCCGGGAATACATCCTCGAACTCTACCACCACTGGAAATTCCCCAAGCGATAACCTGGAAAGGCGAACCTCCAATAACGCTACAAGCACTACTCCACCCTGGCTAACTGCCCGCGCCAACTGCAAGGCCAAAATCATAGAACATGTCACTCCATTAAGGCCCTCAAATTCGACCTCCGTCTGCCCTTTGCTTCTTAGGGTCACCACCTTGGATAGGCAATCAATATTGGCACGTTGCTCCGCTAGCCAATCCATTCCCAAAATCACATCAAACTCAACCAACGGTAAGACCGCTGTTATCAACACGAAGTTAACTCCGCTTAGCTCCCAACCAATGAGCCCTTTCTTTCCGGTGGTCATGGATGACCCATTGGGCATGTGCACCTTCAGCTCTGCGTCCGCCGAAAAAGACTCAACTCCAATCCTCCGGACAAAGCTTTCCGCAAGAAAGGAGTGAGACGCTCCCGTATCAAACAGTACTCTAGCGGGGTAGCCGGAAACCAACATAAAGCGTACAACATAGACATCAACAATAATGTTCTAAACGTATGAGCGCAAGGTTAAACTTAAACTTCCTCATACTTGTCACCATGTCGGGTTGGCGGATCGCTTCCTGCTGTCCAAGGTTGTAAGCCATTGGTTGCACCGGTTGGAACCGAGATGCGCTCGACTCCACTATCTTCCCTTTCTCTGCAGCACTGGGGCCGGAGCGCACAGTCTGCTCCTGCCTTGTCTCCTGCTCCGCACCCCCTTGATTACAAAAACGAGCTATGTGCCCCACCTTTCCACAGTTGAAGCATGTCGGTGGCCCCTTAGAGTGAGACCCTCAGGACGTCCACTTGCTTTTCTCACCGGGCTTGTATGGGTGAGGCTTCTTCCTCCATCTATTCTCTTACGACTTTCCTTGGGATTGAGAAGGCTTTCCTTCTCCTTGCTTGGATGTAAAACCCTTGCAGCATTGGCTTCGCTCTAGATCACTCTCCAATGTCCTGGCGGCCTCAACTAGCTCGTTAAAACCAGCTCTCTTCATGGCAATGAGGGGTTGCCTTAAATTCTCCATCAGCCCTTGGTAAAAGAGGTTATCCCTCTCCACATCATCCGCCATCATCGTACCCGCGTAACGACCCAAATGGTTGAACTCCTGCACATACTCGTCCACCGTCTTGTCTCGCTGCATCAAGTGCAAAAATTGTCTCTATAGGGCCAACCTTGTAGAAACGAGAATGTACCTCTTTAGAAAAGCATCCCCAAATTCTTCCATCGACGGGGTGCGCACAGGAAATTGGCGGTCGCTATGGCTCACCGACCATAACTTTGCGTCTCCCTCCAACATGAAGGCCGCAATTTCAGATTGCTTCTCTTCCGGCGTCTCTGCCGCCCTCATAAGCTCTTGAATACGTGTCCACCAGTCCTCTGCATCAGTCGGAGTACCGACACCCTTGAATGTCGGGGGATGGAAGCTCAGAAAGTACTTCATCTGCCGGTCTCCATGCCCGACAACCACCCTTTCTGCCAAAGGCTCTACTCGCCTAGCTTCTCCACCCGGCACCGCCGTCGCCGTATCCGGTGTAGCAGGGGTTGCTACCTGAGCTGTTGTTGTAGCCTGGGCTGCCACAATTGCTTCTGCAAGCATGCGACAAAAGTCGGACGGGTTTACACCCATGCCCAAAGGACCCTGAGCTGTGGCGCTGCTCACTGAAAGCTCTTCTCTTGGTCTCGATGTACCCGCCTTGTTGCTTGCACTCTTAAGAAAAGCAAGAAAACAAGGGATCAGTCTGTAATCGCAAGACTCAGTCATAAGGACACTCATGGTCCCGTATTACTCCTATGTGGATAACTTCTATACGCACTGACCTTGAACCTAACCTCCCTCTAATACCAAATTGTAACACCTCCCCTATAATGACCGTATAATATGGGTCCGGCCGGGGCCCCACAACATAAAGACGCCACAGCTTCAGTATTATAAGATGATATAACTCCCCGATCTCAAAACTCAAAACCACAGCACAACGGAAAAAACAAACAGACTAGAAGGTATCAACAACATATAGGAGTATCAAAGCGACCTTAAGGCCTTACAATAAAAGTGAGTCCAAAACTCAAATAAATACACCAGTCATAAATGTGCATAAGCACTCCTAGACTACCTCGGCATGCAAGCTGGAAAACATGAGCATCAACCATACAATAACATAAAAGTAGAGCTACAACAAAACTATAACACTTCATGAGGCTTAGGCCCTTTGGACGGCGAGCTAGCAACTGCTTGCGATCCTTGCCCTGTAAAAATTTGATTGTAACGTGGGTTAGCAAAGGCTGACCTCAAACTGTTTAACCAATACATCTCCTCCCGGCCGCCCCTAACGGACCCCGGTGAACCCCTCCAACCTGCAAGTCAACACTTCGTATGCAATATATATTTAAACAAGTAAAGCACTAAGAACAGGCTTGGATGTCTCAAACAACATACACGTTCTCTATTCTTGAGCATATATTGAAAGGGCCTACTTATGCAACATGTATGCAAAAACCTGGGCTTCACACAAGGCACCCTATCGCGTATGCATCTAGCACATCATCACATCATATGGGTACTCATCATTTCCCCATTGGCATAAAGCCGCAAACAAAGGGGGTTACCAACATTCCCCCAACGACACAAAAGTCGCCACATGGAACTCTTGCAAAGGCCCCACCCGCTGAAAGTCTTAGACCCGGGCTTGCCTGCAAGCTCTGACTTCTCATGTCAGGATTCCAACAACCACAAACTGACTGATTCTAAGAATCCTTGCTGGACCCCACCCGTTCATGGCTTCATTGCCCGGGCTTGCCCCATGCTTGGCATTCTCGTTAGTCTCACAGAAGGGGACTAGTCTCGCCGGAACACTCTCCACACATGACTTGCACGTCACGGGATAGCCAGCCGACCACTGAGACACAACCATGCATTGGCACATCACAATCCAAGACAATTCCACCCTAGTCCCTTATTCGTACTGCAGCGGTTCCGCGCACTAAGGAAACCATCTACCACCAATGCGGAGCTAACCTTGTCCAGCAAGGAAACCATCTACCGCCATTGAGGAGCTAACCTTATCTGATTCCGACTACACGTACTCACTCGAGAAAAATGGGAAAACATCACAAACATCACAAACAGCATCTTGCCGCAACGGATCTCTACGAATCCTTAAAGCTCATATGCAACATCACCGAGTAGGACTAACGGTCGCGACTACGGCTTCACTCACCATTCCTAATCCACTAACGGAGCGGATCTCTAATGCAAAAACATGTCGGGGATGGACCCAATCGACCCGGAGGTTCCTCTTGAACCTTGGCGACCCAACCCCTCTCATTCGAGAGTTTGGTGCCCAAAAACTAGAAAATGAAAGATGCTAAAATATACATCCTAAAACCAAGAGGAGAAGTGTCGTTACTTTCTGACTCCTCTTCCTAGCCATGGAAACTTAGACAGATGGAAATCTTCGCAATGATCTTGCCTCCACGGATCTAGACTCGGCTCGCGATTTGTAGCACCGAAGCCTCTCCAACCACCGGATATCTCCTTCACCTTCTTCCTTGCTCTCCCCTCTCTCTAGATCTTAGAAAGAGATTGCTTGGAGAAGAATGATGGTTTCTAATCATATTCTTGGACTTAACAAGCAAGGGCAACCCTGGACCATCAGATCCCAAAAGAATGGAAAGAACGACCACGATCCGAACTGAAAAACAAAACACCTGGGCCGAAGAGGGCTTGTGACACGCCCGTGTCCAAAGCCGTGTTCCCCAATCGACGTCGAAACCGTCGCACCCAAAATAGTACACGGGTCCTCAACACGCCCGTGTCACTTTTGACATGGTCGTGTCCAACCTGAACATGTTTGGGCTACAGGCCGTGTCCAACCCCTCACACATCCCGGCTCTCAACCCGAGAAGGACACGGCCTGGGACACTCCCGTGTCTCAGGCCGTGTTTGACGTCTCGACGATCGTCGACTGCATCTTCGTCGACTTCGCAGAAACTCGACGAACATGCTTGATACGGCTGTGGACACGCCCGTGTCATAGGCCGTGTCCACTGCCTCGACACTTTGTCGAACGAAAAAAACGTCGAAACAACAGGCGCTCGACGAACCCGAAAAGGAACGGCGATGGACATGCCCATTGTAACATCCCATGTTACTTCTAGACCCCTTAACTCAGATTGGGTTGAACATGGGGTGGAGTTAAGGTGGATTTACATAGGGCCCTGTTGAAGTATTAGACCGGGCGGCTTAGCGGTCTGATCCAGCGGTTTGTTGACCGAGCGGTCTGGCGATCTCACTCTGAAGCCTGGAGACCGGGCGGTCTATCGGTCTACCATTGCGGCCTGTTCTATCCTGCTGGAGTTGCCGAGCGGTTAACCCATCTGTCTAACCGCGCGGCCTGTGCGGTCACCTTTATTCTAGCCGCTCAGTATTGTAAATGTTTAGTCCCACATTGTTTGTATACTCTCTTTCTTATCTCCTCCATTCTATATAAGGGAGGCTATACCTTTGTAAATGATATCTTTTTTGGATAATAAAATTTCAATTATTCAAAAGTTTATCCGCTTGTTCTCTCTTTTTCGCTACTTTCTAACTTAGTATCAGAGGACACGGTCATTTCCTCCTGATTCTGTGCGCTCTCTGTTGTTCGCGGCTTGTTTTCCGCTTTCTGCGACCTGTCTCGCGACTTGCCTTCTCTTCTGTCTTCTACCCTGTTCGCGCGGCTTGTTTCTGTCCGCTGCCCTGTTCGCGCGGCTTGCTTCTTCTTGGTTCTCTTCTCCTACTGCTATTCGTCGCAGCGACCTGTTTCCTTGTCGCCGCGCTCCTTGTTCTTTCTTGCCTCTCCGTCTTCCTAGTCGTTGCGGCCTGTCTCTGTCCGCGTGCCTTGTCTCTACCCGCTGCGGACTTCTTCTCCCTGTCCGCTTCTGCTTTCCCCATTTCCGCTTGTCTCTATACTCGCGGTTTGCTGCTGTGATCTGCCTGACCGTGCGGGTTGTTCCTATCTCACCTGCATCTTGGTCGCGGTCACCTGCTCTTCTCCTCTCTTCTGTTCGCTCGGCCTTTTCATTCCGCGCGACCTCTTCCCCGCTGTGCCTTTGACCTCTTTCTAACCGCTACTGTTCGCGCGGCTTCTTCTATTTTCTAACCGCTTCTGTTCGCGCGGCTTCTTCTGCTTGCCGGGTTCTATGACTACCTCCGGTCTCACCACTACTCCTGCAGCTCCTTCTCCTCCTCCTCCTTCGGGCAACCTTGGCACCCTTTCCAAGCTTATTGGCTCCAACTATCCCGATTGGAGCGTTTCTTTCACCTTTCTCCATCGTTCTCAACACAAGCGTCATCACCTCACCGATGACCCTCCTCCTCGCACCTCTCCTGAGTTTGATGACTGGGATGCGAGTGATGCACTTGTCCGCACCTGGCTGGCCAACAACCTTTCTGATGAGTGCCTTCCCGTCATTCGCCATGATGAGACGGTCAAGGCCGCCTGGCTTCACCTCGCTGCTCTCTATTCTAAGGGGGGCTAGACGTCCCGCATTTATACTCTCTATGCGGACCTTTTCGCCCTCCCTTCCATGTCACCGGCTGCAGCTTATCAGCAGGTTTAGGCTCTTGGTGCTGAAATCCTCCAGAATCGCCCCTTCTCCGCGGACTTGGCCGACCAGCACAAACACTTCCAGGAACTCCTGGTTGTTTGTTATCTTCTTCGTCTTCCCGACTCTTATGATATGATCCGCCAGCAGATCTTGGGTGAGGCGGAATCTCCTACTTTGGATGCCACTGCGGCTCGCATTGTCGATGTTACTTCGCTACTCCAGCGGCCTCTGTTGGCCTCCCCCCCTTCCCAGGACTCCTTTGCTCACCAAGCTCAAAGGGGGGGCCCTAGTAGCCGCGGCTCCTCTGGCGAACGAGGTTCATCCCGGTTCCTCTGCTCTCACTGTGGTCGTACTGGCCATACTGTTGACCGCTGCTGGCAGAAACATCCTCATCTTCGCCCTTCCGGTGATGCTCCTTCTTCGGCCTCCGCCTCTTCTCGGCCGTCTGCCTCTGTGGCCACGACGTCAGGTAGTGCCCACGTCGTTACCCAAGGTAAATGGCTGATTGACTCCGGTGCCACAAATCATATGACGGGCAACCCTCATTGCTTCTCCTGTCTTGAGACCCATGACCGCTTACCCCCCGGTTCGTGTGGAGGATGGTTCCCCGTCCCCGAATCATGGGACGGGCATTGTTCAACTCACCCCATCGCTTTGCTTGGAGGATACCCTCTATGTCCCGAAGTTCCCGTGCAATTTGTTATCAGTTACTACTTTATGCCGGCAACTTCAGTGCTCCGTCTTATTCACTCCCACTACTTGTTCTTTTCAGGACCCGAGGACCCAGCGGACGATTGCTACTGGGACTGAGAGCGGCGGCCTCTACTTCCTCGACGATGTTTCCGCTCTATCTGCCTACTCCTCCTCCACTGATCTCCTTCAGTGGCATCTTCGTCTTGGACATCCTCCTCCTCGGCTTATTCGCCAGCTTCTGCCCCACTTACCTCCTACCAGTTCTCCGCTCAACTGTGATGCGTGTCAGCTTGGCAAACATCATCGCTCCTCCTTCCCACCGAAGCAAGGCCGTGGCTCCTCTCGCATATTTGATCTTATTCATTCTGATGTATGGGGTCCTGCTCCTACCCTCACAGTTGGTCGGGGCAGTTCCTATTTTGTCACTTTTATCGATGATTTTTCTCGATGTACCTGGGTGTATCTGTTAAAAGATCGCTCTGAACTATTTTCTGTTTGGCAATCATTTTACTTTATGATTAAGACTCAATTTGCTATTTCTATTAAAGTCTTATGTTCTGATAATGCCAAAGAATATCTGACTCATGAGTTCTCCGCATTTTTTCACCAACATGGCCTCCTTCATCAAACGACTTGTGTTTACACCTCCCAGCAGAATGGGGTGGCGGAGCGTAAAAACCGTCACCTGCTTGATGTTGCGCGTACTCTCATGACGTAGATGCACGTCCCTCGCTACTACTGGGGCTACGCTGTGCTCCTCGCCTGCTATCTCATCAATCGCCTTCCCTCCGCGGTTCTCCACGGCCAGACTCCCTTCTCCCTTCTCTACCCCCACCAGGAACCTTTTCCTCTTCCTCTCCGTGTCTTTGGCTGTACGGCCTTTGTTCACGCTCCCTCCGCTACCCGCGACAAGCTTTCCCCCCGCTCCACCAAGTGTGTCTTTTTGGGGTACTCTACCACTCAAAAAGGCTATTGCTGCTTTGACCCCCTTCTCCGCAAGCAGTTTGTCTCCGCGGATGTGACTTTTTTCGAAAATGCTTCCTATTTCTCTCCTCCCTCTTCTCTTCCTTCTGATATCTCCGTTCCTTCCACACCTCTCCACGTTTTCCCACCTTCGTCTCCTCCTCCACCCACTCCTTCCCAGTCCGTCTCCCCACCCACCCCTCCACCCTCCTCTCCGTTGTCGTCTCTCTAGTCCCGGGCCAGCCTTCTCCGCCACGGACGCTCCGGTCGCTAACGCTCCCGTTGACCTGGATGTTCCCATTGCCCTTCGCAAAGGGGTGCGGGCGTGTACTCAACACCCGCTCACGGTTGTTGTTTCCTATGATCAGCTTTCTCCTTCTCGCAGGTGTTTTGCCTTGGCTATCTCTGCTACTTCTACTCCCCGTACCTACCAGTAGGCTCTTGATCTCCCTCATTGGAAGTCTACCATGGATGAGGAGATGGCTACTCTTACTGAACGGGGTACCTGGACCCTGGTTCCTCCTCCTGTGGGCACTGATGTGGTTGGCTGTCGCTGGGTCTTCGTTGTGAAGTTTCGCCCCGACGGTACTGTGGATCGCTACAAAGCCCGGCTGGTGGCCAAGGGCTTCACTTAGACTTACGGCGTTGATTACTTTGATACCTTCTCTCCGGTTGCTCGCCTCAGCACCATCCGGGTTCTCTTTTCTGTGGTTGTTAACCGGGCTTGGGCCATTTCCTAGCTTGATGTGAAGAATGCCTTTCTCTATGGCGATCTTCAGGAGGACGTCTATATGGAGCAACCTCCTGGGTATGTTGCTCAGGGGGAGACACGTGTATGTCATTTGAAGAAGGCCATTTATGGCCTAAAGCAGAGCCCTCGGGCATGGTTTGACAAATTCAGTGGTATTGTGGCTACCATCGGCTTTCAAAGGAGTTCGGCCGATCACTCCTTATTCATTCGCAAAACGGCCTCGGGACTGGTGGTTTTGGCCGTATATGTGGATGATATTCTCCTTACTGGCGATGACCGAGATGAGGTGGACTTGACGAAGAAGCACCTCCGTCAGCACTTGGTCACGAAGGATATGGGCTCCCAAAATACTTTTTGGGGATAGAAATCTCTCGGAAACTTGACTCCTTGGTTCTCTCTCAACGGAAGTATGCCCTTGATCTTCTACGAGAAGCAGGATTGACAGATGCCAAACCAGCTCGTTTTCCCATGGCTATTGGAGAAGACAAAATGTGGACGGATGACTCGCCTCTTCTATCTGATGTCACAAGGTACAGACGTTTGGTAGGCAAACTCATCTATCTCACAGTGACTAGACCCGACATCGCCTATGCTGTAGGCAAGGTCAGTCAGTTTATGCAAGCTCCCATGGAGTGCCATCTTCAGTCCGCCCTGAAGATTTTAGAGTATATCAAAGCAGCACCAGGCAGAGGGTTACTCTTTCAGAAGAATGGTCATCTGAGGGTTGAGGCCTACTCAGATTCAAGTTATGCGGATGACAAAGGCGATCGTAAATCCACATCAGGTTTTTGTACCTTTGTTGGAAGTAATCTCGTGAGTTGGAAGAGCAAGAAACAGTCTGTTGTCTCCAGATCCAGTGCCGAAGCCGAATACCGGAGTATGGCGTCAACCACGTGTGAGTTAAAGTGGTTGCGGGCTCTCATGCTTGACCTGGGCGAGGTATATGACTGTCCTCTCCCTATGTTCTGTGACAACAAGGCCGCTATACACATATCCAGAAATCCGGTCTTCCATGAGAGAACAAAGCATATAGAGGTTGACTGTCACTTCATTCGGGAAGAGATTTTGAAGAAACAGATTTGTACTCCTTTTGTCACCTCTGACAAGGAATTGGCAGATATCTTCACCAAGCCGGTTTCTACTTCCTTCTTCCGCATTTGTGACAAGCTGGGCATGATTGATATCTATGCTCCAGCTTGAGGGGGAGTGTTGAAGTATTAGACCGGGCGGCTTAGCGGTCTGATCCAGCGGTTTGTTGACCGAGCGGTCTGGCGATCTCACTCTGAAGCCTGGAGACCGGGCGGTCTATCGGTCTACCATTGCGGCCTGTTCTATCCTGCTGGAGTTGCCGAGCGGTTAACCAATCTGTCTAACTGCGCGACTTGTGCGGTCACCTTTATTCTAGCCGCTCAATATTGTAAATGTTTAGTCCCACATTGTTTGTATATTCTCTTTCTTATCTCCTCCATTCTATATAAGGGAGGCCATACCTTTGTAAATGATATCTTTTTTGGATAATAAAATTTCAATTATTCAAAAGTTTATCCGCTTGTTCTCTCTTTTTCGCTACTTTCTAACTGGCCCACTATAGGGTTCGAGTCAAATCAGGTCAAACTAGCCCAAAATGGAATCATAGGTACAGATTGACCCCACCACTATGCCCCTAACCCTAAAAGCAATCTATGTGAACCAAAAGCCACATCATTGGGTCAACCATTGACCCAAGTTGACTCAAGTCAACCATAATCCAAATTTGGTCAAATCCACACATATAAGCCCAATTAGCCCAAGTGGGGCATCACCATGGTCCAACCCATGTTGGGTGATGACATGGGGTTCATGACCATCAAGTGGGGCCAGCCCACTCATCAAGTTGACCAAGTCAACCCTAAAAGTCAACTTGGTCAACATAAGACCTAAAGAGAAAAAGGGAGGCCAAGCCCATTCCCAATGGGCAAAGCCCATGAGCCAAGGCCAATGACCAGCCTAAATGGTTAATGACAGCCCCTACCCCTCTAAAATAGGAGAGAGAGTGCATGCATGGGGTATTTTTGGAAATTTGGGGAAAGAGAGGAGAGAGATGAGAGGGAAAAGGGGGATGGAGGACACTTGGCCCTCCTCCTCCCTCCCAAAGCTCAGTTCTGAGCATAGGAATAATCACCCAGCCAAATTATATCAAAGGAGGTGCCACTTGGAGCCAAGGAGGAGCATCCAAGGTGGTGGGCGAAATTCCCACTACTCAAAACAACATAACCAGTCACCCCACCCCCATTTTGACCTCACCATCAGCTTCAGAAGACCGAGAGGAGTGGAATTCGATATCTGGATCGAAGCTTTTGCTGGAGAAACGAGTTCGGGAGCAAGCTCGCCGGAGAGGAGAAATTCCATGGCTGACCACCGCCGCCGCCGCCGTCGGGCTCCGATCAAGGCCCGTTTCACCTCACCTCTACTCGTACTAGTTTCCTAGATCTATTAGGTGAGACATCGGGCTCAAATGAGCCAGATCCAAGGTGAGCTTTTCATGAATTTCAGATTTTTTGATGGAGTGCAAGTTCGCCGGAAACCGCCGCCTCCGGCGGCCAAGTCGCCGCCGAACGTTAGCCCTCACCTCAACGGAGGTGTTGGTGGTGGTGGCCGGCCAGGGAGGTGGTTGGATGGCCGGGAAATGGCCTTGGAAGGTGCTCCAGGTCGGGCAAATCGCGGCCCTTGGCTCCATGGAGAAGATGAACAGATGCCCTCCATTATGCTTTAAGATTCCTGCCATATCAAATTCAATTTTTTGTCCCTGTTTTTAATATCTCTTGCATGTCACTTGTAGGCCTCTTAGATGAATTTCCAGAAACTGGACTCTCAATAAATGTTGTAGCGTAAGGTCTTAACTTTAAATGGCTACCTTAAACTTGTGATTTGGTGTAGTATACAGTCCTGTAGGGCAGTTTTCCTAGGACTGGTCCTAGACAATGGTAGAATTCATTTTGATGCCCAAGTCAAACCAGTAATCAACATGCCCCCAAATTTTGGGTACATGCATGATTAGGGCATGTTTAGCCCCTGCCAAACATTGAGAAGTTTTGGGGATAACTTTCCTATAGTTTTTGCTTAATCATCAAAAAGTAAATAAATGAAATAATTTGGGTTGTGTGGCTCCAACTGGCCCCAAATTTTGGTGGCATGCCCTTAGGGGCATTATCAGTGTATGTTTAAAATTTCAGCCAATTTGGACTACAGCAAGTTGGGTAAATCCACTTGCATGTGTTGGCTTGTTATAGGCTTGGTGTGCATTTAGCCTAAAATGAAATATTGTGTATTCAGCAAACTTGGAATACTCAAAAATCATGATTTTATTTATAGAGACATATTAGGGTGTAATACACCCCTCATAGTAATAATGGGATTTTTGGAAGCAAACATCCCATTATTTGGAATTTTTGAAAAATTGGACCTTTTGATAAATAAATTTTAGAATAGACTTATCCATGAGATAAATTACCCAATTTTTGTCAAGGTCAGTATCATGTGAGACTTAACTCCTAAAAATTTTTATTTCTTTTTTTGATGAATTTTAAGTGGAGTTATGTAGAAATTACAAATTTTACCATTATCACATTTATTTAGAAATTGATGGAATATTCAGTAGAAAATTATGAAAAATTTTCTAGGTTTGTATTTGTGAATAAATAACCTTGGCTATTTATCCCAGCATTTCTGGATGAATCAGTAAATTTTTAAAACTTATAATGGCATTTTGGTTAATTGTAAAGAATTCAATTTGGTAGGCCATTACACTATAGAAGTTGATGAAACTCTGCAATTAGCCTTAAACTAATGATATATAAGCTCTGTAATTTTCCTAGAATTTTTAGTAATGTATTCCTCTTACTTCATTTGGAAAATGACAATTGTATGAATTTTGTATTAATTAAGAAATAAATAGAAATAAACAAAGGAAAATTATAAATTTTGATAGACAGCAATATGTCATCAAAATACAATGCAGGAAAAATTCCTTAGGTCAGTGGATTTAAATTTGTGATACTTCATGTATTAAATGACGTAGGGGATTAAATTAATAATTTAATTAAAGCCCTTAATGACTTAGGAAAATTATGAAAATTCATCCTAGTCATCATGTAGGTCTATACCATCCTAGGATAAATGATTTGAGGCATATGGATAGAGGAATTGGAAGTTCCATTTCGGGGTGGTATTAGGTCATGGGCTGCGTATAGCATAAATGAGTTAGAGTATAAGGACCGCCAGTGGATAGATCGACGTTGAGCTAAAGATTGAAGTTGGTGAATAACCCTGGTGGGTAGTATTGTTAGTGACGAGAATAAAAGTGCAAGTCCTTAGGTAGTAACTGGAGTGGAGGCCGACGGAAGACCGTCGGTTTCCCGGTAATATTTTAAGTCATTAGGATTGTTCCAGAGCAACAATGAGAGCTGGGGTGAATTATGGGTAGTCATCAACTAAAGTAAATATCCTTGAGAAAGGGAACTCTGGGCATAAGCCCTTATTACTCTTTCATTTTTGTACTCGTTGTGGACTATGTTCTATAATTTTCATTTCACATATATATGATATGTACTCTGTGACTTGTGGACTAGTAGATTTGTTACACTGTTATACTTCTTTTCAAATATTGGCCTGCAGGTTATATGATCGTAAAAGCCGGCAGAATCGGCGTGTTGCGGTGTCGACTAACCTGTGTGTTAGTGTCACCGTAAGACGGCGGTTCTGGGCATAAGACCCGGTAGCCCTCCTTGGTTAGGGGGAGGGGGGGTCTTGCAAACTGGTATCACTTGAACAAACGATCATATGAGAAAGAAGTCCACAACACTGGACTACCCCGCGCGAGCATTAGTTTGCGGACAAACAATGCAGCGGAAGCAGTGGTGTGCCCATTTGTAGAAAGTCACATAAAACAGTCTATTAAGTACAATGAGTTAGAACAATCCAATTAGGACACCAACTTAGCTTGACTTACCAAGAGGATTTTGTAGTGTATCAGAGTTTTAAATCGATTTCAGAGATAGATTGGTTAAGGTATGGGGATACCCAAATTCACCAAGGGAAGAATTTGACGTAAGAGTCAATGCTTAAGGCTTAAATTCTGATGTCCCTACTCTACCTATCGAGTGATATTATCACTTCTTACCCAAGCTGATAGGACCGCCTTAAGGAGAACTTGTGCATATAATATATTGGTGGAATAGTAGGGTACTCGTAAACTTAACCCTCATACTGATGACTTGATTACGTTAAGACAACCACAGTGGCAAATACCAATGGTAGAATAAGAATTCAAGAAACCCATTTTGGCTGGGTCATGTGCTGATCTTAAAAAATTGGTCGTATAGTAACCTTGAAGGTCTAAGGTATATAACATATTAATTAAGGTAGAAATCCAGGTCTAAGATTGTTAAACCTAAGGATTGAGTGCACATATAAAAGGAATGCACTGTAAATATTAAGGGAATTTAGCCCGAAAGGTATGTGGCTCATCCTTTTGTTTATTGGGCTAAATTGGTAACGACTTGACTTTTTCTAGACCTGGTTTATAAAACATGTGTCACAAACATAGTAATCTAGAAGACTTGATTAATTCACATGTTGCTCAAGTAAAGATGAGGTTTTGCATTCGCATAATCGACAAGATAATCAAGCCTCCCTAGAAGTTTGTGATATACGTAGAGGGTTGCCCGCTTAGATATATTACAACCATAGAACAAGGAAAGTCCCCATGAGACGTTAGAAACTTCCGCGGACTCGTGAATTAGATCATTACTTGGCACAACTTTAAGAGAGATTGTAATTTTGTCATTGCATTATGACATGATGTATCCCAAAGATCGAAACAAGTCGCGTATAATCCACAAGAAATCGAACAAGTGGCCTTTCGCTAAACTAAAATCAAGCAGTAACGACGACACAAAAGGTTTTATGTATAATTAAAGGAATGTGTTACCTCAGCAAATCACGTTCCTAGATGCCCTAACACCTTAACCTAATTGACGTGACACGTGATTAATATTTATATCATTGGTTAAGGATTTGATTAATGAACTCAGATATATTGCAAGATAAAACCAATGTGAATAGAGAATTCGGTATAAGTCAGAATGATAGTCGAAAATTCTGCATAGTTGTGGCTCTTAGGAAAGTGACTATGACTTTCACATATTAAATGTGTAGAATTGGGGGAAGTGGAAATGATGATGGATCACTGCAATCCGCGCCTACCTGACATGCTCAGGTCACAATGTTAGAAACATACGAATCGAAATAGAATAACATCGTGGTAACGTGAATGAGTGATTACGGGTCTTAACTATGACTTGATTGGAGCCCATCAAGTAAGAATTGAAATATTGGAGTAATTATGTCTATAACACTAGGGGTATAACAGTCCCAGAGAAACTTAAAGTCAATAAAAAATCAAAATTGCAAGACATATATTATAAGTATGATCCTTTGGATGTGACTCTGATGATCATAAGAATCAAAACAAAAGTGTTCGATGATGATTTACAGGTGGTGTATTCTCTCAAAGAATCAATCCTTTCCAAATTTAAATGGTTTACTCACCATTATACCTTGGCAGATAGTTAAGTTATAATTAGAAATCTTGATAGGATAACGTCTTGCGTTTAAGAATATAATGATTAAGTTTGCTATGGTTATGTATGATTTAGTACTACCTTATTTGATCCTAAAAGAGGCTGGGATTTGGAGAATTAAACACAATGATGAAATATCATTACTATTCATGCATACATGATATAGCCAGTCACTTGATCATAATGGTGAACTATAACCTTGAATGACTCAATAAAGCAAAAACCATTATATTGGAACTTAAGAATTGACATGAGGTAACGTTATGATAGATAAGATTAATCTCCCATGGCATGACATTTAAAAATGTAACGACTCAACAAAAAATTCAAATGAGGTGGATGATTAGTTGAAACATACGCATAGGTATGATCCCTTGATTATGACAACATCGAGAACTGGGACACATACATTGATAACATCATGATCATTTTAGGAAATTCATGCCTATGAAGAGACCAATTTTTGCTTGCTAAGTTGAATACGGTGAAATTACACGAGAAGTAATGAGTGTTTATAAGATTCTCGTTATGATGGAAATGATTTGTGTCAGACCTCACCAATTCTGAAAAGATACGCTTATAAATTTATGATTTAGATTATATGTAAGAAGCGATTGAGAGTCATCTGTGTCAACATCTATATCAATACTGATCGCTTGATGTACGCTTGAAAGGTAAACACTCTATAAATCATGTATTACTATTTATATAGAGGTGTAATAAGTCATGAATCTGGAAGAAACAAGATGATGATCTCTTCATCACATCATAATCTTGGAAGTTGGTTAATTACTATGCATAAGTGGGATCTTCGTCATAAATGATATCACGATAACTTATATTGGAAGAATCTATATGGTATAAGACATAAGGCATGATGCGATTCTGAAAGAGAAATATGAGATTTATGTGCTCAATTCTACATATAAGATTACTAATTCTCACATACTTGGTGATCCTTGTTCGTAAGGGACTTTGAACCAACCTATGATTAAGATTTATTTAATGATAATGTGTCAGAAGACATGGAAATATGCTCACGTAACCTTGATTGTGAATATCACGAAGTATAACGAAAATACATTTGGAAGGGACGGTTACCGCTGATAGAGTTTTCTTATAAAGAACATACGCGAGACAAGTATTAAAATGAGTCCTTATAAAGCTTTGTATGAGAAGAAGTGTCAGACGCCGCTATCTTGGGTTCAGGATGTAGATACGAGGACTCTTGGTTCTGATTATGTGAAGGATACAGAGGCAAAAGAAGCTCAGTCCTCGATACATGGGGCCGTACTTGATCCTGGAACGGATCAGCTCCTTAGCTTACCGACTGCAGCTGCCACCGAAGTTGAGTATCCTACACGACGTCTTCCACATCTCTTCTCTACGAAGAGATCTCCATCGGCCAGAGCAACATATTACCACTACAGCAGGCCCGATAGCTCCTGATAGATCTGCTTGTTTAGAACCAATCCGGATCAACGATACAACGGTCTGAGTGTTGCGGGAGAAGAAGGTTCACCTAGTGAAGGTAATGTGGTTCAACCACGGACGGGAGAAGCACACCTAGGAATCGATGGATCAGATGCAAGAACAACACCCCGAGCTGTTCACTTCAGGTAACGATTTAATTAATGTTTGAAGTATACTTGAAAACCCCGTAGACCCAAACTTGAATTTCGGGGACAAAATTATTCTTTTGTTTATTGGGATTTGTAACATCCCATGTTACTTCTAGACCCCTTAACTCAGATTGGGTTGGACATGGGGTGGAGTTAAGGTGGATTTACATAGGGCCCACTATAGGGTTCGAGTCAAATCAGGTCAAACTAGCCCAAAATGGAATCATAGGTACACATTGACCCCACCACTATGCCCCTAACCCTAAAAGTAATCTATGTGAACCAAAAACCACATCATTGGGTCAACCATTGACCCAAGTTGACTCAAGTCAACCATAACCCAAATTTGGTCAAATCCACACATATAAGCCCAATTAGCCCAAGTGGGGCATCACCATGGTCCAACCCATGTTGGGTGATGATACGGGGTTCATGACCATCAAGTGGGGCCAGCCCACTCATCAAGTTGACCAAGTCAACCCTAAAAGTCAACTTGGTCAACATAAGGATTAAAGAGAAAAAGGGAGGCCAAGCCCATTCCCATTGGGCAAAGCCCATGAGCCAAGGCCAATGACCAGCCTAAATGGTTAATGACAGCCCCTACCCCTCTAAAATAGGAGAGAGGGTGCATGTATGGGGTGTTTTTGGAAATTTGGGGAAAGAGAGGAGAGAGATGAGAGGGAAAAGGGGGATGAAGGACACTTGGCCCTCCTCCTCCCTCCCAAAGCTCAGTTCTGAGCTTAGGAATAATCACCCATCCAAATTACATCAAAGGAGGTGCCACTTGGAGCCAAGGAGGAGTATCCAAGTTGGTGGCCGAAATTCCCACTACTCAAAACAACATAACCAGCCACCCCACCCCCCATTCTGACCTCACCATCAGCTTTAGAAGGCCGAGAGGAGTGGAATTCGATATCTGGATCGAAGATTTTGGTGGAGAAACGAGTTCGGGAGCAAGCTCGCCGGAGAGGAGAAATTCCATGGCCGGCCACCGCCGCCGCCGCCATCGGGCTCCGATCAAGGTCCGTTTCACCTCACCTCTACCCGTACTAGTTTCCTAGATCTATTAGGCGAGACATCAGGCTCAAATGAGCCAGATCCAAGGTGAGCTTTTCATGAATTTCGGATTTTTTGATGGAGTGCAAGTTCGCCGGAAACCGCCGCCTCCGGCGACCAAGTCGCCGCCGAACGTTAGCCCTCACCTCAACGGAGGTATTGGTGGTGGTGGCTGGCCAGGGAGGTGGTTGGATGGCCGGGAAATGGCCTTGGAAGGTGCTCCAGGTCGGTCAAATCACGGCCCTTGGCTCCATGGAGAAGATGAACAGATGTCCTACATTCTGCTTTATGATTCGTGTCATATCAAATTCAATTTTCTGTCCCTGTTTTTACTGTCCCTTGCATGTCACGTTTGGGCCTCTTAGAGGCATTTCCAGAAACTAGACTCTAAATAAACATTGTAGCTTAAGGTCTTAACCTTAAATGGCCATCTTAAACTTGTGATTTGGTGTTGTATACAGTCCTGTAGGAAAGGTTTCCTAGGACTGGTCTTAGACAAGGGCAGAACTTCATTTTGATGCCCAAGTCAAACCACTAATCAACATGGCCCCATATTTTTGGTACATGCATGATTAGGGCATGTTTAGCCCCTGCCAAAAATGGAGAATTTTTGGGGATAAATTTCCTATAGTTTTTGCTTAATCATCAAAACATAAATAAATGAAATAATCTGAGTTGTATGGCTCCAAATGGCCCCAACTTTTGGTGGAATTCCCTTAGGGGCATTATCAGTGTATGTTTAAAATTTCAGCCAATTTGGACTAAAGCAAGTTGGGTAAATCCACTTGCATGTGTTGGCTTGTTATAGGCTTGGTGTGCATTTAGCCAAAAATGAAATATTGTGTATTCAGCAAACTTAGAACACTCAAAAATCATGCTTTTATTTATAGAGATATATTAGGGTGTAATACACCCCTCATAGTAATAATGAGATTTTCGTAAGCAAAAATCTCATTATTTGGAATTTTTGAAAAATTGGACCTTTTGATAAATAAATTTTAGAATAGACTTATCCATGAGATAAATTACCCAATTTTTGTTAAGGTCAGTATCATGTGAGACTTAACTCCTGAAAATTTTTATTTCTTTGTTTGATGAATTTTAAGTGGAGTTATGTAGAAATTACAATTTTTACCATTATCACATTTATTTAGAAATTGATGGAATATTCTGTAGAAAATTATGAAAACTTTTCTAGGGTTGTATTTGTGAATAAATAACCTTGGCTATTTATCTCAGCATTTCTGGATGATCAGTAAAGTTTTAAAACTTATAATGGCATTTTGGTAAATTGTAAAGAATTCAATTTGGTAGGCCATTACACTATAAAAGTTGATGAAACTCTGCCATTAGCCTTAAACTAATGAAATCTAAGCTCTGTAATGTTCCTAGAATTTTCAGTAATGTATTCCTCTTACTTAATTTGGAAAATGACAATTGTATGAATTTTGTATTAATTAAGGAATAAATAAAAATAAATAAATGAAAATTATAAATTTTGGTAGATAGCAATATGACACCAAGATACAACTCAGGAAAAATTGCTTAGGTCATTGGATTTAAATTTGTGATACTTCATGTATTAAATGACCTATGAGATTAAATTAATAATTTAATTAAAGCCCTTAATGAATTAGGAAAATTATGGAAATTCATCTAGTCATCATGTAGGTCCATACCATCCTAGGATAAATGATTTGAGGCATATGGATAGAGGAATTGGAAGTTTCATTTCGGGTTGGTATTAGGTCATGGGCTGCGTATAACATAAATGAGTTTGAGTATAAGGACCGTCAGAGGATAGATCGACGTTGAGCTAGAGATTGAAGTTGGTGAATAACCCTGGTGGGTAGTATTGTTAGTGACGAGAATAAAAGTGCAAGTCCTTAGGTAGTAACTGGAGTGGAGGCCGGCGGAAGACCGTCGGTTTCCCGGTAATATCTTAAGTCATTAGGATTGTTCCAGAGCAACAATGAGAGCTGGGGTGAATTATGGGTAGTCATCAAGTAAAGTAAATATCCTTGAGAAAGGGAACTCTGGGCATAAGCCCTTATTACTCTTTCATTTTTGTACTCGTTGTGGACTATGTTCTGTACTTTTCATTTCACATATATATGATATGTACTCTGTGACTTGTGGACTAGTAGATTTGTTATACTGCTATACTTCTTTTCTCATATTGGCCTGCAGGTTATATGATCGTAAAAGCCGGCAGAATCGGCGTGTTGCGGTGTCGACTAACCTGTGCGTTAGTGTCACCGTAAGATGGCGGTTCTGGGCATAAGACTCGGTAGCCCTCCTTGGTAAGGGGGAGGGGGGGTCTTACACCCGTGTCCAAGGCCGTGTTCCCTGCCTGTGTCAACACCTCCACTGTGTCGACACAACTGTGTCGACACCACCGTATCGACACCTCTGTGTCGACACCAATGTGTCGACACCACCTTGTCGACACCCGAGAGAACACGCCTGCGACACGGGCTTCGACACGCCCGTGTCGGAGGGCGTGTACCCCACTAGTCAACGAACGGAGCGAAAAATCGTCAACTCCCCAGGCTCTCGACGAACCCGGTACAACACGGCCATGGACACGCCCGTGTCCTGGGCCGTGTGACCCTCACCAAGACCCAACTTGGCTCTCAACTCTGCTCGTCCTTCTTTCAAATTTTGGGGCGTTACAGTACTCACCTCAGCAGAACGGAGTGGCAGAGAGAAAGAACTTGACCATCATGAATATGGCAAGGAATATGGTGAAAGGCAAGGGGTTACCTAAGAAGTATTGGTCGGAGGCAGTACAGGTAGCAGTGTACTTACTGAACTGTTGCCCAACAAAGAGTGTAAAGTTCAATACGCAGTTCGAAGCATGGTGTGGGTGGAAGCCAAGCGTGAAGCACCTAAGAGTCTTCGGGTGTGTGGCTTATGCCCATGTCCCGGACCAGAGGAGAAGGAAGCTGGATGACCGGAGCGAGAAGTGAATCTTCGTAGGCTACGCTCCTGCGAACAAGGCATACAAGTTGTACAACCCAGTGACGGAGAAGGCCATCATCTCAAGGGATGTGGTGTTTGAGGAAGACAGCTGCTGGAGCTAGGATGAAGAGGTGAGGAGCATCAAGGGGATGTTCTTTGATGAAAATGAAGAAGAGGGTGGTCATAGAGATGAAGATGAGATAGGTGGAGCTGAGCCACCATCACCACCCAGCAGGGAATCAGGGGGAGCTCTCACCCCTTACTCAAGTGAAGCAAGTACGAGCAGTGGAAGATCTGGTGGAGCAAGCACCAGTGGAACCAAGGATGATCGTCCTCATCCTCGGACAAGGAGGTTGGAGAAGATCTATGAAGAGACGGCGCCAACTCATAACAATTTTTCTTTATACTGTTTGTTTGCAGATGTCGAGCCGTGCTCTTACGAAGATGCAGCCCAAGAAAAAACTTGGAGAAAGGCGATGGATGCGGAGATAGCCTCCATCAAGAAGAATGACACATGTAAGCTGGTGGATCCACCTGCAAGCCACAAACCCCGCGGGGTGAAGTGGGTGTATAAGGTGAAGAAGAATAAAGATGGAGGCATGAAGAAACACAAATCAAGGCTTGTTGTGAAGGGCTACCGCCAGGTCCAGGGTGTGAACTATGATGAGGTCTTTGCACCAGTGGCGTGGATAGACACCATCAGGTTGATCATCGCGCTAGCAGCACATCATGGGTGGAAGATAATGCAGATGGACGCGGTCTCTACTTACTTGAATGGCTACCTGGAGGAGGATGTGTACATCAAGCAGCCTCTAGGATATTTGGTGAAGGGGCAGGAGAAGAAAGTCTGCAAGCTGGATAAGGCTCTGTACGGGCTAAAGCAGGGAGCTAGAGCCTGGAATGGAAGGATAGACGCTTACCTGCAAAAGCATGGCTATCAGAAGAGTCTGCATGAATATGCACTCTACACCAAGGTGGCTAAGGATGACAACATGATGATTGTGTGCCTATACGTGGATGATATGATCTTCACAGGGAACAACGCTACGATGTTCGAGGAGTTCAGAGGAATGATGAAGAATGAGTTCGAGATGACGGACTTGGGAGAGCTAAGCTACTTCTTGTGAGTAGAGGTGAAGCAGAGTGAAGATGGCATCTTCATCTCTCAGACGAAGTACGCTGAGGAGATACTGAAGAAGTTCATGATGGAGAGTAGCAAGTCAATCTCCACTCATGCTGATCCAGGGCAGAAGCTAAGTAAGGAATCGAAGGAAGGAGCGGTGGACTCCATCTTGTTCAAGAGTTTGGTGGGTAGTCTACGCTACTTGACCTTCACCCGACCAGACATCATGTATGCGGTCGGGGTGGTGAGCTGACATATGGATGAACCGAAGGAAGACCACTTCATGGCGGCGAAGAGGATCTTGAGGTATATAAATGGGACAAGAGACCATGGGCTAAAGTATTCAACTGGAGAGGAGCTGACGTTGGTAGGTTACTCAGACAGTGACTACGGCGGGGATGTGAATGACCGGAAGAGCACTTCCGGGTATGTTTTCAACATGGGAACGAGGGCGTTATCATGGAACTCGAAGAAGCAAGCCACGATAGCGCTATCATCTTGCGAAGCTGAGTACATTGCGGCGGCGGCTTGCACCTGCCAAGCTATCTGGCTAAGGAATCGACTGCAGAGTCTACATCAAGGAGTGGATGGGCCAACGACCATGTTTGTGGATAACATGTCGGCCATCTAGCTCGCAAAGAACCCTGTGCTACACGGGCGTAGCATGCACATTGAAACAAGGTATCACTTCCTCCGCGAGCAGGTGGAGCTGAAAACGGTGGAAGTTGTATATTTCCCGACTGGAGAGCAGGTCGCGGATATTTTCACCAAGGCGGTAAAGGTGGAGACGTTCTTGAAGTTGAAGGGCAAACTTGGCTTGTGCTTCCAAGTTTGAGGGAGAAATTTGTTGGGGTTTGACTATGTTGACCGGGTCAACTAGTCAAAACTTGTTTTATTAAATGTTGTAGAAATTTTAATGATAAGAGTAAGTAGTTGGGAGTAGCATTTAATGTACTGCCACTTGCCGTTTTTTGTTAGTTGTTGTTGCATATAAATAGGCATGTTGTATTACTTGTAAAGTTTGATGAAATAGTAGTTTTTCCTCCATATTTTCGTTTAGAGAGAGGATAGAGAGAGAAGCGCTGCAGCGCTGGGTGTTGTCCGAGCGGTTTGTCCATCTAGCCGTGCGGTCTGAAGTTCTCGCAGGGCTTGGTGATCTCGCCGCGAGGAGGTGCTCGCGGCTTGTACTCGCGGGAGGAGCGCAACTCGCAGAGTTTGGAGATCTCGCTGCGAGAGGGGGTGCTCGCGGTTTGTGTGATCGCGTGTAGTGGTCTAGCCGCAAGCCAAGGCGGTCTCGCCGGATTGGTCTCGCCGTGCCCACTCGCTTAGGTGCAGCTCACGTGGAGAAGAGCTACCCGCTGTAGTTCGCGAGATAGAGGCACAGGTCTCCTGGGTGGAGCTCGCTCTGGGAGAAGGCTACTCGCAGGAGTTTAACCGCGCGGGTAGGCGGTCTGTGGTGGCGGTCTCACAAGTTTGGACTTGTGTTTTTGGAGTCAAGGGGAATAGATTGTGGAGTTGGGATAGAGCGTGGACCCAAACACGTTTCCAACAATACGCACAAAAAAAGTTTGTTTGCATCACAGGCCTCATAGTTTCCCTATTTTGTGTAGACATTTAATTCAAATTTATATCTGAATTATAGCTTATAAGTCAAACTTTATAATGATTTAAAACAAAAAAAATACGTATTCAAGGCTCATGAATGCACCAACAAACCAATATGGAGGTATTGCATTACAGGGCGGTGCACTTGGGCCAACCCTTAATGTGTGCACGGTACATGCTATTCATCTCAGCCGGCCGGTCGAACACGGGGGCGTGATCCACAGATGTGGAGCTTGGTAGCAGTGCTGGCAGGGGCGGCGGGCTCGCCGGCCACCGGCCACCCCCAATTCGTCGGCCTGAGCGCCGACGAACTGCGGGGGGACGGTGTCCGGCGAGTCCGCTGCCGCCGCCCGTCGCTGCTGTCAAGCTTAATTTTTTTTTATTCGTAGAGGTGGCCGCCAGCTCTGGCCTCGTCAGCCGCCAGCGCACGGGGTTTGTCTGCTTGTGGCCGGCGAGCTCACGGCCTGCGACGCAGGATTTGTGAACTCCCCAAATGGGCTTCAGCACTGGATTTGGGGCGTTCGTACAGTGCGCACGTTCAGGAGTTGCACATGAGTAATTCTCTTTCATTATATGCCACAATAGTTTTTCTTATTTGTCTAGACATTTTCAACAAATTTATATCTAAATTATTGCTTCTTAGACAAAGTTTATAATGCTTTATTAGAAAAAAAAATATCAACAAAAGATTCCATGAATATGTGAAGATGATCTTTTTTGAGGCAGTGAAAGTGGGGCGAAAGAACCATTTTTTAGTGTCTCCAAGAAACTTGTCCTCCTCAAGACATACTAAAGCAAAACTTCATGAAGTTTTTAAGATTGTTGTGATTTTTTGTACTATTTCAATCTGGGATCTCTCCTCTCCAGCATCGTTGGAATGTCGTCGTCCCATTTCCATTTATTACAGTTGTCCCGCCAAACAATATCTTAAATCAGTCAGGATTCATTTGGTATGTGGTTCCCTCGCCGTTTCATTTACCGGAAACTCAACAGCAGCAATTTTTCTATTTGTTTGTCCATCACCCGTTTGGAACGCAGGCGTTTCGCTCCATACGTAATGCAACCGGCCGCCCCGACCTCCAATCAGTGACATTTTCAGTCTTTTTTTAAAATTCCACCAATCGCCCTCCGCCGTGCCCCCTGCAGGAACCGCGCAACCGTACTAGATTTTTTTGAGTTGCCGCCGGCGGTGGAGCTCCCAAGGTCTTGCCCGAAGCACACCGATGGGGTCGCCCGACCCGCCGGGGTCGGCGACCCAACCGTTGGGCTCTGGGCTGTACGCCGCCGGTGGCGGCCTTTACCGTCGGCTTCCGCCTTCTCCAAGCTTCAGCTTCACCTCTGCGGCTCGTTAAATAAAAAAAACTTCGGACATATCAAAGTTTAATACAACCGATTCCCCTCCCCCCGACTTCGACTGCATCCGACGGACTTCGACCGTCACCCTTCATTCTTCACCCGGCCCTTAAAATAATATATTTATATATTTTTTATTGTAGAATTGTTAAAAAACCGTGATAACATATATATATATATTATTAGAAGTTATTTAAATTTATATATATATTCTCTTCTAATAATATACTTATAGATATAATTTTAGGGTCATGTTATATGCAGATCATTTTTAATTATATGCAGTACAAGGATAAATGAAGGTAAAACTAAAAAATCATAGGAAGTGATAAATCTGTTCAAAAATTGGCCTGCATATAACCATTTTCAAATACACGGCCTGCACATAGGCACAGTGCGGTCTACATATAGTTATTACCTATTTTTATTATATAAATATTTAAAAATTAAAAAAAAAATTAAAAAAAACTCGGCGTAACTCGCAGATCACGCCGCTGCCGCCGCCGGCCAGACCGGAGCCCACCGGTGCGGTCGCTGGACCCTGGCAAATCCGTCAGGGTAGTCCGGCGAGTCTACGGCGGGGCCACCGCCGACGATGGCCTTGACCGTGAGGCCCAGCCCAGGTCAGGGTCACCGTCGTCGGTGGACCTGTCGGAGCACCGTCGGACTACCCCCGACGGGTTTGCGAAGTCTGGCGATGCCGCCGGTGGGCTCCGGGCTGGCCGTCGGCAGCAACTCCGACGGCGGTTGAGGGAAACCCCTCTTTGACGTGAGTGAACAGTCGACAATCGGGATGATTTCGGGACAGGATGAGGGAGATTTTCAAGAAACAACTATTTGCAGTCCAAAATCTTTTAATCCAACGGCTGAGATGTGTTTTATAGTAAGAACTCAACGTCAAATACGTCAATAAGTATTTTTTTTCTTATTATATAAATACATACACGCGCGCGCGCTCGCGCTCACACAAACACACGCACACACACACCCACACACCCACACACACACACACACACACACACACACACACACACACACACACACACACACACACACACACACCCACACACACACACACACACACACACACACACACACACACACACATACAAGCAGTCGTGCACGGGGGACCCCGTGCGGGGGGACGACATTGGTCGGGATGATGACATTGTTCGAGGGCGGTGACATTGGTCGGGGGCGACGACATTGGTCGGGGGCGGCGACATTGGTCAAAGGCAGCGTCATTGGTCGAAGGCGACGACATTGGTCGGGATGATGACATTGTTCGAGGGCGGTGACATTGGTCGGGGGCGACGACATTTGTCGGGGGCGGCGACATTGGTCAAAGGCAGCGTCATTGGTCGAGCAAGACGACATTGATCGTGGGCGGCGACATTGGTCGGGGCGCCGACATTGACCGGGTGAGTCGACATTGGTCGGGGGCGCCGACATTGGTAGTGGGCTCCGACGTTAGACGTGGGGGCAATATTGGCCTTGGGGGGCGACATTGGTCGCGGACGACGACATTAGTCGTGGGGGCGACTTTGGCCATGGATGGCGACATTGGTCGTGGATGATGACATTGGTCGTGAGCGACGACATTGGTCGTGAGCAGCGATATTGGCCGTGGGCGGCGACATTGGTCGTGGGAGCGCCATTTGTCGTGGGCGGCGACATTGTGGGTGACGTCATTGGTCGTGAGCGGCAACATTGGTCATGGACGGCGACATTGGTCGTGGCCGGCGACATTGGTCGTGGGCAGCGACATTGGTCGTGGGCGGCAACATTTGATCGTGGTAGGCAAAATTCGGCCAGGGCTAATATTATTGTTAGATTATTTCGAAATTTGGCTCAGGTCAGTTATATCTTCTCAATCTTTTTCATACTTGTTGAATTCTGTGAAGTGAAAGTGGGTGAATGGAAGGCTTGTGCAACCTATCCGCGCGGACTACGCGGACAGGGTTGGCGGACTGCTAAGTCGGCAGGGATGTTGCAGGAAGTTTGCTCTGTGGCGGCCTGGGCGGTCTGTTCGCGCGGACTACGCGGACAGCAGCAGTGGTCTGTCAGGCCGGCGTATACTCAGCATGCGGTTGAATCCCAGGAAGTAACCCGGCGGATAGAAACTCTATCCGCGGAGTCCTGCATAAAGCGGACTAATGAACTGGAGCTCGGCAGACCGGTTTGGCAGTTGCCTTGTTCTTGCTCTGGTGCAGCGGGAAGCCGCAGAGACCGCCGGTCAGTGCGGACAGAAGCTGGAGGTCTCCCGGTATGGCGGGCTAGATCCAGTGTCCGCTAGTAAGTGCGGACTGGCCCTTGTGGCCAGTGGACTGGACTTGGTGGGTTCTGAACCAAGTCCAGGGTGGCTCAGTCCGGGGAAATAGCGCAGTGGAGTGTGGGCTATTTTCTCAGTCCGCCAAGCTCAGTAGAAGTGATGTTGCCTTGATTGCTAGCTTGGGGATATGCGGACTGGAGAATTGCGTGTGCAAGAGCGTGTGGATTGGAGCTAGTGTCCTCTGAGTCCGACAATGTCTTGGTGATTAGGCAATGGACTCAGGGAAGCGGACGAGAGATGTCCGCAACGACTGACTTGGTGTGTCCGCTGAGTCCAGGAGAAGCCTCGGTTTTGGGGGTTGTGGACTCAAGGTAGCGGGTTGGCGCTGTGTCCGTGGATTGGCGGACATAGCTGTTGCGGAGTCCGGCTGTGGTGATCCTGGCTTGGCCTGTGGTGACAAGGCGGACTGGAGATTGGAGTCCGGCTTTGGAGGAGCTGGGGCGGACTGGCTATCTGTACAGGAGCGGCGAACTGGAGTGTGTGTCCGCGGGCTGGCGGACACACTTGTTCTTGCTGCTGGATGTGGCAGTTATCCTATCAGCTAGGGCAGTGACCATACTCATCACCGTGCCTATAAATAGGACCCATGTCACATCAGGATTAGAGGAACCAACCGAAGTAAGTGAACAATGACTTGAGCTCGCGTAAGTTGCTGCGGACTGCACTATGGTGTCCGCGCAGTTTGATAGGGTTGACTGGGTTGTGCTGTGCAGGTTGTGCGGATAGCGCTGGAAAGCCAGGACTTGGCTCTGATTGCGGTCAGGGACAGTGCGAACTCTGTGGTTAAGAAACAGGCGGTAAACAGCAGGTCGCGGACAGCGACTAGGCAGTCTTCTCTTTAGCAACTTGGTTCTGGGTTCAGGAAGTCGCCTGTTTCAGGCGGACTGTTCTATTCGGTATCGCAGCATGTGCGGTCTGGCAGTTAGGCGACCTTGCGGTCAGGCGGCTTGCAGATCGGTGGTGAAGAGCTAAGCATTGGAATAAAGGGTTGTCCACGCGGCTTGGTTGCGGCTTGCGACCTGGCGGATTGAGCGGACTCCGCAGTAGTAGACCGCGCGGCTTGGTGTTTGATACCGCGCGGCTTGTTTTGGTTTTGTCTTTGTATCTGGCTCTGCTCTCCCTGTGTGGAGGTTTGGCGAATCATGTCTCGCCATGTATGTCTCGCCTTTGAAAGAAATTTGCTGTTGATCAATAAAGATATTTGCTTGCTGCATGTGTTGCTGGTTGTTACTGCTTTGTTGAGATAACCCCTGCTTTCTCCAACATCCAGGAAAACGTTCAACATTATAAGTGGATGTATTCTCCTTCGGTTTGTTGAGTTTCAACATGGTATCCAAGAAGGCCTCTGTGGGTTTGTTGAATTTTAACATGGTATCAGAGGGATGTTGGAGTGGTCAAGCAGTGATCAACAGAAGTAGTTGCTCTTGTGAAGAGGAAACCATTGGTAGAACCATGGCAGCGGAAGATGCAAGTTATCTTGGAATTGATCTTCTTACAAAGACGAACTTTGAAAGGTGGAAGTCTTGTATGAAGTGCTTTCTTCGTGGCGAGGACCTTTGGGAGGTTGTATGCGGAGCAGGAAGACAAGAGGCTACTGCTGGCAATGATGATCAGATGAGAGCTTGGAAAAAGACAAATGCGAGAGCGGAGTGTATTCTCAGGCAGGTGATCTCATCAGAGCTCTTGGACCACATCAGTGGATGTCAGTCAACTGTGGAGGTTTGGACTTCCCTTGTTGGGTTGTTTAGGAAGGAGGTGAAGGTTGCTGCTGAAGTTGGTTCCTCTACTTCATATCAGGAAGAAAGGAGTGTTTCTCCTAGGCGTGATAGGAAGAGGAAGGAAGGACCAAGGTGCTATAAATGCAAGCAGCATGTTCATCTCAGGAAGGAGTGCAAGGTTGTCTTGCTCTCTGCGAACGTGGCTCAAGTAGGGAGGAAGGAGAAGAACATTGTTGGGTTATCAACAAATTTTGGAGCTGATCGGATGAAGGCCAGTGATAGTGCAGCTATTTGGCATGAAAGACTGGGGCATGTAGGGATGGACAAGCTAAAAGCAATGGCAGGAAGAAGACTCGTAAGAGGGCTGCCTAGATTGTCATCCTATGGCGATGGTCAAGGGTGTGCGGGATGTCAGCAGAGTGAAGCTTGTTAGAAAGTAGCGAAAAGTAGAGAACAAGCGAATAAACTTTTGAATAATTGAAATTTTATTATCCAAAAAAGATATCATTTACAAAGGTATGACCTCCCTTATATAGAATGGACGGGAAGAGAAAGAGAGTATACAAACAATGTGGGACTAAACATTTACAATACTGAGCGGCTAGAAAAATGGAGACCGCATAGGCCGCGCGGTTAGATAGACAGGATAACCGCTCGGCAACTTCAGCAGGATGAAACAGGCCGCAGAGGTAGACCGATAGACCGCCCGGTCTACAAACCGCTGGATCAGACTGCTAAGCCGCTCGGTCAACAAACCGCTGGAGCAGACCGCTAAGCCGCCCGGTCTAATACTTCAACACTCCCCCTCAAGCTGGAGCATAGATATCAATCATGCCCAGCTTGTCACAGATGCGGAAGAAGGAAGTAGAAACCGGCTTGGTGAAGATATCTGCCAACTCCTTGTCAGAGGTGACAAAAGGAGTACAAATCTGTTTCTTCAAAATCTCTTCCCGAATGAAGTGACAGTCAACCTCTATATGCTTCGTTCTCTCATGGAAGACCGGATTTCTGGATATGTGTATAGCGGCTTTGTTGTCACAGAACATAGGGAGAGGACAGTCATATACCTCGCCCAGGTCAAGCATGAGAGCGCGCAACCACTTTAACTCACACGTGGTTGACGCCATACTCCGGTATTCTGCTTCGGCACTGGATCTGGAAACAACAGACTGTTTCTTGCTCTTCCAACTCACGAGATTACCTCCAACAAAGGTACAAAAACCTGACGTGGATTTACGATCGCCTTTGTCATCCGCATAACTTGAATCTGAGTAGGCCTCAACCCTCAGATGGCCATTCTGCTGAAAGAGTAACCCTCTGCCCGGTGCTGCTTTGATATACTCTAAAATCTTTAGGGCGGACTGAAGATGACACTCCCTGGGAGCTTGCATAAACTGACTGACCTTGCCTACAGCGTAGGCGATGTCGGGTCTAGTCACCGTGAGATAGATGAGTTTGCCTACCAAACGTCTGTACCGTGTGACATCAGATAGAAGAGGCGAGTCATCCGTCCACGTTTTGTCTTCTCCAACAGCCATGGGAAAACGAGCTGGTTTGGCACCTGTCAAGCCTGCTTCTCGAAGAAGATCAAGGGCATACTTCCGTTGAGAGAGAACCAAGGAGTCAAGTTTTCGAGAGATTTCTATCCCCAAAAAGTATTTTGGGGAGCCTATATCCTTCGTGACCAAGTGCTGACGGAGGTGCTTCTTCGTCAAGTCCACCCCATCTCGGTCATCGCCAGTAAGGAGAATATCATCCACATATACGGCCAAAACCACCAGTCTCGAGGCCGTTTTGCGAATGAATAAGGAGTGATCGGCCGAACTCCTTTGAAAGCCGATGGTAGCCACAATACCACTGAATTTTTCGAACCATGCCCGAGGGCTCTGCTTTAGGCCATAAATGGCCTTCTTCAAATGACAGACACGTGTCTCCCCCTGAGCAACATACCCAGGAGGTTGCTCCATATAAACGTCCTCCTGAAGATCGCCATAGAGAAAGGCATTCTTCACATCAAGCTGGGAAATAGCCCAAGCCCGGTTAACAGCCACAGAAAAGAGAACCCGGATGGTGCTGAGGCGAGCAACCGGAGAGAAGGTATCAAAGTAATCAACGCCATAAGTCTGAGTAAAGCCCTTGGCCACCAGCCGGGCTTTGTAGCGATCCACAGTGCCGTCGGGGCGAAACTTCACAACGAATACCCAGCGACAGCCAACCACATCAGTGCCCACGGGAGGAGGAACCAGGGTCCAGGTACCCCGTTCAGTAAGAGTAGCCATCTCCTCATCCATGACAGACTTCCAATGAGGGAGAGCGAGAGCCTCCTGGTAGGTACGGGGAGTAGAAGTAGCAGAGATAGCCAAGGCAAAACACCTGCGAGAAGGAGAAAGCTGATCATAAGAAACAACAGCCGTGAGCGGGTGTTGAGTACACGCCCGCACCCCTTTGCGAAGGGCAATGAGAACATCCAGGTCAACGGGAGCGTCGGCGACGGAGCGTCAGCGACCGGAGCGTCCGTGGCGGAGAAGGCTGGCCCGGGACTAGAGAGAGACGGCAGCGGAGAGGAGGGTGGAGGGGTGGGTGGGGAGACGGACTGGGAAGGAGTGGGTGGAGGAGGAGACGAAGGTGGGAAAACGTGGAGAGGTGTGGAAGGAACGGAGATATCAGAAGGAAGAGAAGGAAGAGAAGAGGAAGGAGAGAAATAGGAAGCATTTTCGAAAAAAGTCACATCGGCGGAAACAAACTGCTTGCGGAGAAGGGGGTCAAAGCAGCAATAGCCTTTTTGAGTGGTAGAGTACCCCAAAAAGACACACTTGGTGGAACGGGGGAAAGCTTGTCGCGGGTGGCGGAGGGAGCGTGAACAAAGGCCGTACAGCCAAAGACACGGAGAGGAAGAGGAAAAGGTTCCTGGTGGGGGTAGAGAAGGGAGAAGGGAGTCTGGCCGTGGTGGACCGTGGAGGGAAGGCAATTAATGAGATAGCAAGCGAGGAGCACGGCGTAGCCCCAGTAGGAGCGAGGGACGTGCATCTGCGTCATGAGAGTACGCGCAACATCAAGCAGGCGACAGTTTTTACGCTCCGCCACCCCATTCTGTTGGGAGGTGTAAACACAAGAGGTTTGATGAAGGAGGCCATGTTTGTGAAAGAACGTGGAGAACTCATGATTTAGATACTCCTTTGCATTATCAGAACGTAAGACTTTAATGGAAATAGCAAATTGAGTCTTAATCATAAAGTAAAAGGATTGCCAAACAGAAAATAGTTCAGAGCGATCTTTTAATAGATACACCCAGGTACATCGAGTAAAATCATCGATAAAAGTAACAAAATAGGAACTCCCCCGACCAACTGTAAGGGTAGGAGCAGGACCCCATACATCAGAATGAATAAGATCAAACATGCGAGAGGAGCCACGGCCTTTCTTCGGAGGGAAGGAGGAGCGATGATGTTTGCCAAGCTGACATGCATCACAGTTGAGCGGAGAACTGGTAGGAGGTAAGTGGGGCAGAAGCTGACGAATAAGCCGAGGAGGAGGATGTCCAAGACGAAGATGCCACTGAAGGAGATCGGTGGAGGAGGAGTAGGCAGAAAGAGCGGAAACATCGTCGAGGAAGTAGAGGCCGCCGCTCTCAGTCCCAGTAGCAATCGTCCGCTGGGTCCTCGGGTCCTGAAAAGAACAAGTAGTGGGAGTGAATAAAACGGAGCACTGAAGTTGCCGGCATAAAGTAGTAACTGATAACAAATTGCACGGGAACTTCGGGACATAGAGGGTATCCTCCAAGCAAAGCGATGGAGTGAGTTGAACCATGCCCGTCCCATGAACTGGGGACGGGGAACCATCCGCCACACGAACTGGGGGTAAGCGGTCATGGGTCTCAAGACGGGAGAAGCAATGAGGGTTGCCCGTCATATGATTGGTGGCACCGGAGTCAATCAGCCATTTACCTTGGGTAACGACGTGGGCACTACCTGACGTCGTGGCCACAGAGGCAGACGGCCTAGAAGAGGCAGAGGCCGAAGGAGCATCACCGGAAGGGCGAAGATGAGGATGTTTCTGCCAGCAGCGGTCAACAGTATGGCCAGTACGACCACAGTGAGAGCAGAGGAACCGGGAGGAACTCCGGCCGCCAGAGGAGCCATGACCACTAGGGCCCCCCCGCTGAGCTTGGTGAGCAAAGGAGTCCTGGGAAGGGGGGGAGGCCAACAGAGGCCGCTGGAGGAGCGAAGTAACGGCGGCAATGCGAGCCGCGGTGGCATCCAAAGTAGGAGATTCCGCCTCACCCAAGATCTGCTGGCGGATCATATCATAAGAGTCGGGAAGACGAAGAAGATAACAAACAACCAGGAGTTCCTGGAAGTGTTTGTGCTGGTCGGCCAAGTCCGCGGAGAAGGGGCGATTCTGGAGGATTTCAGCACCAAGAGCCTGAACCTACTGATAGGCCGCAGCCGGTGACATGGAAGGGCGGGCGAAGAGGTCCGCATAGAGAGTATAAATGCGGGACGTCTGGCCCCCCTTCGAATAGAGAGCAGCGAGGTGAAGCCAGGCGGCCTTGACCGTCTCATCATGGCGAATGACGGGAAGGCACTCATCAGAAAGGCTGTTGGCCAGCCAGGTGCGAACAAGAGCATCACTCGCATCCCAGTCATCAAACTCAGGAGAGGTGCGAGGAGGAGGGTCATCGGTGAGGTGATGATGCTTGCGTTGAGAACGAAGGAGAAAGGTGAAAGAAACGCTCCAATCGGGATAGTTGGAGCCAACAAGCTTGGAAAGGGTGCCAAGGTTGCCCGAAGGAGGAGGAGGAGAAGGAGCTGCAGGAGTAGTGGTGAGACCGGAGGTAGTCATAGAACCCGGCAAGCAGAAGAAGCCGCGCGAAGAGTAGCGGTTAGAAAACAGAAGAAGCCACGCGAACAGTGGCGGCTAGAAAGAGGCAAAGGCACAGCGGGGAAGAGGTCGCACGGACTGAAAAAGGCCGAGCGAACAGAAGAGAGGAGAAGAGCAGGTGACCGCGACCAAGATGCGGGTAAGAAATGTTCAACCCGCACGGTCAGGCAGATCACAGCAGCTGCTAGAAGGCGGTCAAAGGCACAGCGGGGAAGAGGTCGCGCGGACTGAAAAGGCCGAGCGAACAGAAAAGAGGAGAAGAGCTGGTGACCGTGACCAAGATGCGGGTGAGAAAGGAACAACCCGCACGGTCAGGCAGATCACAGCAGCGAACCGCGAGTAGAGGGACAACACTCGCGGACAGGGACAGACCGCAACGACTAGGAAGTCGGAGCGGCAGGAAAGACCAAGGAGCGCGACGACAAGGAAACAGGTCGCTGCGACAAAGAGCAGTAGGAGAAGAGAACCAAGAAGAAGCAAGCCGCGCGAACAGGGCAGCGGACAGAAACAAGCCGCGCGGATAGAAACAAGCCGCGCGGACAGAAGAGAAGGCAAGTCGCGAATCAAGTCGCAGAACGCGGAAAACAAGCTGCGAGCAACAGAGAGCGCACAGAATCAGGAGGAAATGACCGTGCCCTCTGATACCATGTTAGAAAGTAGCGAAAAGAGGCGAAAAGTAGAGAACAAGCGAATAAACTTTTGAATAATTGAAATTTTATTATCCAAAAAAGATATCATTTACAAAGGTATGACCTTCCTTATATAGAATGGAGGGGAAGAGAAAGAGAGTATACAAACAATGTGGGACTAAACATTTACAATACTGAGCGGCTAGAAAAATGGAGACCGCATAGGCCGCGCGGTTAGATAGACAGGATAACCGCTCGGCAACTTCAGCAGGATGAAACAGACCGCAGAGGTAGTCCGATAGACCGCCCGGTCTGCAAACCGCTGGATCAGACCGCTAAGCCGCTCGGTCAACAAACCGCTGGAGCAAACCGCTAAGCCGCCCGGTCTAATACTTCAACAAGCTAAAAGCAATGGCAGGAAGAAGACTCGTAAGAGGGCTGCCTAGATTGTCATCCTATGGCGATGGTCAAGGGTGTGCGAGATGTCAGCAGAGTGAAGCTTATCGCTTCATGGTTGATAAAGCACAATCCAGATGTAAAGCACCATTGGCGGTTGTCCATTATGCTCTGGTGGGACCGACCGTCACAGCCAGTCTTGGAGGCAGCAGGTTCATGCTGATATTGGTTGATGACTATTCCAGGTATACATGGGTATACTTCATGATGAAGAAGTCCAAATTAATGCGCTTGTTTGTGGAGTTCAAGAAGCTTGTGGAAGGCCAGCTTGGCCTAAGGATCAAGGTGTTGAGGACATGCAACGGTGGTGAGTTTGGCTCTACCGAGTTCTCAAACTTTTGCAGGAAGCAAGTGATCCGGAAGGAGCCTTCTTGTGGACATACTTCACAACAAGGTAGTGTTGCAGCTCGGATGATTCGTTGGTTAACGGAGACCTCCAAGTGTTGGCTTCAGAGTAAAGGCATTCCGAAGGCCCTTTGGGCGGAGGGGATAACCTGTGCTGCTCATGTCATCAACCGGATGCCTCTTAGTCCGATCATAGTGAAGACTCCTTATGAGCTGATGTTCGGAGTAAAGCCCAGTGTGAAGCACCTAAGGGTGTTTGGATCTACCTGCTACATACACTCTCCAGGTGCTCTCAAGACAAAGCTAGCCTTTGTTGGGTATGATGAGCATAGGCGAAGATGGAGATGTATGGATCCAGCGACGAAGAAACTCATAGTGTCTAGGGACATTGTCTTCGATGAGTTGACGCCGTATTGGGGTAGCTCTCATGTGGAGCTAGAGATGAGCAGGACAGATGATGGGCTGAACGAGGCTGCTGTTAAGGAAGTGGAGCTATCTGAGTCACTAGGTGCTCCAAGTTGTTCTAGATCCGGGGCAAAGGCGTCAGAGTCGGGAAGAAGGGGGAGCGATGCTCCAGGAACTTCTGGCTCGAAGGCGGAGGCTTCCGGTTCTGGAAGCAGGGGGAGCGATGTTCCAGGTAGTTCTTGTTCAAGAGGGGAGTCTTCTGGTTCATGTAGCAGGGGGAGCGTTGCTCCAGGTGCTCTTGATTCCAGTGAGGAGGCTTCTTGTTCAGGAAGCAAGGGGAGCATTGTTCCGAGTTTGCCCAGGAACAGAGCTGGTTCAGAAGCAGCGGAGGTGGTAAGCCATGATCAGGTTCTTCGGAGATCGAAGAGGATCAGTAAGCCACCAGCTCGATATAGCAAAGGGAACACAGCGGACTTGGTCCCGTGTTTCTTTGTTGGCCCTCAGGTCGAGCAATGTACTTCTGGCTGTGATGACCCCTCTAGAATCAAGGAGGTGGTTGACACCAAGCATGTAGAGATGACTTCTCTCAGAGGTAACGAGGCTTGGGCTTTTGTGCCCAAGGTAGTTGGTGATACTCCTGTGATGCATGAGTGGAGGTTGAAGCTGAAGAAGGCATAGGGAAGCATGACTCCTTTTGGGAGATGCTGGAGGGCTCCCTCATGGTCCATGATATGCGGGGCGAGGACTATGTCTTGGACATCTCTTCGTAGATGCTATCAGAGGGACCAGGTGCAAGGTTACGGGAGCTGCTGGAGTTATTCACCACTTCTCACTTCAAGGGGGAGTGTTGAATTCTGTGAAGTGAAAGTGGGTGAATGGAAGGCTTGAGCAACCTATACGCGCGGACTACGCGGACAGGGTTGGCGGACTGCTAAGTCGGCAAGGATGTTGCAGGCAGTTTGCTCTGTGGCGGCCTGGGCGGTCTGTTCGCGCGGACTACGCAGACAGCAGCAGCGGTCTGTCACGCCGGCGTATACTCAGCATGCGGTTGAATCCCAGGAAGTAACCCGGTGGATAGAAACTCTATCCGCGGAGTCCGGCATAAAGTGGACTAATGAACTGGAGCTCGGTAGACCGGTTTGGCAGTTGCCTTGGTCTTGCTCTGGTGCAGCGGGAAGCCGCAGAGACCGCCGGTCAGTGCAGACAGAAGCTGGAGGTCGCCCGGTATAGCGGGCTAGATCCAGTGTCCTCCAGTAAGTGCGGACTGGCCCTTGTGGCCAGTGGACTGGACTTGGTGGGTTCTGAACCAAGTCCAGGGTGGCTCAGTCCGGGGAAATCGCGTAGTGGAGTGTAGGCTGTTTTCTCAGTCCGCCAAGCTCAGTAGAAGTGCTGTTGCCTTGATTGCTAGCTTGGGGATATGCGGACTGGAGAATTGCGTGTGCAAGAGCGTGTGGATTGGAGCTAGTGTCCGCTGAGTCCGGCAATATCTTGGTGATTAGGCAATGGACTCAGGGAAGCAGACGAGAGCTGTCCGCAGCAGACTGACTTGGTGTGTCCGCTGAGTCCAGGAGAAGCCTCAGGTTTGGGGGCTGTGGACTCAAGGTAGCGGGCTGGCGCTATGTCCGCGGATTGGCGGACATAGCTGTTGAGGAGTCCGGCTGTAGTGGTCCTGGCTTGGCATGTGGCGACAAGGCAGACTGGAGATTGGAGTCCGGCTTTGGAGGAGCTGGGGCGGACTGGCTATCTGTACAGGAGCGGCGAACTGGAGTGTGTGTACGCGGGCTGGCGGACACACTTGTTCTTGCTGCTGGATGTGGCGGTTATCCTATCAGCTAGGGCGGTGACCATACTCATCACCATGCCTATAAATAGGACCCATGTCACATTAGGATTAGAGGAACCAACCGAAGTAAGTGAACAGTGATTTGAGCTCGCGTAAGTTGCTGCGGACTGGACTATGGTGTCCGCGCAGTTTGATAGGGTTGACTGGGTTGTGCTGTGCAGGTTGTGCGGATAGCGCTGGAAAGCCAGGACTTGACTCTGATTGCGGTCAGGGACAGTGCGGACTCTGTGGTTAAGCAACAGGCGGTAAACAGCAGGTCGCGGACAGCGACTAGGCAGTCTTCTCTTTGGCAACTTGGTTCGTGGTTCAGGAAGTCGCCTGTTTCAGGCGGACTGTTCTATTCGGTATCGCAGCGTGTGCGGTCTAGCGACTAGGCGACCTTGCAGTCAGGCGGCTTGCAGATCGGCGGCGAAGAGCTAAGCATTGGAATAAAGGGTTGTCCGCGCAGCTTGGTTACGGCTTGCGACCTGGCGGATTGAGCGGACTCAACAGCAGTAGACCGCACGGCTTGGTGTTTGAGACCGCGCGACTTGTTTTGGTTTTGTCTTTGTATCTGGCTCTGCTCTCCCTATGTGGAGGTTTGGCGAATCATGTCTCGCCATGTATGTCTCGCCTTTGAAAGAAATTTGCTGTTGATCAATAAAGATATTTGCTTGCTGCATGTGTTGCTGGTTGTTACTGCTTTGTTGAGATAACCCCTGCTTTCTCCAACATCGGGGAAAACGTTCAACATTATAAGTGGAGGTATTCTCCTTCGGTTTGTTGAGTTTCAACATGCTATCCAAGGAGGCCTCTGCTGGTTTGTTGAATTTTAACAATCCTCACATGAACTGTTGAATCGTTCTTCACTATTTGAGCGTTGATTAACAAAGATTCAACAGGATGTGGGTAATTTGGTAGTGACAACAAAATAAAAAACATGTAATAATTGTTACTTTTTTCTTAATCCAGGAAATTGTTCATAGAACTCCGTTGATATCAATCCAAATCAAAATAAACTAATGTACAACTGGGCAAAGATAAATGAAAATGATTAACAAAGAATAGTACAATATGTTGGGTGAAGCACAAATATGTGGTACCTATTAAATGATTGTTTGTAGGGTTGCTCAAAAGCGCTATAACCAACTAAACAACATACACTAAGAGAACATGAATGAAAAATATACAATAAATATTGAAGTAAATAAAGATAAATTTTTGTGTGTCAAACTCAACCCCATATGATATACTTTAATTCTGACAATTACACAACTAAACATCAAGAACATTCAACCCATCATAACCTATGATCAGGATAATAATAATTTTTGTCAAGATATTTGGTAACTACAATGCACCATATTTCTCAATAAGGTCCGCTAGTATTCAGTTAAATCTATACAAAGTCAGTACTCTTTCCATCCAGACCACAATGTAAAGCCTGAATGAGACTATTTAACTCCTCCCAAATTCGGATCTCACTTAGATTGCATTAACATACAGGAAAAAATCATACAAAAACAAGACTTGTGAGCAGCATCCAAGGATGGACAAAACAATTAAAAGTAAAACATAAATCACTCGCTATTTTTTTTAAAAAGGATGATTATGAATTGCAATGCAAGAAAAAAATGAACCCTTGTTCAGAGCAAAGTATAATTAACCTCTCTGTTGGCACGACCTCAACTTCTCTGTTGGCACGATTTCAACTTCTCTATTGGCACGATTTCAACCCCTGAATTCTGAAAATGGAAAACTGCAACAATTATAACAACATAAACTACAGGGAGAAGAATAAATGACCTCGGGCTGATTCCTGGTAGAGAAATTAGGAATTGAATAACCGAGTAGAAGACTTTGGAAAATATGAGTAATTGTCTAACTGAGCTGAAGACTTCAGAAAATATGAGTAATTATTAACGCCCATCAAACTGCATTGCATTGAGCGTATCAATTAATGACCTCCTCCAAATTTAACATTTGAATGATAGTTCCGTGTTTGTAGAAAAAGCTACCACTTGAAAGAAATAACAAAGTTGAGAAAGATAATATGACATTGGATTCTATTCAAGATTAAAATGGTGGATTCTATTCAATGGCTAAGATTAAATGAACAGATCCTTACGAAGCCCAAAAGAACATCTTTTTAGTAGTGACTGAGCTTGTCATTAAAAAGACTGAAAACTCAAGAAGTTTTATATATTAAAGCTTGAGATGATTCCATTTAAAATACATGAAAGTGAAAAGTTAAATTATAAGAAACTGAGAGATAAAAATTACAGAAAATGACTCATTTTGCTTTAGAAATTCCATTTTCATAAGCCTTCTGGGATTCACTCTGGACCTAAAATGAATGTGCATGTGTTTCAGGAACTCGTATACCATAGTTAAGGTATACTTTGCAATATCTACTGAGCTAAAGTACCATGAAATTAGTTATATTAAATGTTCATGATAATGAAGTCGTAGATATTATAGGCGCATTTATACATCGATCTCCTACACTGTGATGCATCAACTCATCAGAGTAGCTACACAGCCATTTCTCCCTCTATTAAAATCAATAACACAGTCATTTCTCCCTCTATTAAAGTCAAAAGCAAAATTCTAGACAGAAGAATGTACCAAGAACAAAAAAAATGAGATTTAGTCCCCTGATTGAGTTCTCCCGACCCAATATTCCAACAATAAAGGGATTTGATGGCACAGTACTCACACAACATGCACTAAACTGCTGTACAGGAGCCCACAACAACTGTATTTTTTATCCAGTCAACTCTAACCACAAATAAGAGGAAGAAGGAATACGGGCAACATGCATCTGCATGAATACGCGCAGCATCTGCAGGAATAGCTTAGTGGATTTAGTAATGACGGAGGAATAAATGTTTAAATTTGTGATGTGAAAGTGGGTGAATAGAGCACTTGGACCTATCCGTGCGGACTACGCGAACAGGGTTGGCGGACTGCTAGGTCGAAAGTGATGTTGCAGACGGTTTGCTCTGAAGCGGCCTGGGCGGTTTGTTCGCGCGGACTACGTGGACAGCAGCGGAGGTTAGCCAGGCCGGCTTGTGCTCAGTAGGCATTTGGATCTCAGGAAGTCACCGGGAAGATAAAAACTCTAGCCTCGGAGTCCGACATGAAGCGGACTGAAGAACTGGAGCTCGACAGACCGGTTTGGTAGTTGCCTTAGTCTTGCTCTGGTACAGCTGCAAGTGGAAGCCGCGGAGACCGCTAGTCAGTGCGTACTGATACTAGAGTTTACCGGGAGAGGCGGACTGGATCTAGTGTCCGCTAGTAAGTGCGGACTGGCCCTTGTGGCTAGTGGTGTGGACTTGGTTGGGTCTGAACCAAGTCTATGTTTGGCTCAGTCTGGGGAGATCGCGCAGTGGAGCGCGGACTGCTTCTCAATTCGCCAAGCTCGGCAGAAGTGCATGTGCCTTGGTTGCAAGTTTGGGGATAAGCGGACTGGAGGTTGTGCTCACAACTGTGTGCGGACTGGAGCTGGAGTCCGCTGAGTCTGACAGCTGCCTTGCTGGGGTGGCTGTGGACTTGGGATATGCGGACTGGTGCAGTCTGCAGGATATGCGGATTGGAGAAGTCTTCAAGGTATGCGGACTGTGATCTCTGTAGAGATATACAGACTAGAGCTGTCCGCAGTATGTGCGGACTGGATCGGCGTGTCCGCTGAGTCTGGCTGTTGCCTTGGTGGCAAAGCCGTGGGCTCGGGATTGGCGGACTAACGCGGTGTGTCCGCTGAGTCCGGCATATTCCTTATGACGAGGCTGTGAACTCGGGATAAGCGAGCTGGTGCTGTGTCCGCGGATTGGCGGACTGTTGTTGCGGAGTCCGGCTGTGGCGGTCCTAGCATGGCCCTCGGCGACAAGGCAGACTAGTGTTGCTGTCCGGCCTTGGTGATGTCTTAGCAGTTTGGCCTTTGGAGACAAGGCGGACTGGAGATTGTGTCCGGCCTTGGAGAAGCTAGGCGGGCTGGCTATCTTGCACAGGCGCAGCGGACTGGAATGTATCCACGGACTGCGAAGAATTCTTGCTACGGGATGTGGCGTTAATCCTATCGGCTAGGGCAGTGACCACACTCATCATCATGTCTATAAATAGGACCCATGTCACATCAGAAATAGTAACCTGAGAGCCGAATTAAGTGAACAGTATCTTGAGCCCGCACAAGTTGTTGCGGACTACTTTTTGGTGTCCGCGCGGTTTGGTTGAGTTGACCGGGTTGTGCTGTGCAAGTTGTGCGGATAGTGCTGGAAAGCCAGGACTTGGCTCTGATTAGGGTCAGGGACAGTGCGGACTCTGCGGTTAGGCAACAAGCGATAAACAGCAGGTCGCAAATAGCGACCAGACGGTCTTCTCTTTAGCAACTTCGTTTGGGGTTCAATAAGTCGCCTGCTTTAGGCAGAATGTTCTATTCGACATCGCAGCTTGTGCGGTCTGGCGGATAGGCGACCTCGCGGTCAGCCGGCTTGCATATCGGCGGCTAGAGCAAGTGTTGGATCCCTAGTTTGATTTGGGCTAGGTTCACTAACTTAGGATCATGTGACCCATAATGTATAGCCAAGGTCATAGTTGTGTCCTAGAGTCTAGGCAAAGTCCTTAGAGTCAACATCACATGGACCAGCTATCAACAAGACTGCCAGAGACTCAAGACTTAGAAGAATTCAAGACTCTGTAAAGTGAGTTCGATGTTCGTCTAACTCAGGTCGACGATTGTCGTGCTCAGCTCGACGATCTCAGAGAAAATTCTCTGAGCTGAGCTCGACGAACTTGGTACTCAGGTCGACGAAAACTTGGACACTACAAAAACACTTCAAGTTCAGAAAACATCAAGATATTTTAAGTCCTTAGTATCAGAATTTGGTCGACGAACTTAGTTCTCAGCTCGACGAACTCTATTCTTTGGTCGACGAATCTTTGGACTACTACAACATTCTGTCAAGACTATGTTCTCTAGTCTCAGCTCGATGAACTCAATTCTATGCCCGACGAATTCTAGATTATCTACTTCAACAACTTAGAACCAGAAGACTTGTGTCGACACTCAGAGTATATGTCGACACCAACTGAGTTGACACTAGAAGAACTTGTGTCGACACCCAAATCATCAATCGACACTTTGGAAAGGTTGTGTTGACACCACACAGAATATTTGACAACTCCAGAAACTTAGCTCGACGAACTTCAGACACAAAATAGGAAAAAGAGACAGCAGTTCAGTTTCCAGCTCGACGATCATGGAACTCAGCTCGACGAACAGAAGCCGTCTGGTCGACGAACACAACATCTCAGCTCGACAAACTGTGGACTCAGTTCGACGATTTCTATCATCTGTTCGACGATTCCAGACTAAATCATTTCCAGCCCTGTCCCCATTATTACTGCAATGATTCCTGGGTAATCAATGCTCTAACATTCTCTGAATATAACCATTAGAGGTGCATTGATTAGGATATTCTTCAGGATTATTGCTTGCCATTTTCCACGAGGCAGTTGGGGAAATTATTTAATGTTGCTTATTCTCTAGGCCGTCAGCATTGAATGTAGAAGGAATTCAAAATTCGAAAGACCAATTTTCCTAGAAAAATATAAAAAGAGATTTTTCTCTTTTCATATACAGACAGATAGAAAGAAAGTTAGAAACATATACAGAGAGAAGATTACTGAATCAGACAAGAAAAATACAACCCGTCTGCTCTCAATCTGACACGAGATTTCTGATATAGAAGAAGAAGAACAATCATTCAAATACCAAGAGTCTTCATTCTTCAAACTCTCAAGGACACTACACGGGACAACAAATCTTCCATCCGTCAAAGAAGTTCCTGAAGATCTCTCTGATCAAGGCTGAAAGCTTGAAGGCCTATCACCCTGTGCAAAGCTCCAGTTCTCCTGAACTCTTCTACATCTCAGGGGGAGCCTTGAAAACATCACTGAATCCACATAGTCTTCTCATTGTGATTGAGAAAAGAAGACTTTCATCACTCTCTCATCCCCACCTCTATAAAGGGTTGTCATCTCCCTTCAAAAGTTATTCCTGGTTACAAGTCACCAGATCAAAAAACTTGAGAATTTGGTTTTTGAGCACCTGATCAAACGCTCATTGGTGTCAGACACCCAATCAAAAACCTGAGTGGATTCCTACCAGGGTGGTAAAAGAGTGGATGTACCCAGGTTGGGGAACCGTTATAAAATTTCTTGTGTCGTCTGGTTGCCCCTTTTCTTTTTGTTCTTGTTGTGCTTGTGTTTTTAGGACTGCTGTGTGCTTATTTACTTTAGTTTAATTCTGCACCTTTTAATTACACCAAAAGCTGTAATAGTTTTATAAGGACCTACAAATACTCTATTCAGCCCCCTCTCTAGAGTATATTAGATCTAACACATCACTTTCAATTGGTATCAGAGCACGTTCCTTTGGTTGTACAAGCTAAACCTTAAACCAAAGATCCTTAGTTAGATCTAAACATTATTTCATTTTCATTTAGATTATAAACACAGTCATGACACAGAACAAGGATTATGCAAGCACCAGACCTCCAGTTTGCAACCTTAATAGGTTTGCCATATGGAAGGCAAGAATCAAGTTGTACATGAACTCTATTGATGAAGACATCTACAACTCTATTTTGACAGGTCCCCCACAGGCATCTACATCTACAACATCTTCCAGCAACAATGCAGTCCCACCACCTGAGTGGACTGAAGCCCGAAGAAAGCAAAGATTGCTGATGCCAAAGCCATGAACATATTGGCTCAGACTATGTCAGATGACATCTTTCAAAAGGTGGCTGAGTGCACCTCTGCAAAAGCAATCTGGGATTCACTCAATCAAATGGTTGCTGGCTCAGCAGATGAGAGGAAATATAGAAGATCAAACCTCATCACACAATATGAAAACTTCAAGAAGGATGAGCCAGAAACAATTGAAGTGATGTACAACATGCTTAGCTCCATCATCAGTGAGCTAAGGACCTTAGATAAAGAAATCACCTTGACTGAAGTGAATGACAAGATCCTAATGTGCTTCCCAAGATAATGGGACACCAGGATCTGGCCAATCAAAGAGGCCAGAAGCTTGAATGAGATTTCAACTGAATCTCTCCTGGGAAAGCTCAAATCTTATGAGCAGCTAATCAAGTCCAGAGAAGCAGTGGAACACATGACTCCTCCTCCAGCAAGGAAAGAACAATCTAATGCATTCAAGGCTGCTGAAGAAACTGAAGCCCCAATAGTCAATGAAGAGCTAATGAGTCTCTTTGCCAAGAGATTCTTCAAAATGGAAGGAAAGACTTCAGAAGGAAGTCATCCAGAAATGACAGCCAGCCAAGGTATGACAAAACCCCCACTAAAGAGGTAGTGTGTTTTGGGTGCAGGAAACCAGGACATTTCATGTCTGAATGTCCTGAAAATTAAAAGAAGGAAAGAAGAAAAGAGAAGGAATCAAGAAGCAAGCATTACAGCAAGCCCTCTTCCAGCAAGCACAAAAAGAAATACAAAAGATTTGTGGCTGAAACATGGAGTGACACAGAAGATGAATCCACATCTTCTAGCTCCAGTGAAGAAGAAGAGGAGGCCAAGGCAAAGGAGGTTTGACTCATGGTAATTGATGCAAGCAGTAGTAGATCAGATACAGATGAATCTGATAATGAAGAAAAACTGTCAGCTAAAGATCAGGTAATAGCTAGCATCTTATGATTTTGAATCTGATGAATTTAAATTTGAATTTAAAAACTTATGCTTAGATTTGATAAGCTCTGAAAAGGAAATCGAACTTGTCAGAGATAAATTGAATGATCAAGATAAAATCACTTCTGAAAATGCAAATCTATCTAGTGAACTGAAATCTGCAAATGAACAAATTACTTTTCTGAAATCAGAACTTAGCAAAGCTAAGATATTAGAAGAATCATTAAATGGCAGAAGTTTGAAATTGCTAGATATAACCAACATAGTAAATGCTAGAACTAATAACTGCAGATTAGGATTAGGAGCCACATCCAGTGAACCAACCCTAATCCAAAAGAATCATCTTTCAAAACCTGTAAATTTTATCTCTGATAAAGGAAAGAAAAACACTGAACAAGTAAATAAGGTTAACAAAATTTTAGAACAAATTGAAGCTAAGGACAAAATTAAAAACCAGAATAATGATAAAAATAATAATATTCAGCAGTTATCGTCGAACTCAGATTAACGATATAGGAACAGATCGTCGAACTCAGAACGAGGATCTCTGAACGCAAACTTCAATAATAATCATTCGTCTAACTGCGATCGACGAACTTTGTATGGTTCGGCAAGCAGAGGTTGACGAACATGGGGCATAGAAAATGAATATGTTCATTCTGTGGGCAGAGATCGACGATCTCAACCCAATTCGTCGAACTCTGGTCGACGAACTTACAGAAATTCATCAAACCCAGAAATACTTAACCAAAATTTTAACTATAACTGCAACTTAAATAATTCTAGAAAAGTCTTTAATCCTCTAGCTGATTGGGTTATACTACCTAGAAGATATCACCCTTTAGGATATAAATCCCAACTAGAATTTTCAGTTATTTCTAGCTTTTCATATCAACAAAACAAAGGACCCAAGGTAACCTGGGTTAAGAATATTTAACTGCTTTCATTGCAGGAGAAGAGCTGTCCAGGAGTGAATCAGCCATGGTACCTGGACAGTGGATGCTCCAAACACATGATAGGTAGCAAGGACAATCTCACCAATTACAAGTCCAAGCTAGGGCCAAAGGTGATCTTTGGTGATTCAAAAAGTGGCCAGTCTGAAGGATATGGAGCAGTGAAGATTGGAGCAGTTACATTCAAGAAAGTAACATATGTAAGAGGACTCAAACATAACCTCATCTCAATAAGTCAACTTTGTGATGAAGGTTATCAGGTAACTTTTAACTCTAGCTCTTGTATTATTTCATCTAAAGGAAACAAACTTGTTTTAATTGGAAATACACAAGATAATATATACTTAGTTTATTTTCTATCTGCCACTTCTGATATCTGTTTACTTAATTTAACTAGTAACCAGAATGATTTATGGCATAAAAGACTAGGTCATGTAAATCTGAAAAACATTGCTAGGCTATCTAAAGACAACCTTATTAGAGGTCTACCTTCTGGTCCTACAAGAAGGAAGGCCTTTGCAGGGCTTGTCAATTAGGCAAGCAAACTAAATCTAGTTTCAAATCCATTAATAAAAGTGATTCACCAAGGATTTTGTATTTGCTACCCATGGATTTTTTTGGACCTATAGCTGTACAAAGCCTAGGAGGGAAATCCTATACCTTAGTCATTGTGGATGACTTCTCAAGGTTCACTTGGGTATCCTGTCTGAGATCTAAGTCAGATACCTTTAAGGTTCTTACAGATTTTCTCAGGACCATACAGATTGAGTTCTCTACTCATGTTGCATTGATCAGAAGTGATTATGGCATAGAGTTTGAGTCTCTTCTTATGCAAGAGTTCTGTGAGAAGGAAGGTATCAGGCATTGCTTCTCAGCTCCTAGAACTCCTCAACAAAATGGGGTAGCAGAAAGGAAAAATAGGACACTCATTGAAGCTGCAGGTACATTACTTGCTGATGCATACATGCCACTAACCTTTTGGGTAGAGGCTGTACACACAACAAACTATGTCCTGAACAGAAGCTTAATTTACAAACTAAAGAATATGACTCCCTATGAATTGCTTAAAGGGAAGAAACCTAAAATCAACTATTTTAAAGTATTTGGTTGTACCTGTTATATACATAATAACAACAAGAAATACATTAGAAAGTTTGAGGCTAAGGCTGAAGTGGGAATTTTTCTAGGATATTCCCAAGTAAGCAAAGCCTATAGGGTCTTTAATAAATCATCACTGAAAATTAAGGAATCAATTCATGTAAGCTTTGATGAGACTAACATGTATTGCAAGGAGAAAGAAGTTTCTACCAGTAACTCTTTGCAGGTACCTCACTTGTGTTAGAAGTTGGATGACCTAAACCTTACCCAAGGGGTTCCAACTCATCCCTCTCAACAAGTCAATGAAGATATTAAAGAAGAAAGCATTGAAAGGATTTACTCTCCTCCAACAGCCAACATAATTCCACAAGAGGAATTAGTTTCAAATGCTGTTTCACAACCAACTCCACCCACTGATCTTGTCACACTTAGGGATCACCCCAGATCTCAAGTGATTGAAGACATATCAGCAGGTGTACAAACAAGGCATCAACTCAATCAATATGTGATGCATGCATGTTTTCTCTCTCAGATTGAACCTCAATCCATTCATGATGCAGAGCAAGATCCCCACTGGATCATTGCAATGTCGGAGGAATTAAATCAGTTTGAGAGATGTAGAGTTTGGGATTTGGTTCCAAGACCACAAAACTACACAGTTATTGGAACCAAATGGGTATACAGAAATAAGCTTGATGCCCAAGGAGTTATTGTGAAAAACAAGGCTAGGCTTGTTGCTCAAGGCTACAGGCAAGAGGAAGGAATAGATTATGATCAAACATTTCTCCTATTGCAAGGTTATAAGCCATAAGAATATTCCTAGCCTATGAAGCCTATAAGAAATTCAAGGTCTACCAAATGGATGTGAAGAGTGCATTCTTGAATGGAGTATTAAAAGAAGAGGTTTATGTTGAGCAACCTCCAGGTTTTGTCTATCCAACTCATCCTTTGCATGTATTCAAGTTGCATAAAGCCCTCTATGGTCTAAAGCAAGCTTCAAGAGCTTGGTATGAGACCCTAGCAAGCTTTTTATTAGAGCATAAATTCATTAGAGGCATAGTAGATAAAACACATTTCACTAGACATCATAAGGACCAAATCTTGTTAGTATAAATATATGTGGATGACATCATCTGTGGGTCTACTGATTCAAAATTGTGTAAGAGGTTTTCTGACCTCATGCATTCCAAATTTGAAATGAGTAGCATGGGTGTGCTTTCCTATTTCCTTGGTCTCCAAGTGAAACAGCTCCCTGATGGCATCTTCATCTCCCAATCTAAATATGCTAAAGAGCTAATAAAGAAGTTTGGGATGGCTGATGCCTCAGCAAAGAAAACACCTATGGCTACAAATGCTGTGATTGACTCTGATGCATCAGGAAAACCTATAGATCAGAAACTATATAGGGGCATTGTTGGGTCCCTACTATATCTCACAGCTAGCAGGCCTATTATCATGTTTGTCACATGCCTTTGTGCTAGGTTCCAGGTGAACCCAAAAGAATCTCACCTTATTTTCCTAAAAAGAATTTTGAGATATATAAAGAGTTGTCCTAGTCTAGGCCTATGGTATCCCACAGAATCAGAATTTGAGTTAACTGGGTACTCAGATGCTGATTTGCTGGATGCAGGGTGGACAGAAAAAGTACCTCAGGAACTTGCCAGTTCCTTGGTATGAGATTAGTGTCCTGGTTTTGTAAAAAGCAATCCTCTGTGTCAACCTCCACTGCTGAGGCAGAATACATTGTAGCTGCTAGCTGTTGCTCACAGATGCTATGGATACAAAACCAACTACTAGACTATGGTCTCAACTTAAATAATTCAACTCTACTTTGTGATAACACAAGTGTTATAGCCATAGCACAGAATCCAGTCCATCACAGTAGGACAAAGCATATAGACATTAGGCACCATTTCGTTAGAGAGTGTGTAGACAAAAGTAAAATTAATCTTGTCTATATATATACTGATTTACAAAGAGCTGATATATTCACCAAACCTCTGGATGAGAAAAATCATGTATTCTTTATAAATCAACTTGGAATGATAAATGGAGAAGATTTAGTTTAAGTTCTGTCTGCACTCGACGAATTTTCCAAAGTTCGTCGAACGGAGTTCAACGAACCGGGGAGAGTTTGAGAGATTTTCGTCGAACAGAGGTCGACGAACTCTCTGTGAGTGAAACAATTTTCGTCGACCGGAGATCGATGAACTTGCTTCAGAAGATATTCGTCGAACGACGCTCGACGAATTGTCTTCAATTCTTTAGGATGAGATCGACGAATTATTTACTTCTAAATCATTTCGTCGAACTCAGTTCGAAGAATTGTTTTTGTTTTCGTGGAACGGAGTTTGTCGATTCATATTCTGGAAAACCTTATATCTAGGTCTTCTTCGACCTCCGTCCCGCGCTTTCTATTCTCTTGCACTTGATCTCCATTTCTCTCTTTTGCAGGTGATTCCATGGCGATTCCAGCAGGAGCTCTAATCGCTATGAAGTTTGACACCGGATTTGATGTCGACTTCGAATCGTTCCAGCACTCGGATCCAATCTTTCTATATATTCTGGAACTTCTGGAAGAACAGAATTTGAAGAACCTGCTGACTGCAAGGATAAAGTTGGCATGAACAGAAATCAGAGAATGGGTCTATACTTCATCCACATCTGAAGACAATACTATGACAGGATCAATCGCAGGTAACACTGTTTCCTTAACTCCCGCAGTTTTAACTGAAATCTTTGGTTTGATAAATGGAGAAGAGGAATTAGAAATTGATTCTGAAGAGTTTGATATGATGCTAAATTTGATGGGTTATGCTGGTGACAACCAAAACAAATTATTGAAGAAACATCTGTCTGCAGCATACAAGTTTCTGGCAGACATTGTTGGGAAGGCCTTGCTTGGCAAGCATACTGCCCATGACTACATCACAAGGCATCAGTTCTTGTTCATGTGTGTAGTGATAAATAAGAAGCAAGTGGATTGGGCTCAGATCATCTTTGATCTAATAAAGAAGAAAAATCATAAGAAAGAAGTGTGTTTTGGAAGAATCATAGGGATCTTCCTAAAGGAGAAGGCTGCTGAATCCCTGGTCTTCCAGACAATATTCATTAATGCCAGCAAAAGGCTTACCTGTGCCTTGTTTGGCAGGTGGGAGAGGACCATACCTAAGCCATCCAAGGCTTCTACCTCTTCCACCCCAGCTTCTGAAGGCACCAGGGCTGTTAAAGCCACTCCCCAACCTACTAAAGAGATTCATCCGACAGCACCATCTCTTCGAGCCCACCTTCCAGCAACACAAATCCATCCCTCTCCCACACCTCCATCATCCCCTACTCAACCTCCTACTCCACCAGAATCTCCACATGCTTCACCAACACCAACTCCTCCATCATCTCCACTTCCTCCTCATTTATCCTCCATACCATTTTTCAAAATACCTCCATCACCTCCCAATTCCCCTTTTCCTCCAAACACCCACATGGAAGATGCCACCAATCCATCCCCATCAACATCTACCATCCCTCAACATGCATCCCCTCCAATGCTCATATACTAGATGCTCCACCTCCTATCCCTCCCCCAGTTACCACTTCTACACCTTCTATAACACCATCTACCACTCCACCATTGGACACCTCCACAATTATATCTCTCATTGCCCTACTCACTCCCCTTCTCAAAACACTAATAACAGAGGCCATTACACCTCTTGCTACTTCAATTACTACCCTATCTGCACAGATCACTGCCCTCACTACTGCCCCATCTTTAGTTAGGGGCCTGGCTTCAGGTCTTACTGAAACCATGCAAGGGGAGATGTTTGATGATGAAGCTGCAGTAGTTCCAGTAGTAGCAGCAGAGGCAGCAGAGGCAGCAACAGTAGCAGTAGATTGTACAGAGTATATTGATACATATGATATTGATTTTATTAATTTTATTGATACTAACATGGACTTGGAAGAGTCAGTCTCTGAGAAAATAACTACTAGTGGTGATTTTGTCATTAATCCCACAGTTGATTTAGAGAATTTGTTGAAGAATTTTGAATTTGCAATTTTGAGATGTCTTATAGCAGAACATACTACTAAGACATCATTGGCTATTGTACCATATACATCCCCAGTAAGTCCACAAGCTGCAATGAAACTTAGTGATAGTTTTGCTGTTCCTGAGCCCATAGTTATTCCAGCTCCTTCAGCAATTTCTTCCGCTCCTAGTTATGTCATGGATGACTCTCCATTGTCAGATCTGGATGATGTGATCTTGGCTGACATTCAACAAGAGGAAAATGCAGCTGCTGAAAGCACTATCAGAGTTGACGACACTCCAGCTTCTTATATGGTTTCTCCTCCAGTTCCTGTTGATATCCCTGCTCAAGCTTCTTCTTAACCTGATAATCCTATAATTTCTGCTGAGGCACTGAAGGCTCTTAATGATTTATATGATAATCCTCAAAGATCTGATGATGAGGATGGTGATGATGAGGATGATGATGATGCATCTGATGATGAAGCAAAGAGGAAGCCAGTATACAAGAAAAGAAAAGCTCCTCCTCCTCCTGCTCCTAAGCCTAATCCAAACAATGACACTCCTTATTACATTCTTCAAAAGATAACACCATATAAAGGGATGCCATCTTGGATGTGGCTGTCCAAAAATCAGCAGAAGGAGAGAAAGAAAAGCAGAAGGTACTCTCCTCCTCCAGTTCAAAGATATAGAAAAGATCCACCTCCTCTAGCTGCTGGTGCTTCAGGTTCTAGTTCTCAAAGATCTGCCCCTATTCAAACATATCAAAGACATTAAGGGAGATCTCATCATGAAAGCAGCCAACACATACAATATTCTTCAGGAAAGAAACATCAGCAGCAACAACAACATCAACAACAACATCAACAACAACATCAACAACAACATCAACAATCCACTAAAAATCAACCAGCTGAAGGCTCTAAGACACCATCCTCTCCTTGTGTTCCTTTTGAAGATCCTGAAACAGCTACTACTGCTATAATGGCCAGGTTCCAGGAACTTGTAGGTCTTTCTCTGATTAACAAGGCCAAAGCTGAAGGAAAGGATCCCTCTGAATATACTACCATGTCAAAGTATAGGAAAGAGGAACTTAAGAGATTTGATAAAGCTAACAAGATTTTTAATGTAGATGACTACATGAAGTTCACCCAGAAGCAGTTGTCCCTAGGGCTACATCTCTGAAAATTATAGGGGCTGCTGACATGACCATGACCAGTGTGCAAGCTTCAGATCCTAATAGAGAAATAATATTTACAAATCCAGGAGACAAGAGCAAGGATGTAATTCCAAAGGAAAAGAAGCAGAAGAAGTGATTTTGAACTCTCTTTATCTTTCTGCATTTTTTATAACTGCTTTATATTTTCTAAACAAAGCTCATGTATGTATATATATATCTGCTGCATATGTTATCTATCTCTGCCAGATATATGCTTTTTCTGCTTTGTTTATTTTCAGTTTAAGTTTGAGTCTGTGGTTAGTAACCTTACCTAAATAGGGGGAGATTGTTGGATCCCTAGTTTGATTTGGGCTAGGTTCACTAACTTAGGATCATGTGACCCATAATGTATAGCCATGGTCATAGTTGCGTCCTAGAGTCTAGACAAAGTCCTTAGAGTCAACATCACATGGACCAGCTATCAACAAGACTGCCAGAGAATCAAGACTTAGAAGAATTCAAGACTCTTTAAAGTGAGTTCGACGTTCGTTGAACTCAGGTCGACGATTGTCATGCTCAGCTCGACGATCTCAGAGTAAATTCTCTGAGCTGAGCTCGATGAACTTGGTACTCAGGTCGACGAAAACTTGGACACTACAACAACACTTCAAGTTCAGAAAACATCAAGATATTTTAAGTCCTTAGTATCAGACATTGGTCGACGAACTTAGTTCTCAGCTCGACGAAGTCTATTCTTTGGTCGACGAATCTTTGGACTACTACAGCATTCTGTCAAAACTATGTTATCTAGTCTCAGCTCGACGAAATCAGTTCTCTGCCCGACGAATTCTGTATTATCTACTTCAACAACTTCGAACAAGAAGACTTGTGTCGACACTCAGAGTATATATCGACACCAACTGAGTAGACTCTAGAAGAACTTGTGTTGACACCCAGATCATCAATCAACACTTTGGAAAGGTTGTGTTAACACCACACAGAATATTTGACAACTACAGAAACTCAGCTCGACGAACTTCAGACACAGAATAGGCAAAAGAGACAGCAGTTCAGTTTCCAGCTCGACGATCATGGAACTCAGCTCGACAAACAGAAGCCGTCTGGTCGACGAACACAACATCTCAGCTCGACGAACTGTGGACTCAGTTCGACGATTTCTATCATCTGTTCGACGATTCCAGACTAAGTCATTTCCAGCCCTGTCCCCATTATTACTGCAATGATTCCTGGGTAATCAATGCTCTAACATTCTCTGAATATAACCGTTAGAGGAGCATTGATTAGGATATTCTCAAGGATTATTGATTGCCATTTTTCCACGGGACAATTGGGGAAATTATTTAATGCAGCTTATTCTCTAGGCCGTCAACATTGAATGTAGAAGGAATTCAAAATTCGAAAGAACAATTTCCCCAGGAAAATATAAAAAACAGGTTTTTCTCTTTTCATATAGAGACAGATAGAAAGAAAGTTAGAAACATATACAGAGAGAAGATTACTGAATCAGACAAGAAAAATACAACCCGTCTGCTCTCAGTTTGACACAAGATTTTTGATATAGAAGAAGAAGAACAATCATTCAAATACCAAGAGTCTTCATTCTTCAAACTCTCCACGACACTTCACAGGACAACAAATCTTCCATCTATCAAAGAAGTTCCTGAAGATCTCTCTGATCAAGGCTGAAAGCTTGAAGGCCTATCACCCTGTGCAAAGCTCCAGTTCTCCTGAACTCTTCTACATCTCAGGGGGAGCCTTGATAACATCACTGAATCCATATAGTCTTCTCATTGTGATTGAGAAAAGAAGACTATCATCACTCTCTCATCCCCACCTCTGTAAAGGGTTGTCATCTCCCTTCAAAAGTGATTCCTGGTTATAAGTCACATGATCAAAAGACTTGAGGATTTGGTTTTTGAGCACCTGATCAAAAGCTCATTGGTGTCAGACACCTGATCAAAAACCTTAGTGGATTCCTACCAGGGTGGTAGAAGAGTGGATGTACCCTGGTTGTGGAACCACTATAAAATTTCTTGTGTCGTCTAGTTGCCCCTTTTCTTTTTGTTCTTGCTGTGCTTGTGTTTTTAGGACTGTTGCGTGCTTATTTACTTTAGTTTAATTCTGTACCTTTTAATTACAGCAGAAGCTATAATAGTTTTATAAGGACCTACAAATACTCGATTCATCCCCCCCCCTCTAGAGTATATTAGATCTAACACATCACTTTCAGCAAGCATTGGAATAAGGGGTAGTCCGCGTGGCTTCGGTTGCGGTCTGGCGACGTGGCGGACTGAGCGGACTCCACAGCAGTAGACTGGCGGCTTGGTGGTTGAGTCCGCGCAGCTTGTTTCTCTTGTCTTATTTTTTATAGTTCTCTTGTTTCCCTTGGGTGGTTGTTTGGTGAAGCATGTCTCGTCATGTATGTCTCGTTGCGTAGAGAAGATTGTTGTGAATCAATAAAAACTCATGAGCTGGATGTGTTTGCTGGTTAACTAGCTTTAGTTGAGATAACCCCTGCTCACTCCAGGTTCCAGGGAATTTTCCGTGTGATCAAGGTGTGATCTGGATAGTGCTGAGAATATTAATTTGGCATCAGGCTATCTTGTTGACCACCTAGAGAAAATTCAATATGGTAGTAGTGCCAGGTTGTTGAATTTTAACATGGTATCAGAGCTGGACTGAAGTGGATATGCAGTGCTCAACTGAAGTGGTTCTTAGTCTTTGAAGAGTGAACCAGTGGTTGAACAACGGTATTGGAAGATGCAAGTTGCCTTGGAATTGATCTCCTTACAGAGACGAACTTTGATAGGTGGAAGTCCTGTATGGAGAGCTTTCTTCTTGGCGAGGACCTTTGGGAGGTTGTATGCAGAGCAGAAAGATCGACAAGAGGCTACTGCTGGCAATGCTGAAGAGATGAGAGCTTGAAAGGAGACAAATGCAAAAGCAGAGTCTATTCTCAAGCAGGTGATCTCATCGGAGCTCTTGGACCACATCAGTGGATGTCGGTCAGCTGCGGAGGTTTGGACTTCCCTTGATGGGTTGTTCAGGAAGGAGGAGAGGGTTGCTGCAGAGGATGGTCCTTCTACTTCATATCAGCAAGAGAGGAGTGTTTCTCCTAGGCGTGATGGGAAGAGGAAGGAAGGACCAAGGTGCTATAAATGCAAACATCATGGTCATCTCAGGAAGGAGTGCAAGATTGTCTTGCTCTCGATGAATGTAGCTCATGTTGGAGGCAAGGAGAAGAATTTTATTGGGTCTTCAATAAGTTCTGGTACTGATCGGATGAAGGCCAGTGATAGTACAGCTATCTAGCATGAAAGGCTGAGGCATGTAGGGATGAAAAAGCTGAAAGCAATGGCAGAAAGAAGACTCGTAAGAGGCTTGCCTTGATTGTCATCCTATGGCGATGGTCAGGGGTGTGCGAGATGTCAGCAAAGTGAAGCTTATGGAAGATAACTTTGGAGGTTGATAAGGCACAATCTAGATGTAAAGCACCTTTGGAGGTTGTCCATTGTGCTCTGGTTGGACCGACCGTCACCGCTAGTCTTGGAGGCAGCAAATACATGCTGATATTGGTTGATGACTATTCAAGGTATACTTGGGTATACTTCATGAAGAAGAAGTCCAACATGATGTGATTGTTTGTGGAGTTCAAGAAGCTTGTGGAAGGCTAGCTTGGCTTGCGGATCAAGAAGTTGAAAACAAGTTTCAGTGGTGAGTTTGGCTCAACCAAGTTCTCAAACTTTTGCAGGAAGCAAGGGATCCGGAAGGAGCTTTCTTATGGACATACTTCACAGCAAGGCATTATTGTAGTTCGGATGATCAAGTGGTTAACGGAGACATGCAAGTGTTGGCTTCAGAGTAAAGGCGTTCCTAAGGCCCTTTGGGCGGAAGGTATGGCCTGTGCTTCTCATGTCATCAATAAGATGCCTCTTTGTCCGATCTATGTGAAGACTCCTTATGAGCTGATGTTCGGGGTGAAGCCCAGTATAAAGCACCTAAGGGTGTTTGGATCTACCTGCTACGTACACACTCCGGTTACTCTCTCATTTTGGGTTGACTCAGAGGAGAAGATGACCAGTTGATCCAAGACAACCCTAGTGTCGAAAGTGGTCGAAAGTTGACCCGTATTAAGGTCTCAAGTGGCCTAGAGGTGTCAGGTCAACAGGGCTAACACGCTGCCTAGGGTTAGATGGAGCTAATGAGTCACTAAGGACTCCATTGTTCTAGGTCAACCGGGGCAAAGGGTCATCAGGTCACCAAGGTAGCTCTATTCTGGTATTAGGTCAAATTAGCCTAAATGGGCAAACCCAAGCGAGTTCAACCCAGTTCCCCCACTTGGGAGAAACTCATTTTTTATTATTATTATTATGAGTTAGTGGGCTGCCAATAGGCTGGAGGAGACACCAAAAATTCGTCCTTGATGATCAGGAGAGAGAAAACTCCATCTTCCCTTTAATGGAGGAGAGAGAGAGGAGAAGGCCATTCATGCATGGGGAGGCCTAGGGCCACCTTTGGTGGCTGGATTCAACTCCTCTGGAGGAGAGGACAAGTTACATCCATTTCCTG